>JAMPIV010012948.1:0-368875 GCA_024509875.1 Oreohelix idahoensis
ATATCAATTTGCCAAAATCAGGAAAAGACATTGACTGTGATTTAGACCAGCAATTCAACACCATTTCAACAATATAAAAGGAAAGCAAAAGCATAATCCTGTTTGGGATACCATGAAAGGAAAGCAAAGACTGATAACACCAGAAATCACTAAACACCATAACACTGAGAAAGGAAATGAAAAGACAGAAAACAGAAGCGAAGTCCCCCATTTTTAAAGCAACTATATACGAAAGAAGTACAGTCCTGCGACCAAGGAAGTTAAAACGCCAAACCCGACCAAACAAAAGGAAATTTCCTAGAACGAACTTTGCAAGACAGGCACAGAAGAGGCAGCACTGAGAAATGAACAAACAACAGTATACAAATATAACTAAATTTCATCAGCGGGAAAACGAGGTTTGCAAACAATATTACATTAGTAAGAGATAAGCAAGGAAATCGCATCACGACAGCAGAGGGACAGGAAACAAGATGGGCAGAGCACTTCAGAGAAACTCTGAACAAGGAACCACAGACGGGACACAATTGACTGTTCCTGAGGCTTGAAAACGATCTAGATGTAAAATAACTAGACATTCCACGAAAAGAAGAAATCATGCACAGCAATCAAAGTGTTAAAGAACGGAAAAGCTCCTGGCCCATGTTTATTTAAATGCAGAGCTATTTAAGACAGACCCTGAGCTAGCAGCAGAAAAACTATTAGAACCCACTATTTGCACAAGTTCTGGAAAAAACGGGGGACAACACCATCAGAGTGGAACAAAGGAATAATTGTCAAATTGCCCAAGAAGGGAGATCTTGCAGACTGCAATAATTGGAGAGGAATCACTCTTCTCTCAGTTCCGGCAAAATACTAGGCAGGATAATTATACAGAGAATTTCAAAAGCAGTAGACCACAAACTGAGGAAAGAACAAGCAGGATTTAGAAAGAACAGAAGATGTGTAGATCATATATTCACTCTCAGGAACATTATAGGGCAGTGCTCAGAATGGCAAAGACAGCTGTACATTAATTTCATTGATTTTTGAAAAGGCTTTTGACAGCATACATAGGGACAGTTTATGGAAAATACTGAGGGCTTATGGAATTCCAAGCTGCATAGTGTCAATCATAAAAAAGCCTCTATGCCAAAACTTTACGTTTGTAGTGGGCAGAGCAACCTAACCTTCGAGGTGAAGACAGGAGTACGACAGGGATGCCCCTTATCAACCACTCTTTTTTTAACAGTCATAGACTGGGTGATGCGCCAGACAACAGAGGGCAGTCCAAGAGGAATAAGAGGACTACATTTTCTACATTGGAAGATCTGGAATATGCAGATGACATTGCCACTACTCGGCACATTCACATCAACATCATCCAGGAGGATAAAAAAAACGGACAGAACGTAATAAATTTAGCCAGCAGGTGGGCTTGAACATCAATTTAAAGAAGTCAGAGGTCATGACGCTCAATGTGAGCAACCCTGATTCCCTATCAGTAAGGAATCAGCAACTGGTACAGACAGATACCTTCACATACCTAGGAAGCATAGTAACACCAGACGGTGGGGCAGGCAAAGACATCAACATCAGAATGAACAAAGCAAGAACAACTTTTCTTAGTCTAAACAACATCTGGAAGTCCTCTCAGTACAGCACAAGCACAAAATTAAGAATATATCAGAGCTGTGTGCTTTCTGTGCTTCTCTATGGTGCAGAATGCTGGAGAGTTCCAGAGAAGGAAATGTCGAAATTGTCCTCTTTTCACACAACATGCCTAAGAAAAATTCTCCGAATCTTTTGGCCGAATACCATCACCAACCAAGATCTGCTTACTCGGAGCAAGCAAGAGGACATGGCACACCATCATAGCTGGCAGACGCTGGAGCTGAGTTGGCCATGTCCTCAGAAGAGACCCCGATGCCATCACAAGAACAGCTATGCTTTGGACCCCTGAAGGAAAACGAAAAGAGAGGCCGACCAAAAACAACCTGGCGGAGGACTGTGGAGGCTGAGATGCAAATAATGAACCAGAGTTGGACAAGTGAACATTTTTTTCACATCGTCGACAAACAGCGTCAACGAATCGATTAGTTTTTTCAACTAATCAACTCTCTTGTTTAGCGTACAACAAGCTGTCCGCATTTCAAAAACCCAGATTTTAAAACTAGTTTTCCTTCAAATAAATAGACCCTTGGAAGACCAACGTCCAGGCACTCACTTCTTCTTCTTTGATCCTTAGCCGCCGACCGTCAAAGCAGTCAGTAGCCATCACGCCTAGTGGCGTCTTGTAGGGCAAACAACAAATTGATTCCACTTTGCTCGGTCGGTGGCCATCCTTCGTTTGAAATAATAAAATAATAATACAAGATCAAAAGAACATAAACTTGTTTCCGATAGTCCCCCCCCCCCCCTATATTTAGCGCTGACGTCACCCCACCCTAACAGACTACAAAACAGTTAAAAAAAAAATGACTCATTCATCGATTACATTTGATGGTGTGTAATACTATATTTGCATTGTCAAGTACTGACAACGGGGAAAAAAAATATTGAATGAAAAATCAAAAACAATTTAATGAAAAAGTTTGGAAAACTGCAAGAAATTATTTAAAGAAGTATTTGACAGCTGACCTATTTTACCTACAGGTTGGAACCTTTGAGCAGGCCTGGGAGAAAATGTTGGGGTCATCTTTGCTGACTGGATAAGAAGAGGTTTTCACTAAAGTATTTTTGAAACTTGCAGGACTAAAAAAAAAAAGGGGATAAACCCGTTTGATCCTGGAACGAATACTTAGTTTACATTTATTTTTAATGTACTAAATTTCCATGGTCGCCTCATGTTTGCTACGATTGGGAAGACAATATAAAACCTAATCACCAGATGCCGCACGTGGTTAAAAAAAAAAAGTGAAAACCTTAAATCCACTCGGGGGTTTGAACAACACGAACGAGGGAGAATGCTTCTTTTATAAATTTTCTACTATTGATCTCTTGTGTTTTTGAGCTTGTCTGCATGAAATGAACGTGAACAGAAATAAGTAGCAGGGTTAGTACCCCTTACACAGGTAAATCCCCCCCCCCGTTGCAGATAGGTTTTTCGTCCGACCACCAAATACTCAAAACTCTTAAACATGTTATAGCCTTTTAAAAATTACGTTTTTCTAGATAGCTATATTTAGCCCTGACGTCCGGTCCACCCTCTAGCGACCTGGTTTTTCATAACCTAGTGAGGTAAGCTCTCGCGTTTTGCCCCTGTCAGAAATGCCGCTCATTTTCAAAAATATCGACGTCACGAGAGTCGATTATAGGAGCTTTCTTGTCTGAGTACGCGCGTTTTAAAAAAAAAAGCACGTGTGCTTTGAGTTTTTATTAAAATGGCTGAAAATGGTCTTGATATTGTTCCGATTGCAACCCGCAACACTAATGCGTATTTAGTTGCCGCCATAATCTAGTCTGCATATACCATATATTTCTACGGAGCCTTTTTGTGTTCAATAAAACTGTCTATTTGGTGTTGTCCAGCCTGGCCTTTGACAGTATTTTTTATGTGAAGAAACCCGGGTGTGTGCGGGTCACTTACACATAGCCTTAGCTGGGACCCATTGGGGTGAGTAGATTTATTACTCGATGCTAGAACGTAGTCAAAATCTCTAACACTTTGACTCCACACCTCTCGGGTGCTGGTCTCCCTAGTAAAAGTCTCTAACACGTAGCGCGCCCCCTTTTCTCGAGGCTGTTTCTAGTGGGTAGTCTACCCTTTCGCTAACACTTCACTCCCACTTCTCGATGCTGGACCTGGTCAAGTCTCTAATACTTCACTCCCAACACTTCACTCCCACCTCTAGACCTTTGTTATCTAACACATCACTCCCACCTCTCGATGCTGGTCCTAGTCATGTCTCTAACACTTCACTCCCACCTCTCGCTGCTGGACCTAGGTAAGTCTCTAACACTACCCTCCCACCTCTAGATGCTGGCCCTAGTAAAAGCAAGTCTCTAACTCGTCACTCCCACCTCTAGATGCTGGACCTGGTCATGTCTCTAACACTTCACTCCCACCTCTCGATGCTGATCCTAGTCAAGTCTCTAACACTTCACTCCCACCTCTCGATGCTGTTCCTAGTATAGGCAAGTCTTTAACACTTCACTCCCCCCTCTAGATGTTATAACTAATTGTAATATATATATATATATATATATATATATATATATATATATATATATATATATATATAGTAAAATGTACGTATAACTGTTGTATCAAATAAACAAACACATAACACAATACAAACATACAACACCAACCACACCCACAATACAACCCCCCACAAACAACCTACACACATCCGCCAATTCATCATCAAGCGACAAAATATATTGTTAATACCATAGACCATCACCTTCTGGACATGTTTCAGACATGTCTGGATGCGGGGGCGCAACAAAATTTTTTTCACTATCGATAAACACAACAAATTTTTTACTAACGCGTCCCCATAACGATCGATATTAGTTTTTCAACTAATCAACTCTCTGCTGTTAGCGTACAACAAGGCTGGCCGCAATTTCAAACCCAGATTAAAACTAGTTTTTCTTCATATAAAATAAGACACTTGGAAGACAAAACGTCCAGGCACTCACGTTTTCATACTTTACTGAAGAGGTGGCGGCGATCTGCAACGACAGACACTAGCGATCATACCTCGTTGAAGACGCCTTCCACTGTTACCCCCACCAATTGGGTGTACATGGCGTAGAAGTGATGATATGACTTAAACCGATTGGATAGTGGGTTGAAGGTCGCCCCCCTCTGTCAGTTTTTTACCGAGGCCAGCCCTTTAACTACACGTGGACGAAAATATATTTTGGTGAATCATATCTAAAAAAGTTTCCTACCCAAAAACCGGCGGGCACATTTCTATCACCTTCACGGGCACCTTTCTATCGCCTCACGGGTTACATTTCTATCACCTCACACGCACCATTTCTATCACCTCACGGGCACATTTCTATGACCTCACAGGCCACATTTCTATCACCTCACAGGGCACATTTCTATCACCTATTGGGCACATTTTCTATGACCCTCACAGGCACATTTCTATGACCTCACGGGCAAAATTTCTATCACCTCACGGGCACATTTGTCTATCATCTCACACAGAACACATTTCTATCACCTCACGGGCACATTTAATATCACCTCACGTTAAATACCCAGTGTACATCTCTGTCTGTGTGAAATAATTTTTTTTAACATTTCAGAAATGTTCTTGCGAGAGAAATGTGGAACCAGAGTTATAACACCAACCCTTGTTCCCCCCTACAAAAAACCACCACACAACCAAACCTGGCACTGGCCGATTTCTCTAATATACGAAGGCGAAGTTACCAAACACGGTTAAATATCCGTGTGTATAACATATTAATATCTGTTGTATAAAATATATAAAAATAATAATAAATTTCTTTAAAAGCCGCCAAAACAACGGCGCATAAGGCAGAAACCAGTGCTCTCCAGTGACGTTGTTCGTTGTGGGACGCCAACTCCTCTTAGCTCTTGCACATTATTTAGGCCCAACGTTCTTCCTTCTCTTATTATTGTTCTTCTGAGTGTTTCTTTTGGTCTTCCTTTTTTCCTCTTACCCTCAGGAACCCAAGTGAGCGCCTGTAGTGGTAATGTTGTTTTGCATTCGTAGGACATGACCGATATATGACCATCGTCTTTTCCTTATATAGTCGAGAGACGGAAGACATATTTTCTGCCTAGAGTCTTCTCTTATTTGTCCGATTAGTCTTGAATTCTTTCCAACTGATGTTCATGAGTTTTTCTAAGACCATTTGTTCTCGAATGTATTCCCCCCAGCTTGTTCTCCAATGATTTTGTTATTTTCCAACTCTCACAGCCGTATGTTAACACTGAGATAACATTTGAATTAAACAGACGAAGCTTGGTATGTATATTCAATGATCGTAATTTCCAAGATGTAGATAATCTATTGAGGGCGCTAGCTGCCAAAGCAATTCTAGTATGGATTTCTCTTGTTGTGTCACCATCCTGAGTCATTT
Organism: Oreohelix idahoensis; assembly: GCA_024509875.1. NCBI lineage: Eukaryota > Metazoa > Mollusca > Gastropoda > Stylommatophora > Oreohelicidae > Oreohelix > Oreohelix idahoensis. Next base: position 6,058 of record JAMPIV010012948.1, read on the forward strand.
TACTGCCTAAATAATTGAAACTTTCAACTTTCTGTAGTTTTTCCCCGTTCAAGATGATATCAAAGGTCTCGTTAGAAAAGTTCATAGCTTTAGTTTTAGAGGCATTTATTTGGAGACCAATTTTAACCGAGAGATGACACAAATTATTTATTGCTTCTTGGGATTGTCTTGGTGTTGAACTTAAGAATGCTACATCATCTGCGATATCCAGGTCCCCCAGGAATTTTCCATTTGTCCATTTTATACCCAATTGTTCATTGTGGGTATAGTTTCTCATAACCCAATCAATAGCTATTCCAAAAAGTAGTGGTGACATAATACAGCCTTGTTTCACCCCTGTTTCTACTGTAAACCATTCTGTATTCCCTTTATTTGTTCTAACACAACATCTTGCATTGTCATATAGCGCTTTGATTATATTCACATATTTTGTTGGAAAACCATAGATTGTAAGTATCTTCCCCAACCCCCCCCCCCCCCCCCCCCCCCCCCCCTTTTCCACAATGGGCGGTGTAGACTATCAAAGGCTTTTTGAAAATCGACGAAGGTGATAATAAGTGGCGATTGCATTTCCACTGATTCTTCTATAATTGTTCTTAGTGTGAATATTTGATCAATACATGATCGTTTCGGCCTGAAACCCGCTTGTTCTTCTCTGATCTTTTCGTCAGCATGCAATTTAAGTCTTTCTAACATCATGCAACATAATAATTTTCCAGGTACTGATAATAGAGATATACCACGCCAGTTATTACAGTCTGATAGATCACCTTTCTCGGTAACTTTACAATAATACTGTCTTTCCATTGTTGTGGTGGTTGTTCTTCTCTCCATACTTCATTTATAATATCTAAAATTCTCAAGAGGTTGTTGTCATTAACTGCTTCAATCATTTCCCCTGAAATTTCGTCAACTCCAGCAGCAATCTTTTAAAAAATTATTTTCAGCAAATCAAGTTATTTTTAACGGGACCACACACACACACACATACACACGCACACACGCGCACGCACACACACGAACACACCCGCACACACAGACACTCACACACACACACGCACGCACACACAACCGCAGACTCGCACACACAACCACACAAAACCCAAACCCATCAGTCACACCACACCACACAACAATCACAATACCTACACACACAAATACCAGACAAGACCAAAAGCAATACCACCCGCGCACGCGCACACACACAACCACACGCACACACGCACACACACACAACCACACACACAGACGCGCGCACGCACACATACACACAGACGTACAACCACGCACGCGAGCACCCACACACACACTCTCACGCACACACAACCACAGACGCGCACACACACAACCACACACACACACACCAGCTACACCCCCTAACAAACACTTCACTCCCACCTCTAGATGCTAGACCTAGTAAAGGTTCTAACACTTTACGCCCACCACTCGTTGCTGGTCCTAGTAAAGTCTCTAACACTTCACTCCCATCTCTAGATACTGGGCCTAGTAAAGTCTCTAACACTTCACTCCCACCTCTTCAGGCTCTTTCTAATGTAGTCATGTCTCTAACACGGCACTCCCACCTCTCAATGCTGGACATGGTGTACTCAAGTCTCTAACATTTCACTCCCACCTCTAGCTGGTAGACCTAGTACAGACAAGTCTCTATCACTTCGCTCCACCTCTTCATGCTAGACCTAATATAGGAAGTCTCTAACACTTCACTCTCACCTCTTGATGCTAGACCTAGTATAGTCATGTCTCTAACACTTCACTTGCACCTCTCGCTGGTGGTCTTAGTATTGTCATGTCTTTAAGACTTCACTCCCACCTCTCGCTGCTGGTCCTAGTATAGTCATGTCTCTAACACTTCACTCCCACCTCTAGATGTTAGACCTAGTATAGTCAAGTCCCTATCACTTCACTCCCACCTCTTCATGCTAGAACTAATATAGTCACGTCTCTAACACTTCATTCCCACCTCTCGCTGCTGGTCCAAATCAAGTCTCTAACACTTCCCTCCCACCTCTCGCTGCTGGCCCTGGTAAAGTCTCTAACACTTCACTCCCACGCTGGCCCTAGTATAGTCTCTAACACTTCCCTTCCACCTCTAGATGTTCGAACTGGTATAGACAAGTCTCTAACACTTCACTCCCACCTCTAGCTGCTGGCCCTGGTATAGTCAAGTCTCTAGCATTTCACTCCCACCTCTCGCTGCTGGTCCTGGTATAGTCAGGTCTCTAACACTTCACTCCTACCTCTTCATGCTAGCCCTAATATAGTCACGTCTCTAACACTTCACTCCCACCTCTAGATGCTGGACCTGGTCATGTCTCTAACATGGCACTCCCACCTCTAATTGCTGGACCTGGTGTACTCAAGTCTCTAACACTTCACTCCCACTTCTAGCTGGTAGACCTAATATAGGCAAGTCTCTATCACTTCACTCCCACCTCTTCATGCTAGACCTAATATAGGCACGTCTCTAAGACTTCAATCCCACCTCTTGATGCTAGACCTAGTATAGTTATGTCTCTAACACTTCACTCTCACCTCTCGCTGGTGGTCCTAGTATAGTGACGTCTCTAATACTTCACTCCCACCTCTAGCTGCTGGTCCTAGTATTGTGACGTCTCTAATACTTCGCTCCCACCTCTAGCTGCTAGACCTGCTATAGTGACGTATCTTACACGTCACTCCCACCTCTCGATGCTAGACCTGGTAAAGTCTCTAACACTTCACTCCCACCTCCAGATGCTATCCGTGGTGTAGTCTCTAACACGTCACTCCCACCTCTCGATGCTGGCCCTAGTCAAATCTCTAATACTTCAGTCCCACCTCTCGCTGCTGGTACATCCGCCTTAAACAAACACACCAACGGCACAATACAACTTCACACACAAATCCCCCCTAACCTACACCCGCCCGTTACACCACAATACACCCATGCGTCGTCACCCCCGCCACACTTCACTCCCACCTCGCAATGCTTGTTCTAATATAGCCAAGTCTCTAACACTTCACTCCCACCTCTTGATGCTAGACCTGTTATAGTCTCTAACACGCCACTCCCACCTCTCGATGCTGGCCGTAGTAAAGGCTCTAACACTTCACTCCCCCCTCTAGATGCTGTCCCTGGTATAGGCAAGTCTCTAACAACTTCACTCCTGAGTCATACACACAAAAACCCCCTAACCCACTCCGCAACATGCGTCGTCACCCACACCAGCGCAAAAAGGCTCCACTCGCTTCAAAACCCCCCTTATTAACCTAATCCAACATTATCGATTTTTAAAAAGTTTTCAGTCATTATCGATTTTTTATATTTTATATATGTATTGTATGTATATATATAATTATAAACAAACACACCAACACACTACCAGTCCAATACAACAACACCAAGCAAACCAAAAGCAATACCACCCACACCACATCGCTTATACATTGTAGCCGTATGGCCGGCACGACCGTAGTAGTGAGGTTAGACGTCACCCTAAAGCCCCCATAGACCAACTAACTTTGTCAATAAAAATATAAAATGTATCTAGTGTTTTTTCTTTTATATATATATATAAGGGGATTGACATATGTCTTGGGCCTGACCATGAAGGAGTCCCAGGAGGAAGATGAAACTTGGCACATTTAAAGTTCATCATATTTGCACTGAATGTGTGAAGTATGCGTTTGTTTCTTCAATGGGTTTTCCCGCTACGGTGCACGGCGCAATGTACCTTATTGACCGAATCTGCTGCTCCAAAGATTTGACAAAACAATGGAAAAGAAGGAGGCCAGAGCTGTGATAAAATTTCTGATGTTTCAGGGAAAAACACCTACAGAAATACACAGGGAGATGGAACCAGTGTTTCGTGATTCTTGTCTTTCATATACTATTATAGTGTGGATAGATTCTCCGAAGCCTGCGCCAACTTTGGGCTTACCATCAACACGAAGAAAACAGAAATCATGTACCAACCAGCTCCTGGCACAGTTTATACTGAGCCAGTCATCAAGGTTAATGGTGAGAAACTGAATGTTGTGAACAGATTCACATACCTTGGTAGCACACTATCCCAGAACATTGTCATTGATGATGAGGTGAACACCAGGATCTCCAAAGCCAGCAGCACATTTGGCAGACTATACACCAACGTTTGGCATCGAAGTGGCATTAGTCTACAGACAAAGCTGAAGGTATACAGAGCTGCGGTGCTTCCAGTGCTGCTATATGCATGTGAAACATGGACTGTATACAGGCGCCACGTAAAGAAGCTAAACCACTTCCATACAGTCTGTCTCAGGAAGATAATGAACATCAAATGGCAAGACAAGATCCCGGATACCGCCGTTCTTGACAGAGCTGGTATCCCTAGTATTGATACTATTCTGATGCAGTCAAGGGTAAACGCTCCCATGGTGGCCAAAAGAAGCGCTTCAAGACACGTTAAAGACGTCATTGAAAACCTTTGACATAAACCCAGACACATGGGAAGCTGCTGCGCAAGACCGAACTGCTTGGCGCACATCTCTTCGTAAAGGTGCAGCAGCATGCGAATCATCCAGAAGAGCAGCAGCAGAACAGCGGAGACAAGCTAGAAAGGACCGTGAAATAAAACCTTCACATGAAGCAAACATTCCCTGCCCACACTGTCCAAGATCTTTCCAGGCCCGCATCGGGCTCTTCAGTCACCTTCGTACCCATAGACTAACCTAACATATTCTTAAATAATTGGATGAACAGAGTGGTCTTCATCACCCGTGATGGACGAACAACCACCAACCATACTTCGGTAAAAAACTGGTGTCAACAGTTTAAGTGCGGCCGCTCAAATGTTGCTGATCTGCCAAGATCTGGTAGACCAGCTTCAGAGTGCAACGATGAAAATGCAACAAGAGTGAAGAAAATCATTGACCAAGATCGAAAAATGACAATTGTGGAGATAGCTAGTAGAGTAAAACTAAACGAAAGAACAGATTATAGAATTTTACACAACAGACTGAACATGAGAAAAGTGTGTGTACGCTGGGTTCCGCGACTGTTGACACGTGAACAGAAGCAAACGAGGGTAAATTGCTGTCAACAGTTGCTCAAAAAGTGTCAGTCAAAATTTTTTTTGGAGACCATGGTGACAGTAGATGAGACACCATTATGACCCCGAATCCAAAATTGCCAGCATTTAATGGAAAACTTCGGGCTCCTTAACACCTGTCAAGCCGAGAGCGCAGAAATCTGCAGGAAAAGTGATGCTGACTGTTTTTTGGGACGACAGAGGTGTCCTTTTGAAAGATTATCTGCCTCGTGGCAACACAGTTAATGGACAGTACAATGCAGCTCTTCTCACCAAACTAAGAAAGGTTGTGACCAGGAAACGAGGGATAACGCGCACTCAAAATCTTCCTTTGCTTCAAGACAACGCGCCCTCTCACAAAGCACGGCTTGTGCAGCTAGCAGCCAACGATTTGAATATTGAAATTCTTCCATACCCACCATATTCTCCAGATTTGGCTCCATCAGACTTTTTTCTATTCCCAAATCTTAAAAAAACAGCTAAAAGGAAATCATTTTGACAGCGATGAAGAGGTTATACTGGCATGTGATGACCGGTTTAGTTTGAAAAATAGGGTGTTTTACTCCCAAGGTCTTTTCAAGGTCAAGCAGAGATGGCAGAAGTGTGTCAATTCAGGCGGTGGCTATATTGAAAAGGAATAAACACTATACAAAATTTCAGCTCTCTGTGATATGTCCTTCATGGTCAGGCCCAAGACTTATGTCAATCCCCTTGTATATATATAGTCTAACTGTTGAAATATCCGTATAAATATATGTATAACTAAATATTGTCTAACTAAATATTGTCTAACTAAATATTTTCTACCTGTTGTAATATAAAATTATTGTAATACATGTATAAATATATCGTATAACTGTTGTCTAACTGTTATAACACATAACACAACAACAACCTACACACAATATAGGACGCAAGCTGCTCGTCAGAGGAAGTTACCCCTGCTAAAATACATCGCTATATAAAAAGTCATGTGCCACCTGCGCAATGAGTATTTCCTTATATAAAAGTCATGCGCGCCACCTGCCGCGCCACCTGAAAGCGCCATACATCGCTATATAAAAAGTCATGAGCCAAGCGCCTGCCGCGCCAGCGCCTGCATCGTTCGGCGTATTTTGCTATATAAAAGTTATGCGCCAACGCCTGAATAATACCTGTTTTGCGCTTACTATACTACTACCTACACATGAAAGAAGGGCAGTGACATTAATATCGGAATTATCTGAATGGTCAGGCCTATTGAAATGATTCAATTGATTCGATTAGGATTACAGATGAGTTTAGATTTAGAAATGCTAAACCTAACATAAATTCTAATGCTAAATGTAACGACGCAGCCGATTTAATTGACCGCCGGATAGCGATTCGGGAAAATTGGAAGACACGGCCCACGGTGCCTCATTTCAACCAAGAAGAATTATACTTTACCAACTTTTTAACACCATCAGCAACCAAGAACTACTTATTCGGAGTAACCAGAAGGACATGCACACCATCATAGCTGGCAGACGCTGGAGTTGGATTGGCCACGTCCTCAGAAGGGACCCTGATACCATCACAAGAACAGCTATGCTATGGACCCCCGAGGGAAAGCGAAAGAGAGGCCGACCAAAAACAACTTGGCGGAGAACTGTGGAGGCTGAGATGCAAAGAATGAACCACAGTTGGGGCACTGTACGAAGGATGGCCGCCGACCGAGCAAAGTGGAACCAATTTGTTGCTGCCCTACAAGACGCCACCAGGCGTGATGGCCGCTGACTGCTTTGACGGTTGGTGGTTATGGATCAAAGAAGAAGAAGAAGAAGAACTTTTTAACTGCACCGTCTCTCTATTTCCTCGAGTTACGTTCTTTTTTTTTCGTTGCAGCTTAAATTCCCTCCTTTTTTAGTTTGTTTGTACGAAGCAAGGCCGTAACAATTGCAGTTTTCTGTGTCCTTAGTCATAGTTAAGGCTTATTGCCAATTTTCCTTTACCTCACCGTTTACGGCCCACTTGTCCTTTCACTGATTACTACAGCATAAATCCTTTCAGTCTGTGCATCCATCTATTCTTTGCCAGGCATGTGTAACCATGTGGATGTGGTGATCAATAGACGACATTAACAAAATGACCAACCTTAGTTTTCGATACGCCACTTATAATTTTGGAATCGTTTTGAAAGGTAGCTGAGCACAATCAGAAATGTATGTTAATTACATTCGGTTTTGTGTGGTGAATACCAACTCATGGAAGTGCTGCATTTTGGTATCCACAAGGGGTCAGTTATGATCAACAGATTATGTTTATAGTTTGTATCTTTGTGTAACCTTGGTAGATTAAATTTTGCTTAATCTCTTGGGATTAAGGTCTGTATAACCTTACATGATTAAGTAATATATAACCATGTAATATTCAATCAATGTCATGATGCGTGATGCCATATGATGATGGATGGCATCCGCATGTCTGGTTTTGTGTAGTGTGCAGATGTGTTCAGTCAAAACAATGTTCATACAAAAATAACAGGGCAATCCACATAGGACGTCAGTAAACTCACGACGTATAAAGTCAATGATTCTTGTAACAGCCGTTGAGGTTTTTCTTCATTATTTATTGTGGACGCCACAGTGACAAAATGGTTACGCGAATATGTAGGCACATCAAACAGTCATTATCACAGCAACATTCAATACAGCAATAGACGGTAGACAGCATTACAATGATGAGTCAGATGCATGTTATATTTCATAGTGCTGTAAATGTAGTCAGGTGAAAAACTCCATCCTTTTCTATAACAGCCAGGAGATAACCAGATATATGAGATCAGTTCACTCTCCTTAGTCTGACTTCAGCAAGACAGACACGTCTGCCGAAGTATAAATAATGTCCTCAAAAATATCCTCTAGATAACAAAGGTTTTTCAAACCTAGTTCAGGTAACCAAGTAGCAAGTAATAGTCCTTGGGACCTGCATCAACCGATGCAGCACAATACAGCGACATGTGAGCTAGGAAAACATCTCGTGACGACGACTTTCGAAGACAGGCTATGAACCAGAAATCGTTCACGACCAAAAATCGATAGAGTTAATGAAAATGTTAATTTACCTTGCCTTCCGGAAATACACAGAAATATTATGCCTCCCGGCATGTGCAAATACACTAGAGGTATTATCTCGAATAAACGAAATATCCATAAGAGGACTACACATCCCTGACAGAACAAAAAATAGCGGAGATCCCCTCTTCAACGAGGCATCTCTTTCGCCATACAAATCGCTCACTCCACTAGTGGTGGGCGGAAACCGATCGACCAAAAAGCAAGACAAGTCATGCGCAGTCCAGCGCAAAATGACCACAGCTCAAACTTAACTGCATTCGATACCAACGCGAGAAAACAAATGCTTACCGAGAAAAGTGACTATAAATTTCAAGCAGTTGTTGCCCTTGCGTTATAAAATAGATATTGTAATAAAATGATGTTGCGAGAATTTATCACGCAACATATCACCACCTCTCCACCCCGATTAAAAAAAAAATGTGGAACATATTTTTTTTTTTTTTTTTAAATATCAAAGAGCATGCGATAAGCGGCTCAAAACGCACGAATTATGCGCTGATAATTAATTAAATTGCCTAACATGAGGCTAAATATAGAGTGTCTGGTGAGGATATACCTCAACAGAAAAATAAATATGTCTCAAAAAATATTCACATCGGGGAGGTGTCACCAACACACATCACGTTAGCATGTAAACACAATATACGTATGCAAGTTACTATAATCATCATTAAACAGCATACTCTAATATTGTCTTTAAAAAAATGGATGTACAAATCTGATAGGAAAATTTAAATAGTACATTATTTGACATGTAATGACATAAGTACATAGTAAAGTTAAACTACATGACGATCCAGGACATATGCTCTGGCATTCCGAGGGTAAGTACACAATCTAGAACTCGTCATGCTTGATACTAGTAAGGTAAGTCCTCAGCTCAACAATGACATTCTGAGAAAGTACAAGCAATATAATGCTAATTAATAACTAATATGCTTCATAAGGTACAATACATTATTAATAATTGTGGCTGTTTAGTAAACTAACGGCCCTTATATTAACTACTCAGTCCTCCTCTATCATCTTAAAAAACGAACAGAAGAAGATGACAACAAAGCACGATAGTGTGTACATATAAAGTGAGTACAGATGTGCTAATCTATTGTAGTAATATAGGTGTGTTATGACTCTGTAATATATATAGGAATATAGGACAGAAGTATTAGTTGGAGTCATGTGGGCATCTAGACAAAATGTCAGCCATCACATTATCCGCACCACGGATAGCTCGTACCGTGAAGTGAAAAGGTTGAAGAGCTATAGCATTTCGAGTGGATCTCGAACTCTTCAAATTCTTAGTCTGAATAGCTGTAAGAGCTTTCTGATCAGTCTCTAGAATGAAATGTGCGCCCAGGAGGAATCTTTGTAGCTTAGAATTGACCAAACCATCGCTAACAACTCACGGTCTAAAACCGAGTAGTTCCTCTCTGCCGCATTTAGTTTTCTAGAAATGTACATAACAGGATGCAGAGTATTTGCATATTCTTGCATCAGTGCTGCTCCAATCCCAGTGGATGAAGCATCACTCCGAAGAACAAAAGTCCTATCAAGAGTAGGTAATCTTAAGATGGGAGGAGAAGAAAATATATTCTTGATTTGGTCTAGTGAAGATTGGCATTCTCCAGACCAACGGACCAGATTAGGCGAACCTTTCTTCAACAATGTTGAGAGAGGTGCCATGATCGAAGATAAATTTGGAATAAATCTCCCATAAAATTGAATTAAACCTAAGAGACTCCTAACTTGTTTCTTCGTTTAGGAACAGAGATGTTCAGTATTTTGGAAGTATTGTGGTCTTCTGTCTTCAAGAGACCATGACCAACACGATGACCCAGGAAAGAGATTTCACCAAAACCAACAAAAGCTTTAGAAGGTTTTGCTGTCAAATTATTCTCACGTAGAGTGGACAGTAAGTCATATAACCCTAAATAGTGATCTTCCCAGGTATCACTGAAGAGACAGATGTCATCTAAGTATGCGATGACATCCGAACGATGTGACAGAATTCGACGCATCATGCGAACGAAAGTGGCAGGGGCGTTCATGAGACCAAAAGGCATAACATTCCATTGATATAGACCCCTAGGTGTAGAAAAAGCAGTAAGAGGTTTGGCATGCTCTGCTAAAGGCACTTGCCAATAACCTTTAGACAAGTTAAGTTTAGTGAAGAATCTAGAATTAGAAAGTCTAATCAGTAGATCTTCTAACAAAGGCATCGGTTCAGCATCGAACTTTGTGACCTGATTCAATTTGCGATAATCAACGCAAATTCGTATGTTCTTATCCTTCTTCCGGACAATAACCATGGAAGAAGAATATGGTGAAGTCGATGGTTCAATTATATTTAATTGAATCATTTCATCCAATTCCTTTTCCACTTGCGACTGAAAGTGTATAGGAATAGGATACGGCCTAACCCTAATTGGATTATTGTCGGTAAGAATTATGTCATGTTCTATGACATCTGTGTGTCCAGGAATGTCAGTGAGAACATCCTGAAATGTTTGTAACATCGACGAGACTTGTCGATGTTCGTCACCAGAAAGATAAGGAGAAACAGAAACGTTTTTCCAAGATTCCGTGGAATGTAATGGAACCACTGGAAGGGGAAGATTGACATCAGAGAAGGTAGCTTCCTCATCCTGTATGACAGACAGGGATGAATAATGACCGTGAGGTGCAGGAGCATCATCCGTTGCCTGGAAAATAGGCAGCAAATAGTCCGGACGTTCGTGAAATTCCGAAAGCATGTTTATGTGGAAAGTTTTATGCTTTCCATCAATATCGACCACATAGTCAACATGGGAAATCCGGTGGACTATTGCATACGGACCTTTCCATGCAATAAGAAGTCTATTTTCCCTACTGGGGAGTAGGACGAATGCTTTGTCACCTGGACAAAGTTGTCGTAGACATCTATTCTTGTTAGCAAACTGCCTTGCCTTCTCTTTAGCAAGTTCTGATGAAGCAGTTGCTAGCTTACATGCCTCAATGATCTTTTGTCTAAGAGCAATGACATACTCATATGAGGATTGAGTTTCATCGCTAATATCATCGGCAGTGATGAGATCGTGTAATAAAGACATAGGGCCGCGTGGACGCGCGCCAAAGACAAGTTCGAAGGGAGAAAATCCTGTGTGTTCATTAGGGACTTCTCTATAGGCAAAGAGAGCCGCGGGTAAAACCCTGTTCCAATCTTGAGGATGATCTTCAGTTATCTTACCAAGCAAAGTCTTGAGCGTTCTATTCAGACGCTCAACTAACCCATTAGACATAGGATGGTAGATACTACTGAGAGATCGTTCAATATGTAAGGTAGACATTACCTGTGACATAGTGTCAGATATGAGTTGAGTGCCATGGTCTGACAATATTTCTCTGGGGAACCCCAAGCGAGAAAATATCAACCAAAGAGCATCTGCGATATCTGTAGTAGATATGCTCTTAAGAGGAATAGCCTCTGGCCAACGTGTGCACATATCGACACATGTAAGGATAAACTGATGTCCTCTGGCCGACTTGAACTTAAAATATGGGCCAATAATATACTATGGCCATTTTCTGAAACGGCCGAATAGGAATGTCAGCAGCCTGGATAGGCGCAGCATGTCGTGGTCCTCTAGATTTGACCTCCTGACATACCTTGCATGATCGGCAGTAAATACGAATGTCCATATTGACAAAAGGCCAAAAGAAAGCCGCAAGGACTCTCGACTTCGTACGGGCAAAACCCATATGTCCAGCACATTGCGAGTCATGAGCATGTTGTAATATTTGCACTCTCATGCTCTTGGGAACAAGAATTTGCTAATGTGCCGACGTAGTCGAATCTTGTACCATACGTACAAGTACGCCGTTTCTCATTGCAATCCAAGATTTTCTATTTGTATCCTGATTCGGATCACCTTTCTTCGCAAGAACGAAAGAATTTTTTTAAAGAAGGATCTTCTTCTTGCAATTTTATGAAAGAGTCACGAGTGATTACTAAGTGGCTAGCTTGGCTATCAACTTCATTATCACTATTCAGTGATGTTTCGGGTGTTTGTAGAGCTTGTGCTCTTGTAACTACTGCATTTGTAGCTTGCATGTTATTATCTTCCCAAGCAGCAATCTGCTGTGGGGTACACTCCCTAACTCCGTGAATACGACCAATAATAAGGTCCACAATAGGATTAGGTAAGAGACAAGCATGCACATCTCCAGTAAAGAAAGGAGTGGCAATGCGAATTACAGCAGTAGGATATTTTTCTAGAGTGCCGCCAAATGTGACACATTTAATAACCCTTCCTGTAGCACAAGATGGATCTACAAGCGATTGTCTAACACCAATAGTGGTGCATCCGGAATCGAAAAGTAGTGAGACCGGAGTATCATTAACAAGACCCTTATGTAGAATTAAAGAAACCCCTCCCGTCATGCGCAACAGCAGCAGGAAGAGCGGGAAGTGGGTGACCACAACTCAAAGTAGTTATGGTACCCGGTTCGAATAAAGTACTGCATTGGGGGCATTTGTTTGCTCTCTCAAAGTCAAAAGCAGAACCAGTGACAGCGTCAAAGTTTTTATTATCAACAACATGATTACAGGCTCCCTCAGTTTCCTGTTGTACAGCATTAGCCTGCTGATATCTCTTTTTTTTGTGTTGAGATCTACCCCGACTATTATTACCTCTGAAGTTATCAGAGTTATTATTATCTCTGCAGTTATTATTGTCTCTATTGTAATTGTTATCCTGGTTCGAATTCCAGTTTCCACGATTACTATCATGTTCACATTGATGCGAACATCTATTTGTTTGGTTCTGAGGTCTTCGGCAGGAATAACCTCTATTACCATATCCTCTTTTGAAATGCCTATAATTATTAGGGTGATAGTAACGACCACTATCAGGTTGTCTCCAATTCTTCGAAGAAGAATCACCATGAAATTGGTTTCCATGATTTTGACAGAAATTACCGCTGCTCTTTCTATCAAAATTTTGTTGGAATCTACGAGCAAAGTTTTGACCATACGGAGCTGCCGAAGCAACTGGTAAACCTTCTTTCACCTTAGAGTTACCCATGGTTATGTGTGGGTGTGCAGTTACGTATTGGCAACAGAAATCTTCCATTTCTTTTATTGTTTTAGTTTTACGTTCATGAAGGAAAGCAAGGAAAGACTCATTGACAGACGACATGACTTTGTCTCTAAGTATTAAGTCCATAAGTCCTTCATAAGTTTTTTCCGTCTTAGATAGTTCAACCCATCGTGAGAAAGTAATGCGTATTCTTGCAATAAACTCGGAGAATTCAACTCCATTTTCAGGTAACATGTTTTTAATTTGTAGACGATAGCCGTCTTCGTTAAGCTGATATTTCTTTAACAAAGCGGCCCTGACAACCTCATAATTGTTCTTGTCAGTTCATCCACCATATTTAATATACTTAGAGCTTTACCTGTCAGTATCCCTGATAACTGATAAACATATTTTGCTTTGTCTATGTTATGAGCTGTACATGCTTGTTCAAATCTGTCCAGATAGAACATTATGTCATCACTGGAAGGACTAAATGTTGGTAACTTAATCTTAAAAGTATCATTATTAGCCTTACCAGAAGATGAACCCTTGTTTGAATCATTACCATTACTCATGTTCATCAATTTCAATTTTTCCAACTCTAAAGCTAAGACCTTTTCTTCATGTTCCATTTTTGCTTTCTCTTTCCTCTCATCAGACTCTCTCTGTAATCTTCTCTCCTCAGCCTGAGCCTCTATTTGAAGTCTTTCAGCTTCTTTCTCAAGTCTTTTATCCTCAGCTTCTTTTTCAATTCTTTTATTCTCAGCTTCTTTTTCAAGTCTTTTATTTTCAGCCTCTTTTTCAAGTCTTTTATTCTCAGCTTCTTTTTCAAGTCTTTTATTCTCAGCCTCTAGCTGGAGTTTTCTTTCCTCAGCTTCTGATTCCCTTTTTTGTTTTTCCATTTCCATTTGGAATCTTTTTTCATCCACCTGCATCTGCAGTTTCTTTTGTTCAGCTTCCATATGCAGTTTCTTTTGTTCAGCTTCCATTGCTTTATCATATCGAGCAGTTGCAAATTCTTCTAACTTATCACCAGTCTTCCCAAGCAATTTACCCTGCTCAATAAAGTGCTCAAATGTAGACATGTTGTCTAACATATGCGTCCAAAACCTGAAATAATTAACTAATTTATTTCAAACCTAAGTGTAACAAGTCTTAATTAAGCACTTGTATATTCACATCACCTTATATTATCCCAGTCTCTGTGGGAAACAAGTCTCCAATCAAAGAACTTGTATATGAAATATCACCAATCAATTCTTGATCATAAGTGCACTTCTCATTCAATAGTGCACGACACTATTCATCATTCATTTATCATCAGTGTAGTAGTAACAGTGCATTAGCATAGCCCATTAACTAATTACTATAACTGTAAACAATGACTATGCAAACACATGCAGAATGTAAACATTGAAAATGTAAACAATGCAAACAATGTAAACAATAACAATGTAAACAATAACAAAGATCAGCAACAATACAAAAACGTTCGCAGAAATCAACTAAAAATAAAGCAGAAATTAATGAAATATCACAAAAAATGTGACGATATCTGCGCTATAATTAAACAAAATACATGACACCACAGTGTATAAACAAAAAATGTTGTATGAAACTAAATTATAGACAAGAGTAGGCTAACAAATACAAACAAATCAAAACAAAACTAAAGAATGCGAAATAATAACGAAAACAATATTAAAACATGTCATCACAGCTAACATAAATAGCAACAGAAGTCGCTTAGCAAATTCCAGTATCGGAAATTTGCAAACCCTACAGAAAACGCTCACAATAGACGACCTCTATGACGTGGCATAATCTAACGGAGACACCACCCAACCGAGAACCCGCTGAAATATAAACATATAAATATACGAATAACATATAAACATATAACATATAGAATGAGATGATAACTGAAGACTCAGCAGAAGTATAAGGGCACAGTTTACATACAAACAGGCCACTTAACTTATAGGCTTCCAATCGTAGAACAGCAGAAAAAACGGATGTCAATCAACGTCCTAAAGAGCGAAGCTCCAACGATGATGGCACATCTGAACTGCTTCCACTGCTAACACGATGGTACTTGAGCTTCTGAAATACTGTATGTTGAGTTGTTTCGGCACTTGACCTTCTAATCCAAAAGTAAGTTGATGGAAATCGGTACTTGGCCTTCTTCAGAAAACAACCCGTTTCAACCGGCACTTGACCTTCACAAAAACGACAGCACTGGAACCTTGACAGCAGCAACTTGCTTGACTTGCGTAAAAGATAACAGCAGTCCGAGTTATCCGGCAACATGTAACAACGCCGGGTACTGTCAAATTCTTGTTTCCGTCAAAAAATTGAAATTTTGACTTTTACCGGGCAACGCCGAGTACTTTGAAAATTTTGAAGATGTTGACTGTCTTGAAGAATGTTAATTTCTTGATGGATGCTGATAAATTCTTGTTGAAAATGAAGTGGGTAAGGGACCCCGTGATTGCTGGTACCAGAATCAAACCAGCTTATGGCCACCAAATGATGCGTGATGCCATATGATGATGGATGGCATCCGCATGTCTGGTTTTGTGTAGTGTGCAGATGTGTTCAGTCAAAACAATGTTCATACAAAAATAACAGGGCAATCCACATAGGACGTCAGTAAACTCACGACGTATAAAGTCAATGATTCTTGAAACAGCCGTTGACGTTTTTCTTCATTATTTATTGTGGACGCCACAGTGACAAAATGGTTACGCGAATATGTAGATACATCAAACAGTCATTATCACAGCAACATTCAATACAGCAATAGACGGTAGACAGCATTACAATGATGAGTCAGATGCATGTTATATTTCATAGTGCTGTAAATGTAGTCAGGTGAAAAACTCCATCCTTTTCTATAACAGCCAGGAGATAACCAGATATATGAGATCAGTTCACTCTCCTTAGTCTGACTTCAGCAAGACAGACACGTCTGCCGAAGTATAAATAATGTCCTCAAAAATATCCTCTAGATAACAAAGGTTTTTCAAACCTAGTTCAGGTAACCAAGTAGCAAGTAATAGTCCTTGGGACCTGCATCAACCGATGCAGCACAATACAGCGACATGTGAGCTAGGAAAACATCTCGTGACGACGACTTTCGAAGACAGGCTATGAACCAGAAATCGTTCACGACCAAAAATCGATAGAGTTAATGAAAATGTTAATTTACCTTGCCTTCCGGAAATACACAGAAATATTATGCCTCCCGGCATGTGCAAATACACTAGGGGTATTATCTCGAATAAACGAAATATCCATTAAGAGGACTACACATCCCTGACAGAACAAAAAATAGCGGAGATCCCCTCTTCAACGAGGCATCTCTTTCGCCATTCAAATCGCTCACTCCACTAGTGGTGGGCGGAAACCGATCGACCAAAAAGCAAGACCAGTCATGCGCAGTCCGGCGCGAAAAATGACCACAGCTCAAAAACTCAACTGCATTCAACACCAACGCGAGAAGACAAATGCTTACCGAGAAAAGTGACTATAAATTTCAAGCAGTTGTTGCCCTTGCGTTATAAAATAGATATTGTAATAAAATGATGTTGCGAGAATTTATCACGCAACAGTCATTTATCATGTAGCTTCCCTAGGAATGTTCAACAAACACATGCCAAATCTACCTGTTAAGTGCCTACAGCTCAAACTCCTTTCACGTTTACCTCATCATTGACACTTGTGTCTCCATTACTCTGCTCCATGTATTTCTTTGTCTACCTCTGCATTTCTTACCTAAAACAAGGGCTGCCTTGTAATGCTATCCACAAGTTTCGTAAATGTGTTTCTTATCAATCGCTACCGTCTTCTTCTCATGTCGTGTTCTCATGTCGTGTTCTCATGGCGTGTTCTCATGTCGTGTTCTCATGTCGTGTTCCACTGGCGCTTATTAGGTTTTTGTCATCAGTTACATATTAATGATATTGTCATACCACTTTGTCGTGATTTAGTCTGTCTCACAACACGGTTTTCTGTATACCTAGGAGTAAATCTGACCATACCGCACGCCATATGTTGAGAACTCTCTGATACACTAGCCAATGAAAACGCGTCCTTCTTGGTGTGTGTTGTGAAACGTACTATGCTTGAACATAGAGGCCCATTTTGTGTAAGCGATGGTACAATGCCATTTAATTTTGGAAAGAATGAAGAAGTATCACCGGGAAGGATTATTTAATTCAACAACGGGAATGTTACGTTAGAGGTAGGTGTAAAAACTTTCTCGAATAGTATTTTAGTAAGATAGAAATATCGATGGAAAGGGCTTCGTTACATCAGGTTCGTACCCAATTTAGCTAGTTAAAGCATGCATATATTAAAATGCATTTTGCAAACTAACCAATTAGTAGATAGATCAATACAGAATAATTCACAGAATAATTCACGCTATAGATGACCAAAATCGCCCCATAAATAAGAAAGATACTTGAGATAATAATTTTAGCTAATTGAACAGAGAGCAAAATTATGCCTCATTTTGAGATTTTTAACACCCCATTTGCCCCATGCCATCCGATACGGCGGATGTGCTAGTATATAAGACCTTGCCCTTGGCTAAATTGAGGCAACAAAATTTGAAACAACACAGCTGAACAGAAGAAGCTGTATAAGAGTAAACGTCATGTACCTTTGCCATCCGAATCTGTAGAGCAGACATTAGATGCCCATTAACAGCTTGTGTGTTTTGCCTGAGGGTAAGAATGTCATCATGTGACGTATTCTTTCCAGAACGTTGTCTCCATTACAGCTGCTCTGAACTCATCACGATTCTGGGCAAGTCGACCTGCATCAGCCAAAGACAAGTTCAGACTCTCTGTGATGTCCTGGGTCCACCGTCGTCTAGGTCGACCCCTTCCCCTTTTCCAGGGACCATGCCTTCCGTCACTGTTTTTTCCAGACTATTATGTCTTTTTATATGACCGAAAAATTTCAGCTTCCTTATTGCGATGGTATTTAGGAGCCAATGTTCCTGTACGTTTAGTGAGTGCAGTACTTCTCTGTTGGTCTTTTTTTCTGTCCAGGGTATTCTCTACATCCTTCTGTAGCATTTCATTTCGAATGATGTAATCTGTTTTGCAACTGTTTTATTGAGTGTGAGGGTAAGAATAAATATATAAATATATATACATATGTATATAATTATAATTTTCCTGTGATTAATCCAATTGTGCTTTAGGAAGTGTGTAGCATGTGTAAACTTTTGGAGACGAAAGCCAGCCTTGCAAAATGTGTAGAATAATTGAGAATGATGGCCAAAGTACGTCTGTAAGTTTGACAAAGTATTTGAAGGAGTATTTCTTAAAGGAACGATACACTTACCAGGAACATAAGGAAGGATGACAGGAATTGTTTTAAGGTATTGCTCAAAGTATTACTTAGTGTTTTATACTAGACCAAATCATTGTATGAAGGCGGATCATGGACAACTGGATCTAACTTAGGGGTTATAAGGAAAGTGTAGTCACAGTGAACTGGCTGTGAGTGGTATTGAGGTAAATTGTCCTGTGCATATGTTAGCACAATGTCTGACACTGTTTGTTATGTCCATTGTATGTGATGAATGAATAGTGCCGGACCATACAGGGGTTGTGATTATTTGTATTCCAGGTTTTATCCTGCAAACTACCAGAAGTATAGGAATCATCTATCTCTGTTGGACTCTGAGGTGCAAGAGCTCTTAAAATCATTGGAACCAGATACCCAGCATCCACTGCCTGGTAATTCACAGACGTGTTAGTCCATGGCGGGAGTATGATTGATCTCTACATATAAGTTATGTAGCAAAGCAAAGCCACTGGTCAGCCTATTCAGACTCTACCTCTAATTTATATAATAAAAAGGTAAAAATTCAGTGCATGATGAATCCTTGTGGACATAAATTTGATGATTACTACTTCACAGTCCAGTAAGAGTGACAAAACACATATGTATTAGATAATGGTTAATCAAAAGGTGAAATTCATCACAGTGATCCACTATGATAATTAACTTTCCATGCTTATTTATTTTATAATGTAAATACATTTGAGTTCATTCTACGTTGCCTAATCGAAAAGATAAATGGTATAGGTTAAATAAATTGTAAATATGTACTATGAAACTTGCTAAATTATTTAAGTTGAGTTCAAGTTCTTGTTGGTATATATATATATGTACATACATACATATTAATGAGTTAATCCCCTAGCAGAGCTAATAATATTAATAAGAATAAGAATATCAATGGAGGATCTTGAGAGGGAGCCCATAGACATTCAGGAACACATACTATCATTATACCTGGATGTTTATACAGCGGGATCCTACCTTTGATATCGATACACTCTTATTCTTTTTAGAAAAGGAGATATTTCTTGTAAGACCAATCTCTTATCTGGCACTATCCTGGTATCAACTGATACATCTTTTTGTCCAGGATACCTTATACTTTACATAACAACAACCCTCTCGCGACACATTTACATCTTCCAAGATTACGTCCTGTATAACCTTGTTGGATGCAAGTCAGCATAACGTTATTGAATTAAGTTCCATATAACTTCACAAAAAGACATTCGTTAATTCGTTTATCTGTCCATCTTTTTCCATCCTTTGTTTACTTTCAAACTCAGACAAATCAACCTTGATAAGTGTAAAGTGTTAGCTTGTTCCTTGCATACATAAATGAAATAACAGAAAATATTCCAAGAATAACACGCAATGACTCCTTTGCAGATGACTTAGCCTTGTGGATCGCTGAAGAGATAAGAAACTCTATACAGAGCGTACAACAGGAGGCAATCTGACCATCAGAAAGAGTTCCCCCGTCGAACGAGTGTTTCGGCCCTTTATTCTCCTTTACACTCTAAGGGGGGCGGGCCCACCTGGGTCATGACTCCCAAGTGTCTCCGCCTTCTGTTGTTTTATTTAGAAAATGAACCGCCTAGGCCGGTCCAAAGCCCGGCTGAAAAAGGAGAAGGGCGGCCTGCATGGAGGCCGTAAAGAGGCAGCCCCTCCACCATGCAAAGGCACAACAGGCCAATCACCTGTTTGCTTTAAAATTTGATTACGAGAACTACAAGAGAGAAAAACGGACTGATTCTAAAGGCGACGAACTGGAACGGACTACGGACTACGACTTATGGAACTTGGAACGCAAGAAGTATAAATGGGAAAGAAGAGGAGCTGGTGGAAGAGATGAGGAAAGCAAAACTAGAAATCCTGGCTATAACGGAAACAAAGAAAAAAGGACAAGGAGTCATGGATCTTGATGGTTCCACGCTGCTCTACAGTGGTGTACCCACATCTGAAAGAGCTAAAGGGGGAGTGGGTTGCATTGTGACCAAAAACCAAAACAATAAGTATTAAGGGATGGAACTTTGTCTCGGAGCGCATTATGGTTGTAAAACTAAAAGAAGGAGAAACTATAGTCAACCTGGTCATAGTGCATGGGCCAAATGAGGATGAGAGAGCAGAGATCAAGGAGGAATTCTTCGAGCTGCTTCAAAAGACAATGGATGACTGCCTAGATGAAGTTATCATGCTCGGAGATTTCAATGCCAGAGCTGGAAATTACCATGCTAGATAGGGTGGAGTTATCGGAAGATATGGAGAAGATACTCTCAATGACAATGGAAAGCGACTCCTTAGATTCTGCAGTGAGCAGAATCTGATTATTACAAACACAATGTTCCCCCATAAGCGCATACATGCATACACTAGATGTGAACTAACAAAGAATGAGAAGTCAGTGATCGACTATGCCATTGTTAGGAAGAGCTCAATCAAATATGCCTGGGATGCTAGAATCTGGAGGGGGGCCAGAGATTGGAAGTGATCACTACCTGCTAACAATCAAAAGAACAACTGAAAGAGTTGCTCAGCCTAGGAACTGCCCAACATCACGCAAGAAACTAAGTTAACAAACGGGAGAAACGAGCATTAAGACCTACAAGCTGATAATAATAATAAGAATAATAATAATAATAATAATAATAATAAGCTGAGAGAGTCAGAAATTAAGACCAGATATCAGGGGCTTATTGCTCCAGCTGTGAGCAACACAGAAGAACAACCTGATGACATGGAAACCAACTGCCTTAAATTCAAGAACATCATAAAGACAGCTGCTGCAGAAGCATGTGGTGAAGTCCGACTTGGGAACAAGAGAAAGAGGACACCTTGGTGGACAGAGGAAGTCAAAGAGAAAATAAGAGAGAAGAAAATGGCATGGAAACAATACTTAGGAGCTAAAAACACAACTGGACAAATGGAGAAATATAGAGAATATGTGACACTCAGAACAGAAGTAAAGAACAAGGTGCTAGCAGCAAAACAGAAGTCCTGGGAAGAATTTGGAGAAAAGCTAGAAAAGATGCGCAAGAAAACCAGAAATTGTTCTATAAGACCTTAAAGAACACGAGGAAGGAAAAACAATGCCCTCTCAAATTTATAAAGGACAAGCAAGGCATATTACTTACTGCCCCGAAGGAAGTAATGGAAATATGGAAAGAATGTTTCTCAGAACTCCTGGATGGTGAGCATGGTGAATCATCAGAAATGATAACCACTAGCACAAAAGAGGAAACAAATGGTGATGAAGATGACATAAAGATGGAAGAACTAAAGGCAGCACTGGGGAAAATCAAGATGGGCAAAGTAGCAGGCGAAGATGGTATAACACCAGAAATGGTTAAGTACATGGCAGCATCAGGCGACCTATTACTCTTAAGGGTCCTACAGGCAGCGTGGTGCAACAAGACCATACCAAAGGATTGGGAGATTGCCATCATAACACCAATTTTCAAAAAGGGTGACAATCGACAATGTGGAAACCATAGAGGCATATCCCTTTTCAGTGTCCCTGGTAAAATCTACTCTAGAATCCTAGAGAAGAGACTCCGACGCCTAGCTGAGGCACAATTAGATGAGGTCCAGTGCGGATTCCGAGCTAACCGAAGTACTCAAGACCTAATCTTCACACTCAGACAGCTGAGTGAAAAGGCCCTTGAGTATAAGAGTGAGATCCATCGTTGTTTCATAAATCTGGAAAAGGCGTTTGACAGTGTCCCCTGGAGCAAACTTTGGGACTGTTTGGCAAGGAAGAACATTCCAGCACCTCTGATTCATGCTGTACAGAGGTTCTACAAGTCTTGCAGAAATTATGTGATGACAGCAAACCATAAGTCAGAAGAGTTCAGGACCAGCACTGGTGTAAGACAAGGTGATATCATGTAACCTTATCTTTTCATACTCCTCATGGACGATGTCATCAAGGCATGTAAAGAGAGAGCAAGAAAGTATTCAGTGGGGTACTGGAAGATGAGACAGGTTTGTATTTCAGAGCTGGCATTTGCTGATGATGTTGCCGTGATTGCTAAATCAGAGGCACATCTCCAATCCAACCTGCAAGTCTGGAAGGAAGAGCTGGAGAAGAAAGGGATGGTCATAAGCAGCTCTAAAACAAAATCCATGGTGATATCACGAGAAGAAAGAAGACATCAGATTAAGCTGGGAGAACAGGTCCTGGAGCAGGTCGACCACTTTAAATACCTCGGAGCTATTATAGACGATAAGGGAGGCATCAACGAAGAGTTGACCTCTCGAAAAGCGGCAGCTGGGAGACTTTTTCAGGCCATAAATCTAGGATTCCTCAGCAATAGAGAGGTTGGTAAGAAAACGAATATAGCTGTTAACCGTTCCACCTATGTCCCAGTGTTGACATATGGATGCGAGTCATTGGCAATGACTACAACCCACAAAAGCCCGAACCAAACCTCAGAAATGAGGTATCTGAGGAAAGTGGTTGAAGTAACAAGAAGAGACATGGTCCGCAACCAAACGATACGTCAAGGCCTAAAATCCCACACCCTGCAGACCCAAGTAGAACAGTCCCAACTAAGATGGTTTGGCCATGTCTGCAGAATGGGAGAGGATCTGCTACCACGACAAGCATGGGAAACAAAGAGCCAGGGATCCAGACCCCCAGGACGACCCAGAGTCCGCTGGGAGGACAACATTAGACAATCTTTGAAGGACCGAGGACTAGAATGGAACCAGGCCTGGAGGAAGACAGCCGATAAGATAGTCTGGCGCTCTCTCTTCCAAACCTCTACACCTCACGGTAGAAGGGGAACGACTAAGTAAGAAAATGAACCCAATCCACCTTGGTTGCAGCTTTAGAACCCACAATTCTGCCAGCCGGAGTCAATTGTGAAAGTAACCCTTATGTTGAAAACAAATTATTGTGCCACAGCACACCTCGACCATGGACAGACACTGACCCACCTGCGCATAGCCAACGAGGCTTGAAGTCACTGCGCGCTAGCAACTGAAATCTAATTGCGCCCGACACCTTATATAAAAAACGCCGCGTATTGCCTGTAAGCCACTGTCCTTTTACCAATACAACGAAAAACTCAATGTATTGCGGACTTAGAAAAAAACCTTTCCACTTTCCAGATGTTTCCTGTAACGCAGGTGGGGATAAAGTTTACTATCCCGAGTTCCATAGCCCATTGCGGTTGTTCCACAGCCAGCATGATGCCTTTTCCGCAGTTTCACTAAGCCTCTTCATTGCCCTTGTTCTCGACCATCCCCTCAGCCCCAACAGTTTCAATAAATCATACACTGATGCAACAACGAACCCTCTTGCTCCCACCTCAACAGATATGACCCTTGCAGTGAACCCATCGTGTCTCAGATCCTAGGCCAGATCACTATACTGGGCCGCTTTGAACAAATGTTGCTCTTCCGATCTGGATTCAAATGGCACGGTCAGTTCAATCAATATAACCTGGTGCGATGAGGAAAAATGAAGCACTATATCCGGCCGTCTTTGAATTTCCTGATACTCTCTGGATATGCCCCTCGTCCAGGTAGGTCTATCGCCATCTCCCAGTCATTTGCACAGTTAAGGAGAGATGGTACACTGCTACATGATTTACTCGGTTTGGTATGTGCTGACTTTCCTGCTCTCAGAAAGTATGTGTTTGCGGTGTTTGGCCTGACATTGCTATTCGCCTTCATCCTTGCCAGATCTGTTGTCGCAGCCAGCTCATTTAGCACTTTCTTGTAGCGCCAAGTGTATCGCCCTTGCCCTAATGACACCTTGCAAGCTGAGAGCACGTCTTCAAGTGTCTGCCTCTCATGGCACAGGGGGCACTGCTCGTCATCCGACTTTCCCCATCTCACAAAGTTTTGGACCGATGGCAGGAGGTCATACATAGATCTAATAACGAAGCTGAGCCTAAGAGGTGCCATTTGCTATATATCATTCCATGTCAAGGACCTTTGCAGGGCTCCTTCCCATGTAGTCCATTGGCCTTGCTGGGCCTGCTGCACTGCTTTATTTTTGCAACCTCTTATCATTCTCAGCACTTCGTATCTCCTGAACTACCATGTCTCTGCGCTCCCTGCTTGATGCCTTGGACTACCAGCGGATGTCTCCATGACCAAATCCCCGTCTATTCGTTTGTGTGTATCCGATTACCTCCCTCAGGTTGAGCGACTCTTGGGCAGCATCAACAGCTTCTTCCACTCTCAACTTTGTTCCCGTTTTCAGTGTGGGCTGAATGGAATTAACCACGTCATCTGCTGACTCACGTAGTATAATTGCAAGCCTTGCCTTTCCAACTTTGTACTCTTCAACAACTGACTTGAAAGGAAGCAGAAGTTTTGACTTTTTGCAGTACAGTGCTACATCTGACAGACCTGGTGGTACCCCTAGCCATTTCCTCATGAACATGTGGACCTTCTGCTCTATAGCTTCCACTGTACTTGTGCTAATGTCATAAATAAGCATTGGCCACAGCAACGTAGGTATCAACATGAACTGGAAGCACCACAGGTTGAATTTTCCTAAGAGTCATTTTTGGTCTATGATCTGTAGCCCTCTGTCTGCCATTTCTATTGACTGTTGCACTGCCTTCGAGTCGTTTAATGAGGCATCGTACACCCTGCCAAGACTTTTATAAAGTTCCTCAAAGACAGTAGGGATTCTTTGGTTGGAAACCATGAATATGACCTCCGCTATCTTTCCTTTCCTGACTGATAGGCATCTCGACTTCTTGGGTTTGAAGCTCATAATTCACCAGCTAACTAGTTCATCCAGGCGTGCTAACATCCTCCGGACCTGATGTTCATCTGATGTCAGAATTGTTGTGTCATCCATGAATGCTTTGAGCGGTGGCATGTGACACATTCCACTGAGCTTTGGACCTTTAGCCATTCTTTCTGCCGCATTGAGGATTACCTGCATAGCCATCACGAATAGTATCGGAGAGATGGTACATCCCATCACAATTCCAACTTCAAGGCCAGTCCACTTCGTTGTGCACTCTCTGGTTGAAAATCTAGCAGAGAACCCTGATAAATACAGCTTCAGCATTGCTGCAATCTCTTGTGGAACATGATGCATTTCTAGGGCCTGCCATGACATCTGGTGCGGAACGGATCCATAAGCATTTGCTAGATCCAACCAGATTACATAGAGGTTTGTTCTGTCAGACTTTGCCTTTTGGATTGCTTCCCAGATAATTGTGGCATGCTCTAAACATCCCGGTGTACCTGGGATGCCTCCTTTCCGAATGGTAGTGTCAATGTACTCATTTGCCAGAGGTATGTAGTGAGCCTTTTCCCCATCACTGAGAAGAATATCTTCCCTTCCACATCAAGTAGTGAGATTGACCTGAACTGACTGATGTCTGTGGAATTTTTTTGCTTCGGGATGTAGACTCCGTTCGCCTTTCTCCATTCCTAGCTTATACGTTGGGTTTTCCACGCATTCTTCAGTAAACGGAGCAGTCGTTTGAGCACCTCATGGCACCTCTTATACACAACATATGGGACATCATTAGGACCTGGAGCTGACTTGCACCGAGCTTTCTGGACAACGCTTTCTACCTCTTGCATCGTTGGGGGCTTGGTGTTAAATTCAACTCCTGGCTTACCAGGCCATTTAAGGCCTGCCATGCTGCTGAGCGGCTCATCTTTGCGACCATCTGAATAGGTCGTTCTAAGGTGTTCTTCCAAGTCTTCTTTCCTGATGTTTAGCGTTCCCGTCCGTGGCTGCTCAAACAGTTCTTTGGAAACATGAAGGGCTCCCTGAAGAATCTGTCCCTATCCCTCCGCGTCTTCCTTCTCTTCCTGCACAAACTTTCTGCTTTACAAAGGGCATTATGTTGGCCTTTCAGGTGCTCCCAAACCTGTCGTAACCCTTCCTTCTCTGTGGCAACTGCGTTCTTGAACAGTTTTCGGGCATGCTTCTTCTGTTTCCTGATTTCTTCTATTTTAATTTGTCTTTTACTTTGTCGCGGTCGGTTACTTTCCCTGTCTCCCTGACTCCAAACACTTTGCGACAGTGAAGATATATTATGTCGCCAAAGATTTCCAGCTTCTTCTCCAAAGTTATCTGCTTCAGGTTGTTATCCAACTCTTTTTTATCACTACTGCAAATATTCGGATTCAACAAGCACTAACATCAATGGAAAAGTGAGCCAAGACATGGCTCCTGAAGATAAATGAAGGGAAAACAATATTCACAGTGTTTTCCCTATCCAATAAACCACAGAGCTCCAAACTAGTGCTATACGGAGAAAATCTACTTTTAAATGAAAATCCAAACTACCTTGGCATTATTTTTGATCGTCTGACTTGGAAAAAAAAAACAAAATAACAAGTTTACAGAAACCGAATGAGAGCAAAGCAAAGAATGGCAATCATGAAAAAAACTTGCTGGACCAACGTGGGGTGCAGATGAGAGATTGCTAGCGACGTTATACACAGGGCGAGTGAGACCAGTCCTAGAGTATGGCATTGCAGCATGGACAACAGCAGCTAAGTCAAACTTCAATAAAATCAGCAGACTCCAAAATCAAGCAATGAGAATTATAACGGGCGGCACAAAGACTACACCTATAAAAGAACTCAAAAAGATTACATGTCTCCAGCCAATGTAGGATAGAAGAGACAGCAGGGCCCAGCAACGAGCTGAAAACAGACTAACAGACCCTCAATTGTGCCATAGAATGAATGCTCTTAGGAGACAAAGACGCAAGCAAAGCAACTTTCTAGAATCAACCAAACCACAGATGAGAGCAGTTTCCATAAATGAAATATCAACTATTAAACCCATCTACACTGCACACAAGCTTCCAGTTTGGAAACATATCGTTTCACTGAAATTATAGAAAACATTCCTGGAATTGAAATAATGAAGAGCCAGACTGCAACAGAGAGAAAATTAATAGCGATAAAATACATGTAGAAACATTACCCACGCAACACCTAGACCCATGCATACACAGATGGATCAGCAACAAATGCAATAGATGATGAAAGTGGAGGTGTCTTTCTGACCTTAAGCACTGATGCGCAAAAGATGCTATTAGTGGCAACTGGACAATTTTCAAGTAACTTCAGAGCTGAGGCAGAGGTCTTGAAAGTTGCAGCACAGGTTATAATGACAGATGAAAGCACAGAGAGACAAGTTATTTTCTTTACAGATGCGCTGTCAGTTAATGGAACGTTGAAAAGCAAAAATAATGCAGATCTGGATGACCTAACAATAGAGCTCTACAAACTAATTCAACGATTCAAAAGTGTTGTGATCCAATGGATCCCATCTCATTGTAACTTCCCTGGTAATGAAGAGGCTGACAGATTGGCAAATGAAGGTGGAAATCTACCACAGCCTGATGCAAGCATAACTTTCGAGGAGGCAAAGAGTTTTATCAGAATCAGATACAGAAACAAACGGGATGTAGAGCATCCAGTTCACATACACACACAAAAAATGATGCATACTGCCAGCTCAACAGAAGATAACAATTGTAAATCTTCAGACTCCACACTGGCCACAACAGATTTGGATACCATCTCTTCAACAAGCTAAAGATAAGAACTACCGATCAGTGTAACCGTGGTACTGATAAAATGGCTGCTGAACATTTGCTTCAAAGTTGCCCAACATTTGCGGAACAGAGAAAGCGCATATGACTGACACCAGTATCATTCGTGGAAAAGCTCTACCGAGATGGAAATAGCCCCAAACTGACATGTTTTTTTTTTCTTGAAAACTTTCTAGTAGACGTCTGAGAGTGTACGAAGAAGAAGAAGATCCTTTGTATTCTGCAACCACGAGTAATTCTTGAGTAAAAGTTCACTATCTTTTTTAAATTTATCTTTCATTTTAAATCACTGAGCACCATTCGCGGACAACTACTGTAGATTAAAGGGAGTAACGTCACTATACATTTGTCAGGAATAAGTTATGTGTAACCTTGCAGGATTAAGTTCTGTGTAACCTTGTAGGATTAAGTTGCATATAATCTTGTTTCTTCAGGAAATGCCCTAGCAGCGTACATCTTGCTGAAGAGAACGGTACCGGAAAACTACCTGTCGCTGTACCTGGTATCAACAGCCTTATTAAATATATGTTTATTGGCTGCTGAGACAAGTAGATACCTTCTTATTGGGTTCCTGGACATTAACTACCGCAATGTTAATTTTAAAGTTTGTTTGTGAGTACAATGACCTTCTTCAGTGTGTATCTACGACACGCTTGTCCAACTCTCTAACGTGAATATGACTATTACCATATGTTTTGTCTTGTATATGTGCATAATCAATGAATATGCCTGTGATTATTATTACTTCCTTAAACGTGCATGCATGATCATTTTCCCAAAGCCATTGAAGTGTGATCACTCGTCTATCTTATATATCAGTGTTGTCATCTCGCCAACTTGTATGTGTGTATTTTCACCCCACTGCGGTGTATGTACGTTTTATCATCTCGTCGACTTGTATGTAGGTATTTTCACCCCTCCACTTTGTATGTAAGTTTTATCATCTCATCAACATGTATGTGGGAATTTTCACCCCTCCATCATGTATGTAAGTTTTATCATCTCACAACTTGTATGTGGGTATTTTCACTCCTCCACATTAATGTAAGTTTTATCATGTGTTTGTATTCTCACCCTCTCCCCCTTTTCCATGTCGTATGTACGTTTTATCATCCCATCAAACTTGCATTTGGGTATTTTTACCCGTTCATCTTGTATGCAAATGTTATCACTTCATCAAGGTGTATGTGGTATTTTCACACCCACCTTCTTCTTCTTCTTCTTGCGATCGCATCTTTGATGATTACACCGTCAGACGAGTTCTCATGATGAATTCGACTGTTGTTTGAAGTTCCTCTTTAACTCCATATAGCTTTGAGTTTAGTGTTGAGTCATTGGGCCAGTATATACACACCCACCAAAATCTAAATAGAAATGCAACATGTCAGTTTTGTCAAATCATCATCATGAATGTGAGCATTCTCACCCGCATTCAGCTTGTATGTCAGTTTCGTCATCTTATCAAATGTTATGCCAATGTTGTCGTCTAATCATCTTGTATGTAGGTAGCTCTGGTTTATGACGCAGCCTCTTCTAGTTATCGGCAGTAAGGTTAGCTTAGATTTAGAATAATGCAGCCGACCACATGCTTGCACCAAAACAAGTCTTGTTTCTTTCCTTATTTGTTTTATCTACATGCCGTAGCCTCCTAGAAAACCAGTTATTACGCAAGGTCCACAGCACGTGAACAGGGAAACGTAGTTGCGTCATCTTCCCCTGTCACAGGGGAAATAGTCTTTCTTCCTGGTAAATCTTAACTCTCTGTAAACGGTCGGTCCTGAATGCCGGCTCCCTCGCGCACCTGTGCACGGGAAGCTGCTGACGGTTGAACAGATGTTTCTTGTCAAAGGATCAGTTAGCTCATCTAAACTCAAAACCCAAGAGTCCTAACGCTACTTGTTCAAAGCCGGACTCCAGAGAAAGTTCAGTCAGAGGGATCTCCTAAACGGTGAAGTGGAAACTACATAATAATTTGTCTGGTGCCAAATGTCTACTTCTTAGGACGCGCACAACATTCTCGTAGGGTGAGTATCATCAGCTTATCAGTGTATATACATAATACTTATAATAGTCATGTCACGTTTAGGTGCAACTCACTTTGTAGGAGCAAGATCACCTTTGTAGAGTTACTTACTGCTTGGTGTAATGAATTAACATAAATTGAGTAACTGAGACAACACAGGTCCTTTGTGTAAATGTTTTCTCTCCCCCAAAAATGGGGCGAAACTTTCCATATAACGTGTAGTGACTCTATAGCCCAGCGCAATAAAGAATACGACTTTAATTGTGATGAATGCGCCGTGTGCTCCAGATGTACTTATCATTTTTCCATTTAATAGTTTGGGGAAAAACAGCAGACGGTGTGCAATTTTGGGTGTGTGTAAGATTGGATGACAATCTAACAAGGGTAGGAAGATATATACGTATATATATCCTTTCTTGTAGGGGAACACTCTTACGAGGTATACAAATTCTTATACACATCTCCTTTTCTTCTTCTTTGGTCCTTACTCGCTGACTGACAAAGCTATCAGTGGTCATCACGCGTGCTGGCATCTCGTAGGACAGCAACAAACTCTCCCCACGATGCTCGGTCGGCAGCCATCCTTGTAGTGGTGCCCCAGCTCTAGTTCAAGGTTAGCATTCCCCCGTCGACAGTTCTCCGCCAGGTAGCATTTGGCCGTCCTTGCTTTCGCTTTCCTTCTTGAGTCCCGTGCATAGCAGTTCTAGTGATGGTGTCAGGGTCTCCTTCTGAGGATGTGGCCAACCTGATTCTAGCGTCTACACGCTTTGATGATGCGCATGTCTTCTAGGTGGCTCCGAGTTAGCAGTTCTTTGTTGGCAATAGTGTTTGGCCAGAAAATTCCAAAGAATTTTTTTTAGGCAGGTTCTGTGGAAAGAGGACAGTTTGGACATTTCCTTCTTTGTTACTCTCCAGCATTCTACACCGTAAAGAAGTACAGGAATTAGGCAGCTCTCGTATATTTTTAATTTAATGTTTGTACTGTACTGGGGGAGTAAGTGATGGACAGTTAGTAAACAAGTAGCGAAGGCACTAAAGGCCACAAAGATGTGCTTTTACAGAAGAATGTTAAAAATACAATTGATAGCCCAAAAGAATAATGTGGATGTCATGAAAGAGGCCAATGCGCAAAGGAAACTTATTTCACAAGCTAGAAAGAAGTAATCCACTTTTTTGGGGCATGTTATGAGAAGAGAAAAACTCGAATATCTTGTCACAACAGGTACGATTGAAGGAAAAAGAGATAAAGGAAGACAAAGAGAGCAAATAATGGACTGTTTGATATCGTGGCATGGAAGGAGGTCAACAATAGAACTGGTAAATTGTGCTGGAGACAGGATGCTGTGGAGAGACACGATCTCCTACGCCACGAGACATGGTACTGGAAGAAGAAGACTGTTCTGGAAAGGTTTTCAGATGTTGTTTAGATAGGTCAAAACTATTTTGACCTTTATTCATTCAGATATTATAGACATGTGTGAGAACTACAGTGGAGGTTAAACCCCCAAAATGAAAAACACAGAATTATAAAGATAAAAGCTTATATCTAGTAATTTATACCACAAAATGACTGAAAACAATACAAAACATTGAGGTATATACTTAAAACTTGCGGTCTATGGGTGAAAAACATTAGAAAAAAAGGCAAAGTTTAGCTTTTTAGGGTATTTTGTTGCCCAAGAAATCTCAAATGTGAGTATAACTTGAGTTGAGAAATTTGGCTGTTTTATTTGTTAATATATGATAATGATTTTATACTAAAATAATTTTGATTGGTTTGATATCTGAGTTGTTTTGGATTTTAATATAGCAATCGACAAATAGTTGAAACTTTTTAGGGGGGTATCTTAGCTAATTCTTAACAGTTTTGTAGTTTGTTAACATATATCTTTTAGTTTAGTTTATTTTTATGAGCACTATGTGTACAGCATGCATGTGGCCCAAAATTCACTGCTGTATCACTAATAGTTTGTGACAAATCATGGGCTACGTGCCCACATTTGTGTGAAAAATGCAGTTTTGAGAAAATTAAGAAAAAAGGGAAGAATTACGCTTGTCGTAAAGCGAAATCTGTATGGACAACACGCTCACAATTCCCCGTTTAAAAATCTAGTAACAGCCTATAAACTCTACTGTATTTGTTAAAGGGCAGACTGTAGTTAAGAATTGGATAATATGGAGTTTTTGCGCATCGTCATCGCCTACGCAAACGATTAGCGCTGGATTTTGAAAAAAAGCAGTAACGCAAAATGATACCCCAATATCAATATTACACGTTTTTTCGTACTCCGGCCTAGAAATTAAACCTAACATTTTGACCGCGTGGTTGCTTGCCAAATGTCTTGCTTAGTTCATGAGAGTGAGAGAAAAGGGACACCAAAGGAGTAAAAGAGAGAAAGAAAAATAAAACTACTAAGGCATTCTTAGAACTTGTTAATCGTACAACATGCGACAGTGTGTTTAGGCAACGCAAGACGCATGTCAGAAATATTTGAATATTGTTAGCAAGCGGGCAAGTCCCCCCCCCCCCCCCCCCCCCTCTAAAAAATCCCACTTTTTCTCTGCTCGAGCTGATTTGAGAGAAAAAAAAATTACGTTAGACCGCTTGGCGGCAAAGCCAGCTTGGTCCCTCGTCTTGAACAAGCGAGAAGGGACAAGAAGGGAGGAAAAGGAAAAATCACGCCTAACTTGTAATTTGAATTGATACTATAAACCCACTAGGAGCAAAGGGGGAAAGGGGGGGGGGGGGGCAGAAAAAGAGGAAACTTAGAATAGTCATTTCTTCTGAAAAGATAGAAGAATGCAGAAAATAAAAGAGGATGTTTTGAACAGTTATAATAATATTGGGTATTTAAAAGATCATATTATTACTTAGAATGAATTAGCTTGTCATATATAAAAGTAATGTTGTTGGAATAAATAAGGAGGAAAATTACAAATAAAAAAAAAATGGAACCAGAGATAAAATCGTAGATGAAACTTTGATAGCTAGATAAAGGGCAATGTCCTAATTAAGAATCACTTTTCTTCTTTAAAATAGCATCCTTAATAACCAAGTTATTGCAGAAATAAGAAATTCGTACAGATAGGCTAATGCACTGAGAAACCGTTCAGTTTTTGAATCGGGCTCAGTTGGTACATTTTGAGACGCGTATTTGAAACAAGCCAAGGTGGCGTGATATGATCTGATTGGATACTGTTAGAATAGACTAGTGGGAGAAATAAAACCGACTGTGGGCACGCGTTAGTTGCCACTTGCAAATTAAAATTTACACTATCAGCTTGAGAACAGAAGGTTGAGCATTGTGTTGAATGCCTTTTCCTTTCTGGACAATATCGGTCTGAGCTATGCCCATTTACCGCCTGTCAAGCTTGTAAAAAGTGTACTTTATTTCATTGAATTCGGTAAGAGAAATGTTTATTGATGTCTTTCATTATATAAAAATGTAGAGGCCAGCCAATATAAGGCGCCCAAAAATTTTGTGTTGTGAGACAATGCAAATGGTTATAACCTACAACATGATAGCAGTGCATGCCAAAAGCAGTATTATAATGAATGTAATTGTATTTGTATATTGTCATAAAAAAACAATACGACTGTAAGTAAGAAAGCCTATGACAGTCCTTTACATTGTCACTGTGTTCTAATGACACATGAACACCTACTTAGAATACTTGGAAAAGAAAATATTTACAGGTTACCAGAAGACAAGCAATGTTAAAGTGACAGGGGCGTAGCAGTCTTTTGGAAGAAGAATAATGTAAACACAGTAATGAGTGATGTCAAATGAGATAGGGGCTAGTGCAAATGTTTTGCACATGAGCTGACCCCGAATGATGATGGTTTAGTACAGGGTGGACGTGTTAAAAACCAGCATGTAAACGAGAAGGAATGTACTTCTTTTCAGGGTTTTATTCCCTGTTACCAAACCTGGTGACAGGAAACCTGCTGAAACCAGACAGTTAGAGGACAGAGAAGGCTTCCACTGAGCTGATTGAAATCTGTTGCAATATTGTGTGGTCAGAGAAGAAACCTTGAGCTGAACGTTGTTGCGCTCTACTAGAATTCTACAGCAAGATAAGTGCCATTAGACGGGCACCTGTACTTTCCATTCAAGTCACGTTTCCACCATTAACAATTTTTTAAGAGGGGTATGATGAAGAAACTAGCCCCTCACAATATGGACACTCACTTATAACTATTGTTCCAGAGATCTGTGTTCTACATTTTCAGTGACATTTAGTTAGCATCAGTTATGGACAAAGAGTCCTATATGTTTAAGATTTTGTGTAAATAAAATTCTTTTCATTTTAAACATTCCTGTCTTAAAAGAATTGAGGGACAGGAAATTAAAATTGTAAAAATATTAATTCAAACTTAAACACAGTCTTACTCAAATCAATTTTATTGAATTACTATTGTGTTTGTTTGATGCACACTGATGCGTGATGCCATATGATGATGGATGGTATCCGCATGTCTGGTTTTGTGTAGTGTGCAGATGTGTTCAGTCAAACAATGTTCATACAAAAATAACAGGGCAATCCACATAGGACGTCAGTAAACTCACGACGTATAAAGTCAATGATTCTTGTAACAGCCGTTGACGTTTTTCTTCATTATTTATTGTGGACGCCACAGTGACAAAATGGTTACGCGAATATGTAGGCACATCAAACAGTCATTATCACAGCAACATTCAATACAGCAATAGACGGTAGACAGCATTACAATGATGAGTCAGATGCATGTTATATTTCATAGTTCATAGTGCTGTAAATGTAGTCAGGTGAAAAACTCCATCCTTTTCTATAACAGCCAGGAGATAACCAGATGTATGAGATCAGTTCACTCTCCTTAGTCTGACTTCAGCAAGACAGACACGTCTGCCGAAGTATAAATAATGTCCTCAAAAATATCCTCTAGATAATAAAGGTTTTCCAAACCTAGTTCATTTAACAAAGTAGCAAGTAATGGTCCTTGGGACATGCATCAACCGATGCAGTACAATACAGCGACATGTGAGCTGGGAAAACATCTCGTGACGACGACTTTCGAAGACAGGCTATGAATCGAAATCGCTCACGACCCAAAATCGATAGAGTTAATGAAAAGTCAATTTACCTTGCCTTCAGGAAATACACAGAAATATCACGCCTCCCGACATGTGGGAAACACTAGAGGTATTATTTCGAATAAACGAAATATCCATTAAGAGGACTACACATCCCTGACAGAACAAAAAAATAGCGGAGATCCCCTCTTCAACGAGGCATCTCTTTCGCCATTCAAATCGCTCACTCCACTAGTGGTGGGCGGAAACCGATCGACCAAAAAACAAGACCAGTCATGCGCAGTCCAGCGCAAAAAGACCACAGCTCAAAACTTAACTGCATTCAATACCAACGCGGGAAGACAAATGCTTACCGAGAAAAGTGACTATAAATTTCAAGCAGTTGTTGCCCTTGCGTTATAAAATAGATATTGTAATAAAACGATGTTGCGAGAATTTATCACGCAACATATCACCACCTCCTCCCGATAAAAAAAAAAATGTGGAACATATTTTTTTTTTAAAATATCAAAGAGCATGCGATAAGCGGCTCAAAACGCACGAATTATGCGCTGATAATTAATTACATTGCCTAACATGAGGCTAAATATAGAGTGTCTGGTGAGGATATACCTCAACAGAAAAATAAATATGTCTCAAAAAATATTCACATCGGGGAGGTGTCACCAACACACATCACGTTAGCATGTAAACACAATATACGTATGCAAGTTACCATAATCATCATTAAACAGCATACTCTAATATTGTCTTTAAAAATGGATGTACAAATCTGATAGGAAAATTTAAATAGTACATTCTGTGACATGTAATGACATAAGTACATAGTAAAGTTAAACTACATGACGATCCAGGACATATGCTCTGGTATTCCGAGGGTAAGTACACAATCTAGAACTCGTCATGCTTGATACTAGTAAGGTAAGTCCTCAGCTCAACAATGACATTCTGAGAAAGTACAAGCAATATAATGCTAATTAATAACTAATATGCTTCATAAGGTACAATACATTATTAATAATTGTGGCTGTTTAGTAAACTAACGGCCCTTATATTAACTACTCAGTCCTCCTCTATCATCTTAAAAAAACGAACAGAAGAAGATGACAACAAAGCACGATAGTGTGTACATATAAAGTAAGTACAGATGTGCTAATCTATTGTAGAAATATAGGTGTGTTATGACTCTGTAATATATGGAAATATAGGACAGAAGTATTAGTTGGAGTCATGTGGGCATCTAGACAAAATGTCAGCCATCACATTATCCGCACCACGGATAGCTCGTACTGTGAAGTGAAAAGGTTGAAGAGCTATAGCATATCGAGTGGATCTCGAACTCTTCAAATTCTTAGTCTGAATAGCTGTAAGAGCTTTCTGATCAGTCTCTAGAATGAAATGTGCGCCCAGGAGGAATCTTTGTAGCTTTAGAATTGACCAAACCATCGCTAACAACTCACGGTCTAAAACCGAGTAGTTCCTCTCTGCCGCATTTAGTTTTCTAGAAATGTACATAACAGGATGCAGAGTATTTGCATATTCTTGCATCAGTGCTGCTCCAATCCCAGTGGATGAAGCATCACTCCGAAGTGTGATGATATCCGATATTTCACCGATCAAAATATAGCATCTAGTAGTTTGTAGGTATAAAATAACATAGGTATTACCACACCACCAAAAGACTAGTTTTATTTCTCGGTTCCTAAAGGGTTAACGCGTAAAACGCCGATAGTTGAAAATGCCAATGTGACGTTACAGACTTGCAAGCCTTACCCAAAATGCATGCGTGAAAGTTAGTGTAGTTAGAAATCGTGTATTTCTTGGAAAAGACAAGGGAGAGAACGGGGGAAATGCATAGACCCTGTTTGAATTTCTAAACTGAAACTAAATGGCCTAAACGAGCGATAGGAAAAATAAAGACTAGAAATGAAGATTAAAATGCTACTAATTAGTTGTTAAATATATAATATGCGTTAGTCTAAATATTTTAGCCTACTGTATAAGAAAAATATGTTATTTGAATAAATATACAGGAAAGACGAAAAGAGTAAAAATAATAGCTAGAAGTGTGAAACCTTATGCATTAGATGACAAAACGGTAGAATAAGTAAATATTTTCATTCTGGATTAACATGACTTAGATAATACTAGCGATATGGTAGAATGAAGACATATAAAGACGTGCCTGGGATTTCTTTACTGAAGCTAGCCATATTGAGGCCATAGAAAGGGGTGTCTCCTGATTTGAAAATTGTAGGTTAGCTTTTGAAAATAGACGCGTAGGAACGGAAGTCACCTGATTGGTTGAGGAGCATAACTAAGAAAGTGAAATAAATACTCAGAAAGACGAGCGTTCCTTGCCACTTTCAATTTAAACTTTCACATGTAAAGTTAATAACGTTTACAGACAAGTGTGTTCAGATGCCTTCGCTGTTCTGTTATTCAGCAGGAGATCTTGTGTGACCATTTATGGCCTGTAATTTACTTACATAGTGAAAAAAAATTCGATATTTCGGTAAGACCAACATTTATATAATTATTATTGTATTTGAAAATGTGTTTGCCATATTGATTATGAATGAATATTTGAAGGGGAGAGTCCCAGTCGTACAAGTGCCATTTCAACATGTTACGTACACTCATTAAATGGGGTTAGATAATCTTATAGCTTCATGTAAAAGCCCTACAGCTTTGCTTGTACTTTGGGAGATAAAAGAACATATAAATTT
This sequence comes from Oreohelix idahoensis, assembly GCA_024509875.1. Classification (NCBI taxonomy): domain Eukaryota; kingdom Metazoa; phylum Mollusca; class Gastropoda; order Stylommatophora; family Oreohelicidae; genus Oreohelix; species Oreohelix idahoensis. Next base: position 44,039 of record JAMPIV010012948.1, read on the forward strand.
ATATAAAGAGTAAAGTTAACATCAAACTTTGTGTTGTTTCACCGAGTTGCTAAGAAAGATATTATCATTGTGGGGAAAGAACTTAATAAAATCCTTGCAGTTTTACTTAAAAGTTGGGATAAAGAGAGATTAATAAGGGAAAAGACTTTAATGAATAATGTTCAAGTATAGCCAGCAAATCACTGGCCATCTTTATGTAATCCATGTTATTACCTGAATGTATTTATGAAATTATAATATTGTATTAGGACTAGGAAGAAAAAAACAAAACAAAACATATGTTTGAGATATTTAATGATAATAGAGCACACTACTAGAGGGGGAAAATAATTATTTATGTATTATGTTCTGATTTTTGATTGGTTGATATCTGTAAAACTGTTACAAATGGAGATAGGTCAGAATATTATTTTGAGGGGAAATTAATCCTCTACTTCCAGAGTTTCTGGGTGTGAAACTGAAGTGAGCCAGTCACGTTGTTGTTCAACCCTGGTACCTGTTCGAGGCCATATGATTTGAGGGCCCTACCTTATCTTGAATCCTGAAAGCTGAGCAGTGCTGTGAGGAGGAAGATTTATAACCAGGACATCGCAGAATTTTCGACACCTATCTTAAGATAAGCCCTGTGTTTTGGGGCCTTGTGAATTCACTGAAATATTCTCCACCAGTTACTATATCAACCAGATTAAATAAAATGATGACAATATTGATTTCCCAAATATGTGCTTAATTTTGGACAAAAAAGTATTACACGAAGAACAATTCCTAGTTCAGGAAATAATAGACTCTAATAGTTAAACTAAGTTGTGTGTAAATATATCTTGACGTTTAATCTTTTATGAATCAACTCAATTATAATTAATACATTTGTAAAAAATTGTTCACACCAAAATTCAATAGGGAGTTGTTTACTTAATTGTTTATTAACCTTAAGTGTGGTTGTTGTTATTTTCTGCACATACATTGCATATACCCTAGACACGTAGCTACACAACATCCATACATTATAACATATAAATTGGGGATAACATACATAGCGGGTGGTAGTCATTGGTGGAAGCAAGACAGGTTTCCTGACATATAGTTAAAAGGTAAACTTCCTCAGGAGCTTGCATAGCTGACTTCACCTCTGCTACATAAATATATAGATAAGTAATATCGACCCACCACATATAGTGGGATTGGCTCGTCCGGGATTTCCAAAGTTTTATAATAAGTAAATAAGTGGAGGTTTTGGTGAATTGACATTGCTCTGTGTTGTCCTGTTAATTAGATACTAATTAGATATTTTGGTTTATTTAAATCACATTGGATAGAATATTAAGATGGCAGAATTGGCCAAGTACAGATCTTCTGCTGTGCAGACTGCGAAGGAAATGGGTATGGAGGGACAGATTTTAATTGATTATGTTACAGCAGAGGTTGATAAATATATAGCCAGAGAAAGGGAAGATGCTAGGGAGGCTAAGAAATTAGAGGCTGATAGATTGGCGGAGGAGAAACGAATTATGTTAGAAGATGCTAGAGAACTTAAGAAATTAGAGGCTGATCGGGAGGCTGAGATTAAGAGGCTGCAGTTGGAGGAAAAGAAACTTGAGGCTGAGAAGGAGGAAAAACGTCTACAGAGGGAGGCGGAACGAGAGAAAGAAGAAAAGAGGTTGGAGGCAGAAAGGGAAGACAAAAGACTGGCTGCTGAAAGGGAAGCAGAAGATAAAAGGTTACAGCGGGAGCATGAGTTACGACTAAGAGAGTTAGAGTTACAAGGCCATGCTCCTGAAAATGGAACTAGCCCATCCACTTCCGACTCAGCTGCAAGCCAGGGGGCCTCCTCATCAGCCATGGGGTTTCATTTGGATCCTTTTATTGAGAAAGACGATGATATTGAGTCCTTCCTTAGCCGTTTTGAAAGTTTAGCTACAACATATGGGTTGGAGAAGGATAAGTGGAGCCTTAAAGTATCCCAGGGACTTAGGGGAAATTCTTATGAAGTATTTTCCAAGCTCAGTAAAGATGACCAAGACGATTATGACATTCTTAAACATGCACTATTGGTCAGATACGAGAAAAACTGTGAATTTTATAGGAAGAAATTTAGACAGGCTAAATTACTCACAGGGGAGACCTACCACCAGTTCTCGGCCCGACTAGAGACCTATTTGGAGAAATGGACTGCTCTGGGGAAAACCCAAGATTTAAAGGAAATGGTTATGATGGAGCAGGTTAGAGAGTCCATGGCTCCAGACTTGAGAAAGTTTCTCACAGAACAGGGTGCAGAGAGACTGGTGGATATTTTAAATGTAGCTGAGAGATATCTAGCAGCCCAGTCAGAGTTGGCAGGAGCAAAGAAGAAACATATAGATCATAATAAGGGTCCCCAAATTCAACCTCAGAACAAATATGACAATAGAGATAAGTTTAACAAGAATAAACCATATTATGATAGGTCCAGGTACGAACAACGTGACAGAAACCCTCAATATAATGAAAGAAAACCTGTTAACCAGGGAAAGAAATATTGTAAATGGTGTAAGAGGGATGGCCATGACACCCATGACTGTAAAAGAAAACCTTCCACCTTTGCTGCAATGAAAACTGGGAACAAGGGAGTAAAGGCAAAACCTATTAAGCCACATGAGCCCTATCACCCCCCAGTATGTGAGGACGTTGTATGTAATGGGGTCACCATAAGGTGCCTTTATGATACAGGTCTAGATTATGATTCAGTCGTCAGTTCGCACCTAGTGAACCCAGATCAGTATACCACAGAGACAGTGGAGATACAAGGGGCGACTAAGGATATAGCAACCATGACACTTCCCGTAGCTAGGATAGAGGTGAAAACTCGTTATGTGGAAGGGATCATCAAAGCAGCAGTTATAAACGAACCCATATACCCTCTAATATTGGGATGTCGTTATGTCTTCTTGGGGAATCCCAAGAGACCTGTGATTATGGCAACAGTGCAGACCAGGTCACAGTCAAGGAAGGAGGAAGATGAACCTATAAATACTCATCCAGAGGAGATGAGGAAGGCACAAGCTGAAGATAGGTCACTCAAGCTGTGTTATAAAAAATTACCTAAATGCCATACACCTCCAAACAAAGGAGAATATTATATGAAAAATAAATTGTTATATAGGAAGGCTGGAACTGGATCCAATGGTCACGGACAGCTGGTCCTTCCCAAGGCATATAGGGCAGATGTAATAAGGAGTTTACATGTTGGAAAAGATGGTGACCACGAGAAAGTAGGTACCATCTGCCAAAAAGTTTCTCAAAAATACTATTGGCCCGACGTAAATGTCGATATTGAGAACTTTGTAGAAGCATGTGGCGTAATGCATGAGGGAACACCCACAAGTGGGAAAAATAATAATCAGGACCTAGAAACGCCACGGGGCACACTTAGGCCTAAAAATAAAATTAAAAATGTAGACAAAGTGGAATGGGAACCCCCTTTTCACACCCAGTCTTCACTTGAATGTGTTAACATGGCCACTATGAATAGAGTACAAAGAGTAATTCTACCCCAGAATAAGCCGACAATCCCTCGGTCGGAATTATGTGAACTGGAGGAAGAAAATGTAGAGAGATCTCTCACCAAGAATTTTAAGTGGGGAGAAAAACCCCAGAAAAGAATTGGTAGTGGACGATTTGTAAGTCATGATACAAGGCAAAAACGTCCTCATTACAAGGCTTCCAATATTAAGGACCGGACATGTGCTATGAAAAATAAATTTGTAAATTTTAAAGTCCATTGGAACTTTACCCGGAATGGCACCGGTAACCCTATTTGGGTGGCCAATAAAGAGTCCATTAAAACTTCACCCGGAATGGCACCGGTAACCCTATTTGGGAGGCCAATAAAAAGTTCATTAGAAATTCGACCGGAATGGCACCGGAAACCCTATTTGGGAGGCCATGAAAAGATCCATATGTAACCCTATTGAGGACGTGGACCGATGAGAAGGCAGAAGAGACTGTTACCTCATCATATGCGTATGTGAACGAACTGACCACTCGTCTAAAAACTGGCTGGAAACTTGCAAATGATAACCTCAGACAAGCCAGGAAGAAACATGCTGCATACTTTAATAAGAAAGCGAAAGATAGAGAATTACATGTGGGAGAGAAGGTGCTTCTTTTACTTCCCGCCAGTAGTAACAAGTTGCAAATTGGATGGCAAGGTCCATACACCGTTCTAGAAAAGATATCTAGAACCAATTATAAAATAGACAAGAAAGGAAAGGAGAAAATATATCATGTAAACCTCCTAAAGAAGTATCTCGAGAGAGAAAACCAGGAAGGGACACCCTTACTGGCCTTGTCCATTGCAACCCAAATGAAAAATGAACCACTCACCTCGCAGGAATACCCCTTAAAACCATGTGAAACACCTGTACAGGTGAAAGTCAGTAAGCACCTGACTAAGAAACAGAGGGAACAGGTTCAAAAGGTTCTAACAGAACATACAGATGTGTTAACGGATAAACCGGGGCACACCCATTTGTTGGAGTATGATATGCAATTAATAGACCCAACACCTATCTGTATGAGGGCCTATACGATTCCGTTCGCTAAGGAACAAGCATTGAAGAAGGAGATAGATTATTTGTTAAAAGAAGGGATTATCTCTCACAGTGAATCTCCTTACAGCTCCAGTGTGGTTTTGCTGAGGAAACCCTCTGGGGAACATCGTCTGTGTATAGATTACAGAAAACTGAATGCTGTCACAGAGAATCAGGTGGATCCATTACCTGACCCAAATCAGCTGTTTGCCAGGCTTAATAAGGCAAAAATATTTTTCTAAGGTGGATCTTAGCAAGGGCTATTATCAAATTCCAGTAAAGCCTGAGGTCAGATCTTATTTAGCATTTAGCACCTCGGATGGACATTATGAATTCAACATGTTGCCGTTTGGGTTGAAAAATGCTCCGAGTGTGTTCTCAAGAATGATGAGAAAATTGTTGGATCCACTAAAAAATCCATGTATAACGAATTTCATGGATGACATCCTCATTGCCACAGAAACATTTGAGGAACACATTAACTCTTTGACGATGCTATTTGATAGGCTCAGAGAGGCAAATTTGACTGCGAGACCAACCAAATGCTATATTGGTTGTAAAGAGTTGGAGTTCTTGGGACATACGATATATCAGGGTAACATGACCCCTGACCCCAAGAACCTGGAGAAATTACAGAGGGCACCTAGACCACAGACCAAGAAGGACGTGAGATCTTTTGTGTCGCTATGTGGATTTTATCAGAAGTACATAAAAAATTTTAACTCTATATGTGCTCCTCTAACGGATTTAACTCGCAAAGGAAATCCAGATAAAATTGTGTGGTCTGCTCAATGTGAATCGGCGTATCAAGAGTTAAAGGAGAAACTCACTAGCAAGCCTATTTTGAAATTGCCTGATTTGACTCAGGAATTTGTGGTAAGAACGGACGCTAGCAACGTAGGATTAGGGGCTACATTGTTGCAACGGTCCAATTCAAAAAAGGGGGAGCTGAACCCAGTCGCTTATGCTAGCCGCAAGCTGAATAAAGCGGAGAAAAACTACTCAACAAGTGAGAAAGAATGTCTAGCTTTAATCTGGGCTATAAAAAAGTTCCAGATCTATCTTTATGGTAGAACATTTGTGGTCCAAACGGATCATCAGCCCCTCGTATTTTTATCACAGGCTAAGCATGAAAACGCCCGATTATTAAGGTGGTCGTTACTAATCCAACCTTATTCGTTTTCCATTGAGTACATACCCGGTTCGCTGAATGTGGGAGCGGATTTTCTGAGTAGACATCCTTTGGAAGAAACTCAGGGGAGTCATAAGGCCAAATAAGTTAATTTGATCTATGTGAATCTCGGATTTTGAACTCGCTTTACAAGCATGTTCTTAAGTGGGGAGATGTGTGATGATATCCGATATTTCACCGATCAAAATATAGCATCTAGTAGTTTGTAGGTATAAAATAACATAGGTATTACCACACCACCAAAAGACTAGTTTTATTTCTCGGTTCCTAAAGGGTTAACGCGTAAAACGCCGATAGTTGAAAATGCCAATGTGACGTTACAGACTTGCAAGCCTTACCCAAAATGCATGCGTGAAAGTTAGTGTAGTTAGAAATCGTGTATTTCTTTGAAAAGACAAGGGAGAGAACGGGGGAAATGCATAGACCCTGTTTGAATTTCTAAACTGAAACTAAATGGCCTAAACGAGCGATAGGAAAAATAAAGACTAGAAATGAAGATTAAAATGCTACTAATTAGTTGTTAAATATATAATATGCGTTAGTCTAAATATTTTAGCCTACTGTATAAGAAAAATATGTTATTTGAATAAATATACAGGAAAGACGAAAAGGGTAAAAATAATAGCTAGAAGTGTGAAACCTTATGCATTAGATGACAAAACGGTAGAATAAGTAAATGTTTTCATTCTGGATTAACATGACTTAGATAATACTAGCGATATGGTAGAATGAAGACATATAAAGACGTGCCTGGGATTTCTTTACTGAAGCTAGCCATATTGAGGCCATAGAAAGGGGTGTCTCCTGATTTGAAAATTGTAGGTTAGCTTTTGAAAATAGACGCGTAGGAACGGAAGTCACCTGATTGGTTGAGGAGCATAACTAAGAAAGTGAAATAAATACTCAGAAAGACGAGCGTTCCTTGCCTAATAACGTTTACAGACAAGTGTGTTCAGATGCCTTCGCTGTTCTGTTATTCAGCAGGAGATCTTGTGTGACCATTTATGGCCTGTAATTTACTTACATAGTGAAAAAATTCGATATTTCGGTAAGACCAACATTTATATAATTATTATTGTATTTGAAAATGTGTTTGCCATATTGATTATGAATGAATATTTGAAGGGGAGAGTCCCAGTCGTACAAGTGCCATTTCAACATGTTACGTACACTCATTAAATGGGGTTAGATAATCTTATAGCTTCATGTAAAAGCCCTACAGCTTTGCTTGTACTTTGGGAGATAAAAGAACATATAAATTTATATAAAGAGTAAAGTTAACATCAAACTTTGTGTTGTTTCACCGAGTTGCTAAGAAAGATATTATCATTGTGGGGAAAGAACTTAATAAAATCCTTGCAGTTTTACTTAAAAGTTGGGATAAAGAGAGATTAATAAGGGAAAAGACTTTAATGAATAATGTTCAAGTATAGCCAGCAAATCACTGGCCATCTTTATGTAATCCATGTTATTACCTGAATGTATTTATGAAATTATAATATTGTATTAGGACTAGGAAGAAAAAACAAAACAAAACATATGTTTGAGATATTTAATGATAATAGAGCACACTACTAGAGGGGGAAAATAATTATTTATGTATTATGTTCTGATTTTTGATTGGTTGATATCTGTAAAACTGTTACAAATGGAGATAGGTCAGAATATTATTTTGAGGGGAAATTAATCCTCTACTTCCAGAGTTTCTGGGTGTGAAACTGAAGTGAGCCAGTCACGTTGTTGTTCAACCCTGGTACCTGTTCGAGGCCATATGATTTGAGGGCCCTACCTTATCTTGAATCCTGAAAGCTGAGCAGTGCTGTGAGGAGGAAGATTTATAACCAGGACATCGCAGAATTTTCGACACCTATCTTAAGATAAGCCCTGTGTTTTGGGGCCTTGTGAATTCACTGAAATATTCTCCACCAGTTACTATATCAACCAGATTAAATAAAATGATGACAATATTGATTTCCCAAATATGTGCTTAATTTTGGACAAAAAAGTATTACACGAAGAACAATTCCTAGTTCAGGAAATAATAGACTCTAATAGTTAAACTAATTTGTGTGTAAATATATCTTGACGTTTAATCTTTTATGAACCAACTCAATTATAATTAATACATTTGTAAAAAATTATTCAGACCAAAATTCAATAGGGAGTTGTTTACTTAATTGTTTATTAACCTTAAGTGTGGTTGTTGTTATTTTCTGCACATACATGGCATATACCCTAGACACGTAGCTACACAACATCCATACATTATAACATATAAATTGGGGATAACATACATAGCGGGTGGTAGTCATTGGTGGAAGCAAGACAGGTTTCCTGACATATAGTTAAAAGGTAAACTTCCTCAGGAGCTTGCATAGCTGACTTCACCTCTGCTACATAAATATATAGATAAGTAATATCGACCCACCACACGAAGAACAAAAGTCCTATCAAGAGTAGGTAATCTTAAGATGGGAGGAGAAGAAAATATATTCTTGATTTGGTCTAGTGAAGATTGGCATTCTTCAGACCAACGGACCAGATTAGGCGAACCTTTCTTCAACAATGTTGAGAGAGGTGCCATGATCGAAGATAAATTTGGAATAAATCTCCCATAAAATTGAATTAAACCTAAGAGACTCCTAACTTGTTTCTTCGTTTTAGGAACAGAGATGTTCAGTATTTTGGAAGTATTGTGGTCTTCTGTCTTCAAGAGACCATGACCAACACGATGACCCAGGAAAGAGATTTCACCAAAACCAACAAAAGCTTTAGAAGGTTTCGCTGTCAAATTATTCTCACGTAGAGTGGACAGTAAGTCATATAACCCTAAATAGTGATCTTCCCAGGTATCACTGAAGAGACAGATGTCATCTAAGTATGCGATGACATCCGAACGATGTGACAGAATTCGACGCATCATGCGAACGAAAGTGGCAGGGGCGTTCATGAGACCAAAAGGCATAACATTCCATTGAAATAGACCCCTAGGTGTAGAAAAAGCAGTAAGAGGTTTGGCATGCTCTGCTAAAGGCACTTGCCAATAACCTTTAGACAAGTCAAGTTTAGTGAAGAATCTAGAATTAGAAAGTCTAATCAGTAGATCTTCTAACAAAGGCATCGGTTCAGCATCGAACTTTGTGACCTGATTCAATTTGCGATAATCAACACAAATTCGTATGTTCTTATCCTTCTTCCGGACAATAACCATGGAAGAAGAATATGGTGAAGTCGATGGTTCAATTATATTTAATTGAATCATTTCATCCAATTCCTTTTCCACTTGCGACTGAAAGTGTATAGGAATAGGATAAGGCCTAACCCTAATTGGATTATTGTCGGTAAGAATTATGTCATGTTCTATGACATCTGTGTGTCCAGGAATGTCAGTGAGAACATCCTGAAATGTTTGTAACATCGACGAGACTTGTCGTCGTTCGTCACCAGAAAGATTAGGAGAAACAGAAACGTTTTTCCAAGATTCCGTAGAATGTAATGGAACCACTGGAAGGGGAAGATTAACATCAGAGAAGGTAGATTCCTCATCCTGTATGACAGACAGGGATGAATAATGACCGTGAGGTGCAGGAGCATCATCCGTTGCCTGGAAAATAGGCAGCAAATAGTCCGGACGTTCGTGAAATTCCGAAAGCATGTTTATGTGGAAAGTTTTATGCTTTCCATCAATATCGACCACATAGTCAACATCGGAAATCCGAGAGACTATTGCATACGGACCTTTTCATGCAATAAGAAGTCTATTTTCCCTACTGGGGAGTAGGACGAATGCTTTGTCACCTGGACAAAGTTGTCGTAGACATCTATTCTTGTTAGCAAACTGTCTTGCCTTCTCTTTAGCAATTTCTGATGAAGCAGTTGCTAGCTTACATGCCTCAATGATCTTTTGTCTAAGAGCAATGACATACTCATATGAGGATTGAGTTTCATCGCTAATATCATCGGCAGTGATGAGATCGTGTAATAAAGACATAGGGCCGCGTGGACGCGCGCCAAAGACAAGTTCAAAGGGAGAAAATCCTGTGTGTTCATTAGGGACTTCTCTATAGGCAAAGAGAGCCGCGGGTAAAACCCTGTCCCAATCTTGAGGATGATCTTCAGTTATCTTACCAAGCAAAGTCTTGAGCGTTCTATTCAGACGCTCAACTAACCCATTAGACATAGGATGGTAGATACTACTGAGAGATCGTTCAATATGTAAGGTAGACATTACCTGTGACATAGTGTCAGATATGAGTTGAGTGCCATGGTCTGACAATATTTCTCTGGGGAACCCCAAGCGAGAAAATATCAACCAAAGAGCATCTGCGATATCTGTAGTAGATATGCTCTTAAGAGGAATAGCCTCTGGCCAACGTGTGCACATATCGACACATGTAAGGATAAACTGATGTCCTCTGGCCGACTTGACCTTAAAAGGGCCAATAATATCTATGGCCATTTTCTGAAACGGCCGAATAGGAATGTCAGCAGCCTGGATAGGCGCAGCATGTCGTGGTCCTCTAGATTTGACCTCCTGACATACCTTGCATGATCGGCAGTAAATACGAATGTCCTTATTGACAAAAGGCCAAAAGAAAGCCGCAAGGACTCTCGACTTCGTACGGGAAAAACCCATATGTCCAGCACATTGCGAGTCATGAGCATGTTGTAATATTTGCACTCTCATGCTCTTGGGAACAAGAATTTGCGAATGTGCCGACGTAGTCGAATCTTGTACCATACGTACAAGTACGCCGTTTCTCATTGCAATCCAAGATTTTCTATTTGTATCCTGATTCGGATCACCTTTCTTCGCAAGAACGAAGAATTTTTTTAAAGAAGGATCTTCTTCTTGCAATTTTATGAAAGAGTCACGAGTGATTACTAAGTGACTATCTTGGCTATCAACTTCATTATCACTATTCAGTGAAGTTTCGGGTGTTTGTAGAGCTTGTGCTCTTGTAACTACTGCATTTGTAGCTTGCATGTTATTATCTTCCCAAGCAGCAATCTGCTGTGGGGTACACTCCCTAACTCCGTGAATACGACCAATAATAAGGTCCGCAATAGGATTAGGTAAGAGACAAGCATGCACATCTCCAGTAAAGAAAGGAGTGGCAATGCGAATTACAGCAGTAGGATATTTTTCTAGAGTGCCGCCAAATGTGACACATTTAATAACCCTTCCTGTAGCACAAGATGGATCTACAAGCGATTGTCTAACACAAATAGTGGTGCATCCGGAATCGAAAAGTAGTGAGACCGGAGTATCATTAACAAGACCCTTATGTAGAATTAAAGAACCCCTCCCGTCATGCGCAACAGCAGCAGGAAGAGCGGGAAGTGGGTGACCACAACTCAAAGTAGTTATGGTACCCGGTTCGAATAAAGTACTGCATTGGGGGCATTTGTTTGCTCTCTCAAAGTCAAAAGCAGAACTAGTGACAGCGTCAAAGTTTTTACTATCAACAACATGATTACAGGCTCCCTCAGTTTCCTGTTGTACAGCATTAGCCTGCTGATATCTCTTTTTTTTGTGTTGAGATCTACCCCGACTATTATTACCTCTGAAGTTATCAGAGTTATTATTATCTCTGCAGTTATTATTGTCTCTATTGTAATTGTTATCCTGGTTCGAATTCCAGTTTCCACGATTACTATCATGTTCACATTGATGCGAACATCTATTTGTTTGGTTCTGAGGTCTTCGGCAGGAATAACCTCTATTACCATATCCTCTTTTGAAATGCTTATAATTATTAGGGTGATAGTAACGAGTACTATCAGGTTGTCTCCAATTCTTCGAAGAAGAATCACCATGAAATTGGTTTCCATGATTTTGACAGAAATTACCGCTACTCTTTCTATCAAAATTTTGTTGGAATCTACGAGCAAAGTTTTGGCCATACGGAGCTGCCGAAGCAACTGGTAAACCTTCTTTCACCTTAGAGTTACCCATGGTTATGTGTGGGTGCGCAGTTACGTATTGGCAACAGAAATCTTCCATTTCTTTTATTGTTTTAGGTTTACGTTCATGAAGGAAAGCAAGGAAAGACTCATTGACAGACGACATGACTTTGTCTCTAAGTATTAAGTCCATAAGTCCTTCATAAGTTTTTTCCGTCTTAGATAGTTCAACCCATCGTGAGAAAGTAATGCGTATTCTTGCAATAAACTCGGAGAATTCAACTCCATTCTCAGGTAACATGTTTTTAAATTGTAGACGATAGCCGTCTTCGTTAAGCTGATATTTCTTTAACAAAGCGGCCCTGACAACCTCATAATTGTTCTTGTCAGGTTCATCCACCATATTTAATATACTTAGAGCTTTACCTGTCAGTATCCCTGATAACTGATAAACATATTTTGCTTTGTCTATGTTATGAGCTGTACATGCTTGTTCAAATCTGTCCAGATAGAACATTATGTCATCACTGGAAGGACTAAATGTTGGTAACTTAATCTTAAAAGTATCATTATTAGCCTTACCAGAAGATGAACCCTTGTTTGAATCATTACCATTACTCATGCTCGTCAATTTCAATTTTTCCAACTCTAAAGCTAAGACCTTTTCTTCATGTTCCATTTTTGCTTTCTCTTTCCTCTCATCAGACTCTCTCTGTAATCTTCTTTCCTCAGCCTGAGCCTCTTTTTGAAGTCTTTCATTTTCAGCTTCTTTTTCAAGTCTTTTATTTTCAGCCTCTTTTTCAAGTCTTTTATTTTCAGCCTCTTTTTGAAGTCTTTCAGCTTCTAGCTGTAGCTGGAGTTTTCTCTCCTCAGCTTCTGATTCCCTTTTTTGTTTTTCCATTTCCATTTGGAATCTTTTTTCATCCACCTGCATCTGCAGTTTCTTTTGTTCAGCTTCCATTGCTTTATCATATCGAGCAGTTGCAAATTCTTCTAACTTATCACCAGTCTTCCCAAGCAATTTACCCTGCTCAATAAAGTGCTCAAATGTAGACATGTTGTCTAACATATGAGTCCAAAACCTGAAATAATTAACTAATTTATTTCAAACCTAAGTGTAACAAGTCTTAATTAAGCACTTGTATATTCACATCACATTATATTATCCCAGTCTCTGTGGGAAACAAGTCTCCAATCAAAGAACTTGTATATGAAATATCAGCACTCAATTCTTGATCATAAGTGCACTTCTCATTAAATAGTGCACGACACTATTCATCATTCATTTATCATCAGTGTAGTAGTAACAGTGCATTAGCATAGCCCATTAACTAATTACTATAACTGTAAACAATGACTATGTAAACACATGCAGAATGTAAACATTGAAAATGTAAACAATGTAAACAATGACAATGTAAACAATAACAATGTAAACAATAACAAAGATCAGCAACAATACAAAAACGTTCGCAGAAATCAACTAAAAATAAAGCAGAAATTAATGAAATATCACAAAAAATGTGACGATATCTGCGCTATAATTAAACAAAATACATGACACCACAGTGTATAAACAAAAATGTTGTATGAAACTAAATTATAGACAAGAGTAGGCTAACAAATACAAACAAATCAAAACAAAACTAAAGAATGCGAAATAATAACGAAAACAATATTAAAACATGTCATCACAGCTAACATAAATAGCAACAGAAGTCGCTTAGCAAATTCCAGTATCGGAAATTTGCAAACCCTACAGAAAACGCTCACAATAGACGACCTCTATGACGTGGCATAATCTAACGGAGACACCACCCAACCGAGAACCCGCTGAAATATAAACATATAAATATACAAATAACATATAGACATATAACATATAGAATGAGATGATACACAGAAGACTCAGCAGAAGTATAAGGGCACAGTTTACATACAAACAGGCCACTTAACTTATAGGCTTCCAATCGTAGAACAGCAGAAAAAAAACGGATGTCAATCAACGTCCTAAAGAGCGAAGCTCCAACGATGATGGCACATCTGAACTGCTTCCACTGCTAACACGATGGTACAAGAGCTTCTGAAATACTGTGTGTTGAGTTGTTTCGGCACTTGACCTTCTAATCCAAAAGTAAGTTGATGGAAATCGGTACTTGGCCTTCTTCAGAAAACAACCCGTTTCAACCGGCACTTGACCTTCACAAAAACGACAGCACTGGAACCTTGACAGCAGCAACTTGCTTGACTTGCGTAAAAGATAACAGCAGTCCGAGTTATCCGGCAACATGTAACAACGCCGGGTACTGTCAAATTCTTGTTTCCGTCAAAAAGTTGAAATTTTGACTTTTACCGGGCAACGCCGAGTACTTTGAAAATTTTGAAGATGTTGACTGTATTGAAGAATGTTAATTTCTTGAAGGATGCTGATGAATTCTTGTTGAAAATGAAGTGGGTAAGGGACCCCGTGTTTGCTGGTACCAGAATCAAACCAGCTTATGGCCACCAAATGATGCGTGATGCCATATGATGATGGATGGTATCCGCATGTCTGGTTTTGTGTAGTGTGCAGATGTGTTCAGTCAAACAATGTTCATACAAAAATAACAGGGCAATCCACATAGGACGTCAGTAAACTCACGACGTATAAAGTCAATGATTCTTGTAACAGCCGTTGACGTTTTTCTTCATTATTTATTGTGGACGCCACAGTGACAAAATGGTTACGCGAATATGTAGGCACATCAAACAGTCATTATCACAGCAACATTCAATACAGCAATAGACGGTAGACAGCATTACAATGATGAGTCAGATGCATGTTATATTTCATAGTTCATAGTGCTGTAAATGTAGTCAGGTGAAAAACTCCATCCTTTTCTATAACAGCCAGGAGATAACCAGATGTATGAGATCAGTTCACTCTCCTTAGTCTGACTTCAGCAAGACAGACACGTCTGCCGAAGTATAAATAATGTCCTCAAAAATATCCTCTAGATAATAAAGGTTTTCCAAACCTAGTTCATTTAACAAAGTAGCAAGTAATGGTCCTTGGGACATGCATCAACCGATGCAGTACAATACAGCGACATGTGAGCTGGGAAAACATCTCGTGACGACGACTTTCGAAGACAGGCTATGAATCGAAATCGCTCACGACCCAAAATCGATAGAGTTAATGAAAAGTCAATTTACCTTGCCTTCAGGAAATACACAGAAATATCACGCCTCCCGACATGTGGGAAACACTAGAGGTATTATCTCGAATAAACGAAATATCCATTAAGAGGACTACACATCCCTGACAGAACAAAAAATAGCGGAGATCCCCTCTTCAACGAGGCATCTCTTTCGCCATTCAAATCGCTCACTCTACTCGTGGTGGGCGGAAACCGATCGACCAAAAAACAAGACCAGTCATGCGCAGTCCAGCGCAAAAAGACCACAGCTCAAAACTTAACTGCATTCAATACCAACGCGGGAAGACAAATGCTTACCGAGAAAAGTGACTATAAATTTCAAGCAGTTGTTGCCCTTGCGTTATAAAATAGATATTGTAATAAAACGATGTTGCGAGAATTTATCACGCAACAACACTCACTATACTCGCATTACCCTAGACAATTAGCCCAATAACATACATCTATATTAATAAAATACAGCACAGAGTGAGATCGTAGGGTGGTAGCAGTCAGGTATCCTGAGAACATCAACTTTAACTGTTAGACTCACTGACTTGCATAGCTGACCTCACTCTGTAGACACATTCTGACTACTTTTTCTTTAACATCAAAACCCACCACAAAACTCTTACACTAAATTTACTCACCTCAGTATCCCCCTATGTAGGAATCATCTTTGGTATTTTCCTTTATTGATTCCATGGGCTGTTTCATACTTCGCAGCTTACTTTTCATTAAATTCTTCATTTCAGCACACTGTTTGAGATTTTCACATGTTTCCAAAAAATACACCCTTTCTTTGGTAGACACATGTACTATGTGGGGAGAAGCTATTGCTCTACCCTCAGCAGACTCAGTACATGTAGGAGAGGCTTTGCTCTCGATATTCTCAAGATTAGGATTCCCTTATCAAATATTAACTGACAATGGTTCACAGTTCAGAGGGAAACTGATGAAGTTTTTAGGATTTTTCAATCTATATACATCCACGCATCTTATCATCCACAATTAAATGGACACGTGGACAGATATAACGGGACTCTACTTACAATTTTACGGAAGCTCGCACAGGAGAAACCAGAATCCTGGGATTCGTTCTTACCTGCAGCTTTATTTGCGTATAGGGAAGTACCCCACCACTCTACTGGAATACCTCCAGCCACGTTGTTATTTGGACGACAAATCAAAGGACAACATGGTTAACAAAAATTAGCCAATTAAAATTCTTTTTATACATGAAACGATGTTTACAAAACTTTAATTCTGTTTGCTTCAGGGAAATGAATACCGAAAAATTTATAAAATCCATACATTAGAAGCAAAGAAATACCAATTTGTATATTTTGCATATGTAATTAGGTAAAAATACACTTACCTGACGTACTTTAAAATTTTATATAAAATCACCAACAAAGGTTTTAGTGAAAATAAACACACAGAAATGTGGGCAAATGAGTGTACTTTCTAGTGCAATATATATCTAAAATTTGATATTTTCAATGAAATTCTTCATTTTTGGGGGTTAAACCTCCCCTTAATTTGATATGTGGATTTCTGTAATGGTTGTGTGTTTGTAAACAAACTCGCTTATGGCCATCCGCACTGCGAGCGTAGTCCCACAAGCAGGCGTGCGCCGAGTACTAGGTCACAAGGCGAGATGTGAAGTAGGCAGCAATTGCGTGCAACATGTGAAAAGGGAAGAGAGAGATTTTATTGATTTTTCGGCATTAAATAAAAACCAACTAATATGTTAAGAAGATAGCGATAACGATGTTCTTATCTGAATTACATATTTTGTCATAAATCTCAGTTTCAAATGTTAATCTGGCTGACAAAACCCAGAGAGAGATCTGTCTCTAAAAACTGATAACCTGTGGCAACAACTCAGTCACCTGCAAATCACGTCCCTGGTTTTTGCCGCTAGCACAAAACCCAGTCTTCCAGCAAGCCACTAAGCCAAACCGTGCTGTTGTGGTCTATTTGACTCAAATCATCCCCTCATCGGAGATTGCCAGCCAAGCGAGAAAGCTTGCTATTTACAAACATCAATCAATTGATTCTTCGTCTTGCAACATTACCGCTATGAAAAAGTGGACAGAGTGTCGTAAAAATTTTGAATCTGTATGACACCACGCTCAAATTCCCCGCTCAAAACTAGCTATAATATTTGAATCTAAAACTAACTATAGTATTTGAATTTGTCTAAGGACCCAGTCAAATTTACCGCCAAAAATTTATCTAGTTGATGCGTGACGCCATATGATGATGGATGGTATCCGCATGTCTGGTTTTGTGTAGTGTGCAGATGTGTTCAGTCAAAACAATGTTCATACAAAAATAACAGGGCAATCCACATAGGACGACAGTAAACTCACGACGTATAAAGTCAATGATTCTTGAAACAGCCGTTGACGTTTTTCTTCATTATTTATTGTGGACGCCACAGTGACAAAATGGTTACGCGAATATGTAGACACATCAAACAGTCATTATCACAGCAACATTCAATACAGCAATAGACGGTAGACAGCATTACAAGGATGAGTCAGATGCATGTTATATTTCATAGTGCTGTAAATGTAGTCAGGTGAAAAACTCCATCCTTTTCTATAACAGCCAGGAGATAACCAGATATATGAGATCAGTTCACTCTCCTTAGTCTGACTTCAGCAAGACAGACACGTCTGCCGAAGTATAAATAATGTCCTCAAAAATATCCTCTAGATAATAAAGGTTTTTCAAACCTAGTTCATTTAACAAAGTAGCAAGTAATGGTCCTTGGGACCTGCATCAACCGATGCAGCACAATACAGCGACATGTGAGCTGGGAAAACATCTCGTGACGACGACTTTCGAAGACAGGCTATGAACCAGAAATCGCTCACGACCAAAAATCGATAGAGTTAATGTAAAAGTCAATTTACCTTGCTTTCATGAAATACACAGAAATATCACGCCTCCCGGCATGTGCAAATACACTAGAGGTATTATCTCGAATAAACGAAATATCCATAAGAGGACTCTCACATTCCTGACAGAACAAAAAATAGCGGAGATCCCCTCTTCAACGAGGCATCTCTTTCGCCATTCAAATCGCTCACTCCACTAGTGGTGGGCGGAAACCGATCGACCAAAAAGCAAGACCAGTCATGCGCAGTCCGGCGCGAAAAATGACCACAGCTCAAAAACTCAACTGCATTCAATACCAACGCGAGAAGACAAATGCTTACCGAGAAAGGTAACTATAAATTTCAAGCAGTTGTTGCCCTTGCGTTATAAAATAGATATTGTAATAAAATGATGTTGCGAGAATTTATGACGCAACATATCACCACCTCCTCCCGATAAAAAAAAAATGTGGAACATATTTTTTTTTTTAAATATCAAAGAGCATGCGATAAGCGGCTCAAAACGCACAAATTATGCGCTGATAATTAATTAAATTGCCTAACATGAGGCTAAATATAGAGTGTCTGGTGAGGATATACCTCAACAGAAAAATAAATATGTCTCAAAAAATATTCACATCGGGGAGGTGTCACCAACACACATCACGTTAGCATGTAAACACAATATACGTATGCAAGTTACCATAATCATCATTAAACAGCATACTCTAATATTGTCTTTAAAAATGGATGTACAAATCTGATAGGAAAATTTAAATAGTACATTCTTTGACATGTAATGACATAAGTACATAGTAAAGTTAAACTACATGACGATCCAGGACATATGCTCTGGCATTCCGAGGGTAAGTACACAATCTAGAACTCGTCATGCTTGATACTAGTAAGGTAAGTCCTCAGCTCAACAATGACATTCTGAGAAAGTACAAGCATTATAATGCTAATTAGTAACTAATATGCTTCATAAGGTACAATACATTATTAATAATTGTGGCTGTTTAGTAAACTAACGGCCCTTATATTAACTACTCAGTCTTCCTCTATCATCTTAAAAAACGAACAGAAGAAGATGACAACAAAGCACGATAGTGTGTACATATAAAGTGAGTACAGATGTGCTAATCTATTGTAGTAATATAGGTGTGTTATGACTCTGTAATATATGGAAATATAGGACAGAAGTATTAGTTGGAGTCATGTGGGCATCTAGACAAAATGTCAGCCATCACATTATCCGCACCACGGATAGCTCGTACCGTGAAGTGAAAAGGTTGAAGAGCTATAGCATATCGAGTGGATCTCGAACTCTTCAAATTCTTAGTCTGAATAGCTGTAAGAGCTTTCTGATCAGTCTCTAGAATGAAATGTGCGCCCAGGAGGAATCTTTGTAGCTTTAGAATTGACCAAACCATCGCTAACAACTCACGGTCTAAAACCGAGTAGTTCCTCTCTGCCGCATTTAGTTTTCTAGAAATGTACATAACAGGATGCAGAGTATTTGCATATTCTTGCATCAGTGCTGCTCCAATCCCAGTGGATGAAGCATCACTTCGAAGAACAAAAGTCCTATCAAGAGTAGGTAATCTTAGGATGGGAGGAGAAGAAAATATATTCTTGATTTGGTCTAATGAAGATTGGCATTCTTCAGACCAACGGACCAGATTAGGCGAACCTTTCTTCAACAATGTTGAGAGAGGTGCCATGATCGAAGATAAATTTGGAATAAATCTCCCATAAAATTGAATTAAACCTAAGAGACTCCTAACTTGTTTCTTCGTTTTAGGAACAGAGATGTTCAGTATTTTGGAAGTATTGTGGTCTTCTGTCTTCAAGAGACCATGACCAACACGATGACCCAGGAAAGAGATTTCACCAAAACCAACAAAAGCTTTAGAAGGTTTCGCTGTCAAATTATTCTCACGTAGAGTGGACAGTAAGTCATATAACCCTAAATAGTGATCTTCCCAGGTATCACTGAAGAGACAGATGTCATCTAAGTATGCGATGACATCCGAACGATGTGACAGAATTCGACGCATCATGCGAACGAAAGTGGCAGGGGAGTTCATGAGACCAAAAGGCATAACATTCCATTGAAATAGACCCCTAGGTGTAGAAAAAGCAGTAAGAGGTTTGGCATGCTCTGCTAAAGGCACTTGCCAATAACCTTTAGACAAGTCAAGTTTAGTGAAGAATCTAGAATTAGAAAGTCTAATCAGTAGATCTTCTAACAAAGGCATCGGTTCAGCATCGAACTTTGTGACCTGATTCAATTTGCGATAATCAACACAAATTCGTATGTTCTTATCCTTCTTCCGGACAATAACCATGGAAGAAGAATATGGTGAAGTCGATGGTTCAATTATATTTAATTGAATCATTTCATCCAATTCCTTTTCCACCTGCGACTGAAAGTGTATAGGAATAGGATACGGCCTAACCCTAATTGGATTATTGTCGGTAAGAATTATGTCATGTTCTATGACATCTGTGTGTCCAGGAATGTCAGTGAGAACATCCTGAAATGTTTGTAACATCGACGAGACTTGTCGATGTTCGTCACCAGAAAGATTAGGAGAAACAGAAACGTTTTTCCAATATTCCGTGGAATGTAATGGAACCACTGGAAGGGGAAGGTTGACATCAGAGAAGGTAGCTTCCTCATCCTGTATGACAGACAGGGATGAATAATGACCGTGAGGTGCAGGAGCATCATCCGTTGCCTGGAAAATAGGCAGCAAATAGTCCGG
Source organism: Oreohelix idahoensis (assembly GCA_024509875.1). Taxonomy (NCBI): domain Eukaryota; kingdom Metazoa; phylum Mollusca; class Gastropoda; order Stylommatophora; family Oreohelicidae; genus Oreohelix; species Oreohelix idahoensis. Next base: position 64,547 of record JAMPIV010012948.1, read on the forward strand.
ACGTTCGTGAAATTCCGAAAGCATGTTTATGTGGAAAGTTTTATGCTTTCCATCAATATCGACCACATAGTCAACATCGGAAATCCGAGAGACTATGCATACGGACCTTTCCATGCAATAAGAAGTCTATTTTCCCTACTGGGGAGTAGGACGAATGCTTTGTCACCTGGACAAAGTTGTCGTAGACATCTATTCTTGTTAGCAAACTGTCTTGCCTTCTCTTTAGCAATTTCTGATGAAGCAGTTGCTAGCTTACATGCCTCAATGATCTTTTGTCTAAGAGCAATGACATACTCATATGAGGATTGAGTTTCATCGCTAATATCATCGGCAGTGATGAGATCGTGTAATCAAGACATAGGGCCGCGTGGACGCGCGCCAAAGACAAGTTCGAAGGGAGAAAATCCTGTGTGTTCATTAGGGACTTCTCTATAGGCAAAGAGAGCCGCGGGTAAAACCCTGTCCCAATCTTGAGGATGATCTTCAGTTATCTTACCAAGCAAAGTCTTGAGCGTTCTATTCAGACGCTCAACTAACCCATTAGACATAGGATGGTAGATACTACTGAGAGATCGTTCAATATGTAAGGTAGACATTACCTGTGACATAGTGTCAGATATGAGTTGAGTGCCATGGTCTGACAATATTTCTCTGGGGAACCCCAAGCGAGAAAATATCAACCAAAGAGCATCTGCGATATCTGTAGTAGATATGCTCTTAAGAGGAATAGCCTCTGGCAAACGTGTGCACATATCGACACATGTAAGGATAAACTGATGTCCTCTGGCCGACTTGACCTTAAAAGGGCCAATAATATCTATGGCCATTTTCTGAAACGGCCGAATAGGAATGTCAGCAGCCTGGATAGGCGCAGCATGTCGTGGTCCTCTAGATTTGACCTCCTGACATACCTTGCATGATCGGCAGTAAATACGAATGTCCTTATTGACAAAAGGCCAAAAGAAAGCCGCAAGGACTCTCGACTTCGTACGGGAAAAACCCATATGTCCAGCACATTGCGAGTCATGAGCATGTTGTAATATTTGCACTCTCATGCTCTTGGGAACAAGAATTTGCGAATGTGCCGACGTAGTCGAATCTTGTACCATACGTACAAGTACGCCGTTTCTCATTGCAATCCAAGATTTTCTATTTGTATCCTGATTCGGATCACCTTTCTTCGCAAGAACGAAGAATTTTTTTAAAGAAGGATCTTCTTCTTGCAATTTTATGAAAGAGTCACGAGTGATCACTAAGTGACTATCTTGGCTATCAACTTCATTATCACTATTCAGTGAAGTTTCGGGTGTTTGTAGAGCTTGTGCTCTTGTAACTACTGCATTTGTAGCTTGCATGTTATTATCTTCCCAAGCAGCAATCTGCTGTGGGGTACACTCCCTAACTCCGTGAATACGACCAATAATAAGGTCCGCAATAGGATTAGGTAAGAGACAAGCATGCACATCTCCAGTAAAGAAAGGAGTGGCAATGCGAATTACAGCAGTAGGATATTTTTCTAGAGTGCCGCCAAATGTTACACATTTAATAACCCTTCCTGTAGCACAAGATGGATCTACAAGCGATTGTCTAACACAAATAGTGGTGCATCCGGAATCGAAAAGTAGTGAGACCGGAGTATCATTAACAAGACCCTTATGTAGAATTAAAGAACCCCTCCCGTCATGCGCAACAGCAGCAGGAAGAGCGGGAAGTGGGTGACCACAACTCAAAGTAGTTATGGTACCCGGTTCGAATAAAGTACTGCATTGGGGGCATTTGTTTGCTCTCTCAAAGTCAAAAGCAGAACCAGTGACCGCGTCAAAGTTTTTATTATCAACAACATGATTACAGGCTCCCTCAGTTTCCTGTTGTACAGCATTAGCCTGCTGATATCTCTTTTTTTGTGTTGAGATCTACCCCGACTATTATTACCTCTGAAGTTATCAGAGTTATTATTATCTCTGCAGTTATTATTGTCTCTATTGTAATTGTTATCCTGGTTCGAATTCCAGTTTCCACGATTACTATCATGTTCACATTGATGCGAACATCTATTTGTTTGGTTCTGAGGTCTTCGGCAGGAATAACCTCTATTACCATATCCTCTTTTGAAATGCTTATAATTATTAGGATGATAGTAACGACCACTATCAGGTTGTCTCCAATTCTTCGAAGAAGAATCACCATGAAATTGGTTTCCATGATTTTGACAGAAATTACCGCTGCTCTTTCTATCAAAATTTTGTTGGAATCTACGAGCAAAGTTTTGACCATACGGAGCTGCCGAAGCAACTGGTAAACCTTCTTTCACCTTAGAGTTACCCATGGTTATGTGTGGGTGCGCAGTTACGTATTGGCAACAGAAATCTTCCATTTCTTTTATTGTTTTAGGTTTACGTTCATGAAGGAAAGCAAGGAAAGACTCATTGACAGACGACATGTTTTTGTCTCTAAGTATTAAGTCCATAAGTCCTTCATAAGTTTTTTCCGTCTTAGATAGTTCAACCCATCGTGAGAAAGTAATGCGTATTCTTGCAATAAACTCGGAGAATTCAACTCCATTTTCAGGTAACATGTTTTTAAATTGTAGACGATAGCCGTCTTCGTTAAGCTGATATTTCTTTAACAGGGCGGCCCTGACAACCTCATAATTGTTCTTGTCAGGTTCATCCACCATATTTAATATACTTAGAGCTTTACCTGTCAGTATCCCTGATAACTGATAAACATATTTTGCTTTGTCTATGTTATGAGCTTTACATGCTTGTTCAAATCTGTCCAGATAGAACATTATGTCATCACTGGAAGGACTAAATGTTGGTAACTTAATCTTAAAAGTATCATTATTAGCCTTACCAGAAGATGAACCCTTGTTTGAATCATTACCATTACTCATGTTCATCAATTTCAATTTTTCCAACTCTAAAGCTAAGACCTTTTCTTCATGTTCCATTTTTGCTTTCTCTTTCCTCTCATCAGATTCTCTCTGTAATCTTCTGTCCTCAGCCTGAGCCTCTATTTGAAGTCTTTCAGCTTCTTTCTCAAGTCTTTTATTCTCAGCCTCTTTTTCAAGTCTTTTATTTTCAGCCTCTTTTTCAAGTCTTTTATTTTCAGCCTCTTTTTCAAGTCTTTTATTTTCAGCCTCTAGCTGGAGTTTTCTTTCCTCAGCTTCTGATTCCCTTTTTTGTTTTTCCATTTCCATTTGGAATCTTTTTTCATCCACCTGCATCTGCAGTTTCTTTTGTTCAGCTTCCATATGCAGTTTCTTTTGTTCAGCTTCCATTGCTTTATCATATCGAGCAGTTGCAAATTCTTCTAACTTATCACCAGTCTTCCCAAGCAATTTACCCTGCTCAATAAAGTGCTCAAATGTAGACATGTTGTCTAACATATGAGTCCAAAACCTGAAATAATTAACTAATTTATTTCAAACCTAAGTGTAACAAGTCTTAATTAAGCACTTGTATATTCACATCACCTTATATTATCCCAGTCTCTGTGGGAAACAAGTCTCCAATCAAAGAACTTGTATATGAAATATCACCAATCAATTCTTGATCATAAGTGCACTTCTCATTCAATAGTGCACAACACTATTCATCATTCATTTATCATCAGTGTAGTAGTAACAGTGCATTAGCATAGCCCATTAACTAATTACTATAACTGTAAACAATGACTATGTAAACACATGCAGAATGTAAACATTGAAAATGTAAACAATGCAAACAATGTAAACAATAACAATGTAAACAATAACAAAGATCAGCAACAATACAAAAACGTTCGCAGAAATCAACTAAAAATAAAGCAGAAATTAATGAAATATCACAAAAAATGTGACGATATCTACGATAGAATTAAACAAAATACATGACACCACAGTGTATAAACAAAAATGTTGTATGAAACTAAATTATAGACAAGAGTAGGCTAACAAATACAAACAAATCAAAAAACAAAACTAAAGAATGCGAAATAATAACGAAAACAATATTAAAACATGTCATCACAGCTAACATAAATAGCAACAGAAGTCGCTTAGCAAATTCCAGTATCGGAAATTTGCTTACCCTACAGAAAACGCTCACAATAGACGACCTCTATGACGTGGCATAATCTAACGGAGACACCACCCAACCGAGAACCCGCTGAAATATAAACATATAAATATACAAATAACATATAGACATATAACATATAGAATGAGATGATACACAGAAGACTCAGCAGAAGTATAAGGGCACAGTTTACATACAAACAGGCCACTTAACTTATAGGCTTCCAATCGTCGAACAGCAGAAAAACGGATGTCAATCAACGTCCTAAAGAGCGAAGCTCCAACGATGATGGCACATCTGAACTGCTTCCACTGCTAACACGATGGTACTTGAGCTTCTGACATACTGTGTGTTGAGTTGTTTCGGCACTTGACCTTCTAATCCAAAAGTAAGTTGATGGAAATCGGTACTTGGCCTTCTTCAGAAAACAACCCGTTTCAACCGGCACTTGACCTTCACAAAAAACGACAGCACTGGAACCTTGACAGCAGCAACTTGCTTGACTTGCGTAAAAGATAACAGCAGTCCGAGTTATCCGGCAACATGTAACAACGCCGGGTACTGTCAAATTCTTGTTTCCGTCAAAAAATTGAAATTTTGACTTTTACCGGGCAACGCCGAGTACTTTGAAAATGGTGAAGATGTTGACTGTCTTGAAGAATGTTAATTTCTTGAAGGATGTTGATGAATTCTTGTTGAAAATGAAGTGGGTAAGGGACCCCGTGTTTGCTGGTACCAGAATCAAACCAGCTTATGGCCACCAAATGATGCGTGACGCCATATGATGATGGATGGTATCCGCATGTCTGGTTTTGTGTAGTGTGCAGATGTGTTCAGTCAAAACAATGTTCATACAAAAATAACAGGGCAATCCACATAGGACGTCAGTAAACTCACGACGTATAAAGTCAATGATTCTTGAAACAGCCGTTGACGTTTTTCTTCATTATTTATTGTGGACGCCACAGTGACAAAATGGTTACGCGAATATGTAGACACATCAAACAGTCATTATCACAGCAACATTCAATACAGCAATAGACGGTAGACAGCATTACAAGGATGAGTCAGATGCATGTTATATTTCATAGTGCTGTAAATGTAGTCAGGTGAAAAACTCCATCCTTTTCTATAACAGCCAGGAGATAACCAGATATATGAGATCAGTTCACTCTCCTTAGTCTGACTTCAGCAAGACAGACACGTCTGCCGAAGTATAAATAATGTCCTCAAAAATATCCTCTAGATAATAAAGGTTTTTCAAACCTAGTTCATTTAACAAAGTAGCAAGTAATGGTCCTTGGGACCTGCATCAACCGATGCAGCACAATACAGCGACATGTGAGCTGGGAAAACATCTCGTGACGACGACTTTCGAAGACAGGCTATGAACCAGAAATCGCTCACGACCAAAAATCGATAGAGTTAATGTAAAAGTCAATTTACCTTGCTTTCATGAAATACACAGAAATATCACGCCTCCCGGCATGTGCAAATACACTAGAGGTATTATCTCGAATAAACGAAATATCCATAAGAGGACTCTCACATTCCTGACAGAACAAAAAATAGCGGAGATCCCCTCTTCAACGAGGCATCTCTTTCGCCATTCAAATCGCTCACTCCACTAGTGGTGGGCGGAAACCGATCGACCAAAAAGCAAGACCAGTCATGCGCAGTCCGGCGCGAAAAATGACCACAGCTCAAAAACTCAACTGCATTCAATACCAACGCGAGAAGACAAATGCTTACCGAGAAAGGTAACTATAAATTTCAAGCAGTTGTTGCCCTTGCGTTATAAAATAGATATTGTAATAAAATGATGTTGCGAGAATTTATGACGCAACACTAGTGTATTTGAATTTGTCTAGGAACCAAGTCAAAATTTACCGCCCACCAAAATTTATCTAAGTGCATAGTACAAATTTAACAACCAATCATAGTGCTTCTTTTTTTTTTGGGTGGTGATAAAGAAATCTGTTGACTTGGTGACAATACCTGTTTTGTGTTTTTGACCGAACAAAGATATTTTATTTCTTAACACCTAAGGATAATTAAAATGAAATAGATATCTCAAATTATAGCGCTGATATTGCTTAACACATAAGCATAAAGATTCCCTCATAATAAAATTTTATTGACTTAGAAAAATTGATTTTAGTAATTTTTTCATATCAGGGTAATGCCAAAATTAATTACTTAAAAATTACCTAGATTGAAATGCAAAGGTATAATTAAGGAAAAACCATATAGAACGATAGAGAGCAATTGGCCGTTTAATTATCACTTTTGATAATTAAAATCGGTCCATTAATAACTGTAATATAAAATATTAAAATTTAGTCAGATTATACAAACACGCTCAGATTCGCATCAGTCAATAGTCTCTAAAAATAATTTTGTTTGTCTTTCTGATTGGGTGGGTGTAGTTCTATAAATAGTAACAAGGTAGTACTATCTGGGCCATTCGATTCAAAAATGTGCACCGAGCTGACAGAAACTAAAAGAAGGACCAAGTCTTTGCCTTCTGATCTGAGAGCAGTTCTAGATCCCGTAGAAGGCCAGTTCAGCGTGTGTGTATGATGTGGGGGGGGGGGGGGGGGGGGGGGGGGGGGGGGGGGGGGGGGGGGGGGGGGGGGGGGGGTGGTGTGTGTATGAATATATTTGCCTGAAGGTAAGAAAGATATATTTATTTGCATATTTTGTTAATTATTAACCTGTGTATAGCCAGATTCACAGGGAACGGACAGCCAGTGTTAGCAGACGTTATCCATCAGACGAACAGAGAGTGTGTAGTTATTCCTGTGACAATCTACCTTATGGAAGGGATGTTCCAATATATTTATTTTGATTTGTAAATATCATTTTATTGCTTTTGAGTATTCCTGACCTGAAAAGATTGAGGTTCAGGACAATTAAATTGTACATAAAATTTCATCCAGCCTTCTTAATAATTTTATTAAGTTAAAGTTCTGTTTGAAATCAATACCTGTTATATTAAATAAATTACCCTAGACAATTTGCCAAATAACACGACACAGATAATCATTACTCAAGTTGGGATCTAAAGAGGTAGCAGTTAGGGACTCAGAGTACTACATCATCATCATCTTCTCTGAGAACTTACATAGCTTGACCCCATTTTTATGTCTATACACCCTTGCTCTTTTCAGAGAAGGGGGTATTACTTATAAGACCAGCCTCTTATCTGGCACTATCCTGGTATCCTCTGATACACCTATTTGTCCAGGATAGCCTATACTTTTATTAACATCAAAACCTCTTATGGCACAGAGCACTCAGACCCAAGTCACTTAATTTTTTCTTTGCAATATTTTCAGCCCATTAGGATCGTGCAGTTAGCGGATAGTCATCCGTGATATGATAGGAAACTCTTTACAGAGCGATACAACAGGAGGCAATCTAATAACACTGGCTAACAAAAAAAAATTTTTTTTTCTTTCTCTAACATTTCTATGTTTTTCTGGTCAATTTTAATGCGCTGTTTTTAAATCTGCAAACCGTTTTTCTCTATCAGGTCGGGATCTCTAGAAATACGCAATTGAAGATTTTTAACAACTCATACAGTATTACAACATCATTTGTACAAGAAGTATAACAGTTATGTAGGCTTGAATTTCTTTCCAGTCGACTTTCGTCGGTGAATGGCATGTGGTACATCGCGATGAAGCATCCAACAATAATCGGCAAGCATGGTCACACTCCACCGTCCTTGATAACGTGACTCCATTACGGCGATATCTTGATGGAATCGTTCTCCGTGTTCATCGCTGACTTCACCAAGGTTGTCAGGGAAAAAGTCAAGATGCGAATTGAGCAAATGGATTTTGAGGGACATGTTACAGCCCATAATTCTGTATGCATCTATGCACTGCTTAACAATATGCACATAGTCGACAGATTTGTGATTTCCCAGAAAGTTATCGACGATCGATTTGAATGCCATCCATGCGCGAAGTTCACTACCATGTAACAAGTTCTCGAATTGTTTGTCTGCAATAACTTTCCTAATCTGAGGTCCTACAAAGATACCTTCCTTTATCTTTGCATCGCTAATTTGCGGAAACTTTTCTCGAAGATAAGTGAAAGCTTTGCTCGTTTTATCTAACGCTTTTACGAAATTCTTCATGAGCCCCAACTTTATATGTAACGGTGGTAAAATGATGCTGTCTTTGTTAACTAATGGCTCGTGTATTACATTTTTATGCCCGAGCTGCATACGATTCCTGATAGGCCACACCTTTCTTGCATAATGTTCCTGTCTGTTGCGGCCGTCCCATTCACATAGGAAGCAACAAAATTTAGTATACCCAGTCTGCATGCCCGTGAGAATTGCAATGACCTTTAGGTCTCCACAAATCCGCCATTGGTAGTCATTGTACTTTATTTTTGCCAAAAGTATAGCCATATTGTCATAAGTTTCTTTCATATGAACAGAGTAGGCGACTGGAATTGATGAAAATAAATTTCCATTATGCAATAACACGGCTTTTAGACTAGTCTTGGAAGAGTCGATGAAAAGTTGCCATTCGTTGACTATGTGCTCATGACCGAGGTGCACCATTAGACCTTTTACATCATTGCAATAGCAAATGTCATCATCCATCTCAAAGTAATGAACACGTTCTCTGTGTCTGTGACGAAATTTAGATATCGGAGTATTGGGCGCTAAAAGATTCCATTCTTTGAGTCGCGAACCGAGTAATTCCGCTTGTCCTTTGGTGAGAGCGAGATCACGTATTAGATCTGAAAGTTCTGAATGGTTAATTAAGTGAACACCATCATTCACCGGTACATAATCCGAGTCAGAATTAGTTTCTAAAGCAGGTAAACTATCACTTTCTGATGGTTCATTCACGTCCAACGGATATTGTTCTGGTGGAACTGGGATCGGGCACGTGATTGGATCATGAGGCACTGGTTTCGAAACCGATTCAATATTTGGATAAACCACAGACTTTCTAGTTTTAAAAGTGAAACCATAGATATTTGTCAAGCAGAAGTAACAATCAGTAGCGTGATTTGTCGGTTCACGCCATATTACTGGCACTCCAAAAGGCATCGACTTATGCTTCGGCGATTTTCGTAACCAACCTGCCAATGTATTTGCACAAGTCGAACAAACTGCATTTGGCTTCCAATATTTATTTGCATCATCAACTTTCGAATCGAAATAAAGTTCATATGCTTTCTTTAGCAATGGTGTAAAGTTTTTCTGGTGAACACGATCGGTAAAATATCCGCACACGTAACAGAACAGATCAGCCGAATTTCTACAACTTCTAGAAGCCATATTTCACTCAGAACTATTTCAAAATACAGTAACTATTTGAAATATAACGTAACATATGTCATGCATCTTTTAGCAGTATAAAAAGTAGAATTATTTTGCATTTTATTAATTTTTAAAAAGTTATATAGTAAAAATGAAACGGAGCAAATAACGGTTTCCCAAAAATATATTTATTCACAAATATCTTAAGAACCCGACGTGATAGAGATAAACGGATTTCAAATTTGAAATCAGCGCAAGAAACTGACATAAGAACACTTATTCTTATATAAGAAAGAAAAATGTTGTTTGTCAGTGTAATCAGAAGAAATCCCCCCATCGGACAAGTGTTTCGGCCCAGTATACTCCTTTACACTCTAAGGGGGGCGGACCCACTTGGGTCATGACTCCCATGTGTCTCAGCCTCCTGTTGTCTTGTATCGAAAATGAACCTATTTAACTTTGGTAGCAACTTTAAAATCCACAACTCCGCCAGCCGTGGAGGCAATTGTGAAAGTAACAAAGAGAAGACAGATTACTCCGTTCGTTCTGTCGCACATAACTAGGGACAGACATGAACACACCTGCGCGAAACCGACGAGGCCAGCCACTGCGCGCTAGCAACTGAAATTCTGTGCCTAACACCTCTTATAATATACACCGCCTGTTGCTCGTCAGTCACAACCCTGTCATCAGTGAAAAACTCAACGTACTGTGGACTTAGAAAAATTCCTGGTGTTTTCTGTACAACAGAGTTTACTGTCACGCTTTCCATTGCGGTTGTTCCACAGCCAGCACGATGCCTTTTCGGCAGTTTCACTAAGCCTCTTTAGTGCCTTTGTTATCGACTGTCCCCTCAGCCCCAACAGTTTCAATAAATGATACACTGATGCAGCCACGAACCCTCTTGCGCCCTCCTCAACAGCCATGACCCTTGCAGTGAACCCATCGTGTCTCAGATCCGCGGCCAGATCATTATACTTGGCCGCTTTGAACGAATGTTGCTCGTCGAATCTGGATTCAAATTGCACGGTCAGTTCAATCAGTATAACCTGAAGCGATGCTGAAGAATGAAGCACTATATCCGGCCGTCTCCGCGATTTTCTTATACTTTCTGGGTATGCCCCTCGTCCAGGTAGGTCTACCGCCATCTCCCAGTCGTTTGCACAGTCAAGAAAAGATGCTAAACTGCTACCAGGTTTACTCGGTTTGGGGTGTGCTGACTTTCCTGCCCTCAGAAAGTATGTATTTATGGTCCTCAGCCTGGCTTTGCTATTCGCCTTCATCCTTGCCAGGTCTATTGTCGCAGCAAGCTCATTTAGCACTTTGTTTTATGCAGCTATTTTTTTACCTTTGACTCGGAGTATTTATACTTTGCAAGCAGCGCATTCCCGGAGAAAGGATACCCCATTACTGCCGTGGTCAGGACAGCATTTACCTAACTTGATTTATTGTTGTGTATAGTGATCTGTTTCTTCGGATTACGTTTGATGTCCTGATTGTGGGTGTATTATTAATTAAATGCTGGTTAGTGTGCATTACATTACCCCGTATGGTTGGGTTGTATGTCATAGTTTATTCTTTCTTTTTGTCTTTGGAGTTGAGTATCACACTCTATATTGTTTAACAAATTGTTGTTCTGTATTTTTGTTTGTTTGATTTATTATTGATAATATAAATACATCTTACTTCTTGGATGTTTTAAAATACTCAACATTACATCGAGTGATACCCATTTTCCTCTTATTATTCTAGCAGCTCACTTGAGTTCTTTCACTCAAACACTTTCCTACATCCACCCACGACAACTACTTAGTTTTAAACACGACGTATGTTTCCTTTGTCATTTCATCGACTTGTATGTGGGTATATTTACCTCTTACAGCTGTATCTAAGTTTTGTCGTCTTTCCAGCTTGTATGTGTATATTTTCGGATCCTAAGGTTGCAATTTCACCTCATATGCTGGTACTTTAAACCTCTGTGACGAAATCAGTTGTGCACTTTTCATAATTGTCGTTCTCCCCGACAGTATCATTTCATTTCGTCATTTTCCTCAACGATCGTCCTATTATTTGGTATATTTTACGCACTTACACTTTTGCTCCTACCGGTCCCTAGACTTGTTTAAGTTTCGCCAGGTGAATCGCAATAATACCAGGCTTATTAGTCAGGTCAGCGGATAATACTTTTATCACTTAAGTCGTCTAGCCACCTTTGATTGAGACGATCTTTGTTGACACAAAGTGGTAATGCACGATCGATGGAAAGAAAGCCAGAATGGCTGTCTAAGAAATCCGTTTGAGGAATGTACGCAAACACAGGTGATATATGTAATCGCTTCAGCTGGATCATCTCTGTATCAAGATTACAGATAACCTGTAAGAGGAGACAATATGGGCAGAAGGTGTTAGCCACGAAATATGTTCACCGATGTGTTTGTGAGTTTGTACAAATACAATCGGAAGTATTACTGCCATATTTGAAAGAGGTCAGGAGTTTAATTTTAAAATTGATATTTTAAAACACGCGGGGGATAGTAAGGATTTAACACCCCGACCCTTATAGTTCTAAATTGCTTACCATTGGTTTAATTTGAGAGCCGGAATAGGTTTTGACTTTCAATGGCAAGTACAATCTGGGATTTGAACTGAGAAATGGAAATATAATCTAGCGAAATCAGAGACACAAATCAGACTGCATCGCAACGTCAAATTAGCAACTTTGCGGAACCAGAGAGACATCGGAGAAGATTTCCAAAATTATAGGTAACAGATAAAAGTATTTGGGCATCTTTATAACTTTAAAGAGAACCCGCATTTTATATACAAAGACTGGATTCTTAACGAATCAGAAGGGCAAGGATCGAACAAAGAATTCCAAAATTTTTAGTGACAGATAGATGTATTTGGGCGTCTTTATAACTTAAAAGAGAACCCGCATTTTTAAATATAAAGACTGGATACTTAAGGAATCAGAATCAAGCCATAATAGGAATAATAAAATTTCCCAGACCAGTGTTTGAAGCATCTAATCAAAGTGCTGTGTCCATACATCTATGCGAGTAGATTGTATATCCCACTAGGGGTAAGTTGTGAACATATAGTTTAAAATGTGAACGGTGACATGTCCGTACCTGCTAAGTGGTTATACAAGTCATTAGAGGCTGGCAACCTCAACATTTGAAAATATTTTATTCATAAACCACTACAGCAAGCGCTGGTGATTGTTTCTTGCTAGTCGTACAGAAAACCGACTGCAGAGGTGACCCCAGACTCCAACTGGAGCAGTGATGATTACATCACATGTGCCTCAAGTGTATAGTATCACTTAGTGAGTTATGTACCTTGTTAACTCTAATTCAGGCAATCGATTGCACGCGCGCTATGCAGACACATTTCACCCATTAAAGTAACCAGAAGAATAACGGTGATTTCTAATTGGGTGGACAGCGAGACAATGCGCCTGTTAATGTGCAACCCACAAATGTACTTAGCAGAGGCATTTGCTCTTTTATTTTTCCTGAAGTTCATACTACATTTTTCATAAGCTGCAAGACTAAAGTTTCTACGCCACTTTTTGTGAGCCAAGAGCAGCGATTCAACACTAACCGCCTACATTGGACGAGTTGTGTGTAGAAGTGCCCTCATCACAAATGAATTGACGAAACCACGGCTGCAGGTCTCACTTAGATCAACTAAGTTCTTATTAAAGGAAACAGCAAAAGGACAATTTTTATAAATCCTCACCCCTGTCTCAGTGAAGACACTTTTTATATGTACATCTGAAATTCACCATCATTCCATCGTTATTTTAACCTGTTAAAGACTAATTGATTATTAAATTTGTTGCATGTTATTTCAAAACAAAACAATCATAGTTGATTCAGTTATTATAGATATGAAAGCAACCGTATGAGCAAGACACTTAGTACACATACCTATATAAGGAATTTCGCTGGATTTACACCAGCTGGGGGCTTGAACGGGCTAAAACCATTGCTTTATTCTTCATGAAAGGCTACGGATCAGAAATAAGTTAATAGTGCTCTGCCCTATGCAGCATTGTTCTTGACTTCTGAAAACATCTTGTGAACACTCACTTGAGATAGAAGCATCAGTATCCTTCTATTTACAACTCTGCCAAGAGTAATCTTGTACGAAGGTAGACACCTTTGAAGACCCATATTAGATACTCTTGAGTTTTGGCCATTGTTGGACCACTACTGCAGAGTTAATGGGAGGCAACCGGTGACAACCCACTTCTTGTAAGTGGTATCAAATTATCAACTTTTGTATGTTGGTGTTTTCACCCTGTGCAGCCTATATGTTACTTTTGTTATCTCATCAGTAGGATGTTTCATTTTCACCCTTCCAACTTGTATGTACGTTTTATCATCTCATCAACTTGTATGTACGTTTTATCATCTCATCAACGTGTATGTACGTTTTATCATGTCATCAACTTGTATGTACGTTTTATCATCTCATCAACTTGTATGTCGGAATTCTCCCTTCTGTCTCTCTCTCTCTCTCCCCCCCACCTTGTGTCGGTATCTTCAATTCCTAAAGCTTGTAGAAAATATACGCACGGTAAACACTATTGAAACTTTCTGTATTAGAATCAATATTTTATATTCACCCTCACTCTAGATTGATTATGTTAAACTCATCCCTCGTATACTAAGCTCCTCGTCGCCCAGTTAGTAACAAGTGTTTATTTCTCTCCATTAGCTGCCATCGGGTGGTGACTTTAATTGCAATAAATTCCAGTGACTGGCTCTTAGTGTTCGTGACCTTCGGCCGGTGGTTTTTCCTGCGGTACCCAAAAAGGTAATATTGATACACATGGTTTTTTCGCGTTACTAAAAAAGGTAATATTGATACACATGGTTTTTTTTTCCCTGTTACCCAAAAAGGTAATAGTTATACAAATGTGTTTTTTTTCTGCTTTATCCAGAAAAGTAATATTGAAACACATGGTTCCTCCAGTGTTACCGAAAAAAGATATAATCTTGACATACATCGTTCTTCCTGCGCAATCCAGAAGGTAATTTTGATACACATGGTTCTTTCTACGTTATCCAGAAAGGTAATCTTGATCCTCAATTTAATTACAATTTAATTTACAATTTATTATATCTTTAGGCTGAGAACGTTTTAATTGATTTATACAGCGATGGATTACACGATTTTAACTCTCCAGACCTTTCATCTGTTGGCTACTAACAAATAAGTAGAACAGCGATATATTCTACAAATGTGTCTGAGGGTAACATATGGGTGCGATATGAATGTATGCTTCAAATATGTTTGAAGTTTATATATATATATATATATATATATATATATATATATATATATATATATATATATATATATATATATATATATATATATATATATATATATATATATATATATATATATATATATATTAATTCTTCTTTGTGACCTTCAGGCTTGTGAAGTCTTCAATGATGTCCCTTCAGTAGAGGTAGGAATTTATGAGAAAGCCTGATTCACATTCGCTCAGTAACACTGCACTTTTGGGCGCTAAGGCTTGTCATCACCGTAAGTGTGGTGCTTGTTCTATTTTGCTCAAACTAAAACGGACTCCTGCATTTCCCTAAAGCCTGTTTGTTATTACGGAGACCTTCGAAGACTTTTCTTGTAAATCCATGAATCTCATCTGTCCTATTACTTGTTAAAGGTGTCGCATTGATGACAGGAAACTCTGTACAGAGCGATACAACAGGAAACAATCTGATCATCAGAAGTGGTTGTTGCGTTCACTTTCTTCTTGGTGTTAATAAGTGTTGGCCAAAATATTTTCTAGCGTTATCAAAACAGGCAACAGGACGGGACGTTCAATAAATTCAATAACTGCACCGCCTTTGAGGACAAGGGCATCATTTATTTGCGTACAAAGCAAAACAGCTCCAATCGTAGAATCAATAGTATAACTGCATATCGACCACCACTGATCACACCGTCACTATAATATGAAACGTTGGCTAGACAGTCCAGAAACACTGTTGTCTCATTCCAACTTTTTATTATAATATTACGACTCTCAAACTCGATTACAAATACTCCCTGTTCGTTCTCAAATCATATGGACTTCTCACAGAAGACTCTTGATGCCATAATAGAATAAAATATGCCTGGACACAAATCAATATCTGGAGCATATATCAAACACGTCCTCACTCCATGAAACACACAGAAGAAGTCCCTAGCAGATGATTTGCACACTTATACTAATTTATGTATACTTCTGCTCACTAACCACTATTGCTTTACGTTGTTGTAGATTTTTGATAGGGGAATTAAGACGTGGGCTGGTTCTTTCTGAATAGATTAGAATATGTGATAGTTCAGTGAGAGATGATAATAGAAATAGAGTTCCACGAGTGAGATGGTAGAAATCAATAGAGGCTGTCTCTGAAATCGAGAATCTTCTCTCTCTCAGCCTATCTTCTACAACAGATTTAGAGGAGTCAGACAGTCTATTGACTACATATATTAATATATATATTACCACTCACGTGCACACACACAATTGACGAGAGTTAGACACACACACGTGGGAAAACTATAACAATGATTATATAGATACTCGGGAACGAACTGAAAACCACACTGGAGTAAATTTAATTGAATTTTAATTATCAGACTAAAATTTCATCACAACACATAAAATTTACATCAAGCATATACAAATAGTCATAAAGGCAATGAATTGCTGCAAGACTGATAGACCCACAGTTATGATCTTTTCCCTCGATGTATAGCCCACAGTCCCGTTAGAAGAGAAGTGATAGCCCAAAGAGTCACGGATACATCTGCTGTAGTCTAATGATTTTCCCTTTTAAAGGTATGAACAGACTTTGATAGTAGTATGATCTATCCTAAGAAAAAAATATACCTGCAGTAGCAACAATTTTGCATAAATGTAATTACAAAGTGGATGAATAAATAGTTATCATAAAAAACATCACTCAGTCTACTTTCACTCGGTTTTTTCATCAGGGTACCCTGGCTCACGTTCTTACCTAATAGCTTGCTGGTGTTCGCCGTATGGCACACTGTATGACGCACCGTTTAAACCTGTCTATCTTTTGCTGAAGCGGATTCCCAGCTCTGCAGATCGTGTTTCCTTCACGGGGTCCGCGGAGCGTCCTCTTCGTGCGATAGGTTTCTTTACAGATTTAAGTTAGTGTCACTTCACTCCGTTCAGGTAAGAATTTGTTTTAAGCGGGCACACAGTGTCAGAATCACGAGGTTTCCCTTCTTTAGGAAGATGACCGGTTGGTAAATTCTTTCAATAGATAATTATTGTTCCCACCCACGGTTCGTCAAAATGTCGGAAGGTCAATGATTTGTAATGTTTTACTTGCCACAAGGGCTGAAATGTACTTGAGGTTTTTTTCTGGAAGAGTTAAATCAGGCTCGATGGGCCCGTTACTTCATTTAACTTTTAAAGTTCTTGTAAAGATTATACACCAAGTCTTTAAGGAAAATGTTTTAGTTCTTCACAGATATTACTCGTGTACTCAAACGCTGGCAAAGTTGGGTCACCCCAGTTTTCATTGAATAAAGAAAAACAACATATCAAATACTTATACCTACTATGTTTTACATTATAAACGGCAAGCGGAGAGCTTGACTTAACGTTTAAAACTCCCCGTGAAAGGAGTTATATTCATAAAATCAGTCATCATGAATTAGAAATACATACGTATTTCGTCAATACTCAGTGATGAATCTATGCAGTTATAAGTTAGTTTTACAATATTCTCGACTAAGCAGTTAAATCAAATTTATTTAGCTACATGATTTTTAAGCTAGAAATTATAATTTATTCTGCTTTTCACTGAAACACGTCAGCTAGAGAATATAATAGACTTATTTAATTCTTCTGCACAACAGAAACTAGGGAAATAAAATAGGCGATTTATCACTTTAAACACTCACAAAATACTAGATATATAATATTACCTCAACACAGAACTACAGGCTATCGCACAACTTAGAATTATTCGCTGATATATATATTTGAAGTCTAGAAGCTCGGAAAATTGTCGAAACAAACTGAGAAACTTCGCTATACAGCTTATTCTTTACACGAGCGACCTGTCTACTGCGAATTTTGAGGACTGAATGAAATCTAGTTAAAAACTCTCGTTAATATCTTAATACCCTGACAAAGGATGCACGCTATTTCCAAAACCTCGCAATACCGCCGGTCTCTCCCCTTTCTCTTAACACTTACGTTAACTCAGGCGACTGGCCATAATATGCCAAGAGTGCGTCATCACACCTTCGTCTAACTATTCTCATTCCTGGGCAATGCATGAGCGCGCCGTTCGCACCTACTGCTAACAAACTGTTCGTAGCGCTACGTGTCAGATGGAAATGTAGACAACTGTCTGCTATCCCATGTCTGACAGAATGCATTCTTACGTCGAGAATCTAGCTCAAGAGCGCCGTGTCATGAGAAAAGTATAGACACCTGTCTGCTTTCTGTGTCTGACGGAATGCATTCTAACGCTCTTCGTATCGTGCAGAGACTGACACGTTATGTAATAAATGCGTCACCAGTGTATGAGAAAAAAACGGTAAAGTCAGAATGGGAAAGTACATTTTGTCGCAAACGAACGACTGCGAACAAAACAGAAAAAGGATAAAAGAGCGATAATAAAGTAGAGGACACGGGTAGAAAAAGAAAAGGATAAAGAAAATTTATTGATCATAAGTCTCAATGCGACAGAACGTACCACCTTTCAGATACGGAAACACTCCATGTCTACGTTATGGAAATAAATTTCCTATATCCGTAGCTTCAGAGTGTCTGTCCTCTTCCCTCTCATCTCCCCCCTCCGTCTCTCTCCAATTCTTACTCAAATCTACTCCCAAAGTTTCCTTTCTCTGGAATGTCTCCCATGCGCGCTTGAAAGAGCGTCGCCGTTTTTGACATTTTTGAAAGATTCCGTGTGATTGCAGTGGAATTTCCCTGCCACTATCTTCATCTTCGTCAGTTTTGGCGATCGTCAGGAGATGTTCGGAGGTCGGCACTGGTCTTTCCAAGTATTTCTTTAACAGATTTAGATGGAAAACCTTCTCCTTTCCTTTAATAGAGATCTGGTAGTTAGCCTTAGAAATCTTTTTCAGGACGGTAAATGGCCCTTGCCATCCGATCCTCAGTTGGTTGTTTCCGGCAGGGAGTAACACCAAAACTTTCTCTCCTGCTTCCAGTTCTCTTTCTTTCGCGACTTTCCTGTATCGGTTAGCGTGCTTTGTGCGTGCGCGCTTAAAGTTAATTGTTGCTAGGTCCCATCCTAGTTTCAACCTTTCCTTTAAAACCGAAACATATTTACTTGCTGAGACAACTGTCTCATCAGCCTTCTGGTCTGTCAGCGACCAAAGTAAAGCTTCGAGCGGGCCCTTAATGGGTCTGCCGAATAAAAGCGTGGCTGTCGGAAATCCTGTGGAAGTATGAGGAGATTATATGTAGCCAAATAAAGCTTCAGGAATACAAAGATCCCAATCTTCAGGTTTCACTTGTGCCAGTTTACTTAGCATCATGTTGAGGTTTCCATTAACACGTTCCACGAGCCCACTTCTGGCCAGAGTGTAAGGCTTAGTGTAGATGTGCTGGTCCCTCAAGATCTTAACGATCTCATCCATCAACAGGTTTCGGTATGGAAATCCGTTATCCGTCAACACTTGCTGAGGGAATTCCAACCGAGTGAAAATCTGCACTAGGGCTTCTGCAACATGCTTGGCATCTGCGCGTGTTAGCGGTATAGCTTCTGCCCATAAAGTGCATGTGTCGACTAAGGTGAGGATAAACCTGTTCCTTCTTTTAGTCCTTTCTAAGGGTCCTTAAATATCGATCACAACCCGTTCGAATGGTGTTCCCACTATTGGCATTTCACCCAAAGAGACTGGGGTGCCCGTTGCTTGGGTGGTACACGTTGGCACTGGGCACAGGATTTGACATACCTGATAATATCAGTATTTCCTCCTGGCCACCAATAATGAAGTGGTTATCCGTTGGTTTGTGGCGTTATGTCCCATATGTCCACTGAAGGGAAGAGAGTGCCCCATTTCTAAGATTTGGCTTCTGTACTGTTTCGGTACTAGGAGCTGGTTGTAACCTTGGTCAGGCTTGCCCGTTCTGCGATAAAGTACGCCATCCTTAGAAAAAATGTCCCCGTGCTGTCTGGGTTCCTTAGCCATGGGCAGTTTCCTAAAGCAGGGTGCCAAAGTAGGGTCCTTTTGTTGCGCTTCTTTAAGTTCCATAGGTAACAAATTAGGCGCAGGCTCCTGTTCCTTCTTGGTTTGCCCTTTTGTAGGTACTGTTGCCACAATCGGCTCTTCCGGTTTCCCAATAAATACGTATCTCCCGCCAAGTATGACTGGGTAGATGGGGTCATCCATAACAGCCGCTTTGATCACACCTCTGACAAAGTTAGAGTTGATCTCCACCAAAGCGATGGGAAGCGCTGTAGGTGCCTCACTCTTAAGAACTCCACAAAATTGGACGGTCTCTCCTGTCTCTTGACCGGGTTTAACCAGGTTTCTGGCAACAATGCAATCATAAGAAAGCCCCGTGTCAAATAAGCAAGAAGTTTGAGAACCGTTCAAAGTAACAGTACCTCGCGTTGAGGGCCTCTCTCCCTCAGGTTGGGAATCACTGTCAATAATTCCGCCTTTCGAGACTGTTAGCAAGCATCCGATGCGTTTAGGCTCAGTGTGCTCGCCCTGATCATTAGTCCCGTGCTCAGGAGTTCTCCCTTTGCCACCTTGTCCTCGCTGGCGGCGGTGCCATGAAGGACGGTCGGGTTGATCAGAATGTTGACTATGGTTGGTGGGGTACTTGTTTTTGTAGAACTTGGACTTTTCAGGAGGGGGGTTGTGGGGTATAGTTTCTCTGTGGTTATTCTGATTAGAAGCATGAGAAGATTGGTCTAGATTATTCTTTCGAAAATGCTCTTCTGTCGGTTTACGTTTTGTGGCCGGCAGTTCGGCCAGCGCATTGTGATATCGCTCAGACTTTTCCAAAATGTCTTCAAGCTTTTCTGCACCCTGCTCAGCTAGAAATCTCCGGGTGTCAGCAGACAAAGTGTTCTTTATATGTTCTGTTATATTAAATTCCTCAAGACCTTCATAGGTAGAGGGGAGCTGCGAGAGCTCTAGGCACTTTGTCAAGTATCCCTTCAAACGAGCCGAGATCTGCTGAAAATTTTCAGACCTCTCCTTCCTGCTGTTGCGAAACAGTTGCAAAAATTTGCGAGCATTCATTTCAAAACGCTCCAGTAACGCTTTCTTCAACACATCATAGTTGTCTTGTTGGCTGCTTTCCAGTTTGGCGTAAACATCATACGCACTGCTTTTCAACGCCTGAGAAAGCTTCATATTCCAACGCGACCTCTCTAAACCGTACAGAGTTGCAATTTTCTCAAATTTTTCTAGATACGTGTCAATCTTCTCGTTAGGACAAGGGAAAGATTCTAGCGCAAATGACATAGCAGTGAGATGAGTAGATTGTGTGTTAGAAGGATCAGTTACAGAATAATGAGGAGAAGACTCTCCATTGCTGGAGGTAGAAGCTGCACCACGGCTTTGGACATCTAGAGCTTTAAGCGCCAACTCGTGCTGTCTCTCCTTCTTTCTTTCCTCATGCTGTCTCTCCTTCTCTATTTCTTCATGCTGCACCCTGCGAATTTCCATTTCCTCATCCATCTTCTTCTGCTCTTTAGCTTCCGCTGCTTCTTCTTTCCTTCTAAGTTCTTCTTCTTTCTTTTCCGCATCATATCTATCAAGTTCGTCCCTGACAAAAGCTTTCGCTTCGTCTCCGTCCAAACCTTCTTGTCTCGCTTCGTCCCTGAGCATCTGCCTAAGCTTTGCCCTTTCTGCCATAATAAGTCAGTGACTGAGACTAAGTCGAGGAAGAAAAATGAAAAAGATACACTGGTTCCTTACCACTTACGAGAAAATATCAAAACAAAAGATGATATACTTCAACCTGGGATACCTCCTCCAAAAATATAGTATCTAACTATTGCTGCTATTAATCGGCAATAAAGCACCTAGTGCAGACGACTACGCCAAAAAAATGGTAGTTAAGATTACTCACTAAAAAAAAAAATAAGTTGCTACAGTGGAAACAAAATAATTATTGCAAAAAGTTTAGGAGAAAAAAAATCCCTAAATTTTTAATCCACTACAAGTTCCCCCTCCCAGGAAGTCAGTTAGGGTAAGGGAGGCATTTAACAGGACGTAATTGTCTGAACGCACTCCTTAGCTTAGATCAAACACCTACTTCTTCAGAACCCTGTGACTGTTAAACAATCACAAACTTTACCAGCGTTTAGTATTACAAAATCAATAATTAACATATATTCCGACAAAATCGACCTGTAACTCAAATGTATATACTCAAAATGCTGTGGAAAAACAATTATTAGTTGTGTGGTCAGCACGCCCATAAACAGATCGTTGGTCTAGGGGATAAATTATTAAAGATACATGTAAAGTTTCATGTCCACTGTACTGTAAAGTGTCAATCTGTAAAGATGTGTACATAGTTGTTGAGATCAGGCATGCTCCAGTCTACCCAGCTGTAAATGGGTAACTCACCCTAGTCCTAAGTTAGGGAAGGCAAAGGCAGCTGTAAACAGTAGTTTCCCTCTAAGGCTCCAGGGGAAGCAGGCCCTAAACTTGGTCACTTCAACCGACGCAGGATGGTGTAGATATGGGTAGAAGTGTAGAGTGTGTTTAACGCGAATGGTGTACTGTTCGTGTTCTGACCAATCTAAACACTCATTCACTTGTGTCTACAAGGCACCAATGCAGACTGCTGGAATCTTTGTTTACACAGTTTATTGAGACGCACACACTGGGACATAACGAGTAAATCATGGGTAGGTTGACATATCAATTTGCAGGCATACATAGTAGATCCTATGTCATGACACATTCATAAATCATAGGTAGTACATCAATATCTTCCAATGTCATGATACATAATGGCCGCATCCCCTATCTGACTAAGCGCGTCAGTGAAGGCGGATCGGTAACTAAAGTTGCTTTATGTTCACAGTTTATCATATTGTGAAACCACGATAAGGGGTTTCTATCAAAATTGAGATCTCCTTGCCACTGTCCGAATAATAAGATACATGCCCCGTTCTTTGGACAGTGATTCAAAAATACGATGACAGGAATGTAATATGGCCGCCTTCCTGAGTTGTCACTCACTCGCTCACAGGAGGATATATATATAAGCCAAAGTTACTTTGCAATACAGATGCATAATTTCTTAAAGTTCCTCCATACAGATCTACCGTAACCCAGTTACCTCACGTAGACATAATTACAGTATGGAGCCCGTCATCTCCGTCGATACAAACTTGACCCTAGCGTTGCGAAGCACAAAATTCCAGCTAGGCCTAACCGACCTGAGATCATCAAAACAGGGACTGGAATTACCTGGAGTCCGAATCATACATGGTACCGTACATTAGGAAAGTCTCTAACACAACTCTAGTAGAGACACAATCTCCTATAGAAGAAAAACTACTTCGTAAATCATTTTTACTGAAGAATATACCAGCCCTGGAAAAATGCGTACCCGCCATTGTCACGGTACATCGGAACTCATCACGACTAGACAAGACAACTCCTACTTCCGCTAGAGCGGTGTAACAAGAATATAGTCCTGCCTACCCATCCAAAATATACAATATAGGACTGATTCTACTTGTACTAATAATATGTAATACATATGAATTCAGGCCATAAACATAATAAGCAAATTAATCTATTTTCTGGCCCTAAGAAATAGGTACGGACATGGGTGTCATATCCATGCGCCGAATTAATATCAAGAACGATTACTCCTATAATCAAAAGGGTAAGACAATTATGGATTATCTAGCCTTCCCCATAGACAGCATTTTCATACACAAATGAATGAATGTCTATATCTTTTCCATATTAAATAGCCATATCGATTTTTGTAATATGTGCGTCAAAATATGCACGCAACAGATTACCACACCCCTCGGGGAAAAAAATGGTACATTTTTTTTTTGAAATACATCTAGGAGCAACATACAATAGGCTCACAACGCACCAATAACAATGCGCAGATGATAAGCATAAGTTTTCTGACCTTAGAGAAAGTACTTCTCTAAGTATAAATATTTCCAGAGAGGTGTCACCAACGCATACTACAATATTAGCAATGACACAATTTGTACATTAGTTTATACATAAATTTCATCTAAGATATCTTAACATCATGATCATCAAAGACGAAAAAACATTGAAAAATCAGCGGTGAATACATATCAATGAACCGCTAAGTAGTGTTACAATCAATATATGATATTACATATGTGTACACATTTCAACATAGGAACAACTGTATCAAAGTTGTATAACAGTTATGAATCATGTGGGCATCTAGACAAAATATCTGCCATCACATTTTCTGACCCACGGATAGCTCGCACCGAAAAATGAAATGGCTGCAGAGCAATCGCGTAACGCGTTGATCTCGCGCTCTTCAGATTTTTACTCTGAATAGCCGTAAGAGCTTTCTGGTCAGTTTCCACAATGAAATGCGCGCCAAGGAGAAATCTTTGCAGTTTAAGGATTGACCAAACCATAGCCAATAATTCACGGTCTAGGACCGAGTAATTCTTCTCTGCGGCATTTAATTTACGAGAAATATACATCACAGGATGCAGAGTTCCAGAGTACTCTTGCATTAGTGCTGCTCCAATCCCGGTGGATGAAGCGTCACTACGAAGAATAAATGTCTTATCCTTAGAAGGCAATACTAGGATAGGTGAAGTAGAAAACATAGTTTTAACCTTATCCAAAGAGGATTGACATTCTTGAGTCCAATGGACTACATTAGGAGACCCTTTCTTTAGCAAGGAAGAAAGAGGTGACATAATGGAGGACAGATTCGGAATGAATCGTCCATAAAACTGTATTAGACCTAAGAGACTTCGCACTTGCTTTTTAGTCTTAGGAATAGAAATGTTAAGTATCTTACTTGTATTATGGTCTTCTGTTTTTAGGAACCCATGACCAACACGGTGTCCTAAGAAAGATATTTCGCTAAAACCAATACATTCTTTCGATGGTTTCGCTGTCAGGTTATGCTCGCGTAAGATAGACAATAGTTCATTTATCCCACTATAGTGATCGTTCCAAGTATCACTGAAAAGACAGATGTCATCAAGATACGCAATGACATCTGAGCGATGAGATAGGATTCGACGCATCATGCGTACGAATGTTGCAGGGGCGTTCATAAGACCGAAAGGCATGAAATTCCATTGGAATAGACCCCTAGGCGTCGAAAAAGCAGTAAACGGTTTGGCGTGTTCGGATAATGGAACTTGCCAATATCCCTTAGACAAATCGAGTTTAGTAAAGAAATGAGAATTCGATAGTCTCGTAAGTAGCTCTTCTAGTAAAGGCATAGGTTCAGCATCAAATTTCGTCACTTGGTTCAATTTGCGATAATCCACGCAAAGACGTATGTTATTGTCTTTTTTTCGTACAATAACCATCGGCGAAGAATATGCTGATGTGGATGGTTCAATAATTTTTAACTCTATCATCTCATCCAACTCTTTCTCTACCTGTGCTTGAAAATGTATCGGGATAGGATACGGTCTGACTCTTATAGGACTATGGTCAGTAAGAATAATGTCATGTTGAATGACATCAGTTTGACCAGGAATGTCAGTAAGGACATCCTGAAATTGTTCTAACATAGTAGAAACTTGTTTATGCTCTCCTGGAAATAATTCTGGAGAAATTGCAACATCTTTCCATGATTCATTAGAGTGAAGAGGAATCATTGGAAAAGGTAAATTTACATCCGAGAAACTCGTTTCCTCATCCTGTATTACTGACAGAGATGAGTACTGTCCATGTTGGACTGGAAAATCGTCCGTTGCCTGGAAAACAGGTTGTAAATAATCCGGACGTTCATGGAATTCCGTGAGCATGTTGATGTGTAAGGTTTTACGCTTCCCGTCAATATCGACGATATAGTCAACATCGGAAACTTTTGATATTATATCGTACGGACCTTTCCAAGAAATAAAAAGTCTATTTTCCCTACAAGGTAGCAAGACGAATGCTTTGTCAAGTGGACAAAGTTGTCGCAAGCATCTCTTTTTATTGGCAAAATCCCTTGCCTTCTGTTTCGCAAATTCAGAAGAAGCAGTTGCCAATTTGCATGCTTCAATAATCTTGTGTCTAAGTGCGATGACATATTCATAAGAGGATTTTGTGTCATCGACAATATTATCAGCATGAAGTAAGGACATAGGACCTCGCGGTTTCGCGCCAAAGACAAGTTCAAAGGGAGAAAATCCTGTATGTTCGTTGGCGACCTCTCTATATGCAAAGAGAGCCGCGGGTAAAACCCTATCCCAATCCTGTGGATGATCTTCTGTTATCTTACCTAGTAGGTTTTTCAGAGTTCTATTCAGACGTTCCACCATCCCATTGGACATAGGATGATAAATACTACTCAGCGATCTCTCTATCTTAAGGGTCGACATTACTTGAGACATGGTATCCGATATGAGTTGGGTACCATGGTCGGATAATATTTCTGCTGGAAATCCCAGACGAGAAAATATTAACCAAAGAGCATCTGCGACATCAGCAGTAGTTATGCTCTTTAGAGGAACAGCCTCCGGCCAACGTGTGCACATATCAACACACGTCAAAATAAATTGGTGTCCTCTAGCAGACTTTATCTTAAATGGACCAATGATGTCTATCGCCATTTTTTGAAATGGTCGAATTGGAATGTCTGCAGCCTGAATAGGTGCATCATGGCGTGGACCTCTGGATTTAATCTCTTGACATACTTTACAAGATCGACAATAGATTCGTATGTCCTTATTCACAGCAGGCCAAAAGAAAGATTGAAGAACTCTAGCTTTAGTACGGGAAAAAACCCATATGTCCAGCACACTGCGAATCATGAGCGTGCTGTAAGATTTTAACTCTCATATTTTTAGGCACAAGGATTTGAGAATGAATGGACTTAGCGGAGTCTTGTACCATACGTACAAGTACGCCATTCTTCATCGTAATCCAAGATTTACGATTTGTATCCTTATTCGGATCACCTTTTGTTGCCAGAGTAAAGAATTTCTTTAGAGTAGGATCATCTTTCTGCTGTTTTATAAAAGAATCATGGGAAATCTCCAAGGGATCATCTTGGATCTGCCCATCATTATCTTCAGAATGTGAAGATTGCGGCATATTAAGAGCTTGAGCCCTAGTGATTACTGCATTAGCAGATTGCATATTAACATTTTCCCAATTAGAAATTTGCTGTGGAGTGCATTCTTTCACTCCATGAATGCGACCGATGATAAGATCAGCGATCGGATTCGGCAAGAGACATGCTTGCACCTCTCCTGTAAAGAAAGGCGTAGCAATATTGATAATGGCAGTGGAGTACTTCTCCAATGTGCCACCAAATGTTACACATTTGACTATATTGCCTGTAGCTCGAGAAGGATTTACGAGTGATTGCCTCACTCCGATGGTAGTGCACCCCGAATCGAAAAGAATTGATACCGGAGTACCATCTATTAGGCCCCTATTAAAGACAAGAGCACCCCTTCCATTATGCGCGATTGATGCATGGAGCGCGGGAAGCGGGTGACCGCAGCTTAAAGTAGAAACTGTGGTTGGGTCGAATAATGTTTTGCATTGCGAACACTGAGATGCTCTAGCAAAATCGAAAGCGGAATTTGCTACACTGTTGGAGTCTTTTTTATCATTATTCTGATTATCGGTGTCGTGGAACTCCTGTTGTGCAGAGTTAGCCTGGTAATAAGATTTACCATGTCTTTTGTGTTGTGATCTACCTCGGTTATAATTGTCTCTATAATTATTATTGCCTCTGTTATAACCCCTATTTGGGTTTGAATCATAATATTCATGATCATAATCATCACGCTCATTATACTGAGTATCCCTGTAATATTGATTTTTTTGTCTCCATGAAGCACTTGGGTAGTTCCTCTAGCTACTCCCTTTTCGAGAATTTCTAAAATTATGGGTACCCCTCGCGCGTCGAGGACTATCAGCTCGATTCCAGTTCTTCGAAGAAGAACCCTGATTTGAGTGGTTATCTTGGTTTTGATGCTTATTCCAATTAACCTTTTTATCAAATTTATTTTTAGCTCCTTGGAATTTGTGTGAGTAATTCTGATTATATTCTGTTGCCGAAGCAACTGGCATACTCTCTTTAATGTTAGAGTTACTAAGAATCATGTCAGGGTGTGCCGTGGCATACTGGTCACAATATTCTTCCATTTGCTTTACTGTACTAGGTTTACGCTCATGTAAGAACTCTAGGAATGATTTATTTACCGAAGACATGACCTTGTCTCTTAGCAATAAATCCGTAAGACCATCAAATGTTTTCTCTGTTTTGGATAATTCAATCCATCGTGAAAGTGTAATTCGTGCTTTTGAGATGAATTCTGAGAATTCTACACCTACCTCAGGTCTCATTGTTTTAAACAAAAGACGATAACCTTCCTCAGACAGCTGATATCTCTTTATCAAAGCTGCCCTAACAGCATCATAATTATCCTTGTCGGCCTCTTCAACGAAATATAACTTACTCAGAGACTCCCCTTTTAGATTTTCAGACAACTGATTCACATACTGTGATTTGTCAACATTATGAGCACGACAAGCACGTTCAAATCTATCAAGCCAGAATGCTATATCATCACTGGCAGAGTTGAACGCTGGTACCTTGACCTTGTACACAAAGGGTTTACCATTACCACCAGATGCCTGATTAACATTACTCATACATGTCAATTTTCAATTTCTCTAATTCAAACTCATGTTCTCTTATTGCTTTTCTCTCTTCAGCTTCTCTATCTAATCTTTTCTGTTCTGCAGCAGCTTCTAATTTCTTTTGTTCTGCAGCAACTTCTAATTTTTTTTTTGTTCAGCTGCAGCAGCAGCAGCAGCTTCTAATTTCTTCTGTTCTGCATCAAATCTCCTTTCCTCCACTTGCATCTGCAATTTCTTTAGTTCAGCAGCAGTATCAGCTTCTTTTTCTAATCTTTTTTTCTTCAGCCAGAGCTTTTCTCTCTTCAGCAGCAGCTTCTCTTTCTAATCTTTTCTCTTCAGCCAGAGTTTTTCTCTCTTCTGCAGCAGCTTTTTTCTCTTCAGCAGCAGCTTTTCTCTCCTCTGCAGCTAATGCTTTGTCATATTGAGCAACAGCCCATTGTTCTAAGTCTTTCCCAGTCTTATCAAGGGATTTTCCTTGTGCAATAAAGTAATCTAATGTAGACATTTTGTCTTCTTAAATCAGAAACCTGAAAAAGTAAATAAATTACCTTATTTCACTTTAATGGGAGACAAGTCTATACCATAGACTTAGTCTTAGTGAAAAACTTGAGTACCTGTGGAAAATAATATTTCTTATTCCAATCACTTTGGGAGACAAGCCTTACAAAGGTCTTGAACACTTTGTTTTATAACAATAATAATCATAAAGTACTGATCTGTACTATACTATAAGTGTCTACAACTATACCTCCTATGTCATATGTCAACTAAAGACATTACAAAGGACAAACAAGAAAAGACAATCTGAAAACATTTGCAGAGATCAAATTAAATTAACTAGGAGAAATGAAAAAAAATGATCACAGAATCTGTGTTTATAACTGCAATAAGATAACAAGACAAGTAACGCCACAGTGTATAAACATAAGGGTGTAAAGAACTGAAATGAAAGGAAAGATGAGACCTACAATTATACAAACAAATCAAACAAAAATAAAGAACAGAAAAATGTTACAAATACAAATATGAACACGGTCGTCACAACTAACCAAATATCTGCAAACTATGTTGCATGCAAATTTCAATTAAGAAATTGCTCCCTATAGAACGCCAGAACAAGACCAATATCACTTGGTATTTCCTGTTCTAGTCACCTCCCATCCAGGCCCGCAAAGACATAACAATCACACATATAAACAAATAATATATAAACATAAATATATATAAATCATCAATGTGTGTATCATATCATGCAATGTGTTGTAGTTGCAATGTATAGTACTGTATGCTCAGTTTTAATAAATTAGACTACCACTTTATTAAGTAATAGATTTGCATTCTAACTATTACACTGTCCAATCTTTTTGAGCACATTAGAAGATCCACCGATGAAATTTGCAATTTATGTTCAACAATGCTCTTGTATTACAGCAGGATAAACAATCACTGGTTTAGAACACTGAGTGTATTGTGCCAAATGTCAACAAGTGCTGTCCCAGATATTGCTACACTTGTCAGAACAGGTCAAGCTGACATTGATTGTATAGCTGTCCTACTGGTGTTGATGTGGTCAAACAAATGTTCTTGTAACTGTAAAATGTGATTCTCAACACAAGACTGCGTAGGCTGGACCCAGGGATCTGGCTTACCACTGTAAAGTTTCATGTCCACTGTACTGTAAAGTGTCAATCTGTAAAGATGTGTACATAGTTGTTGAGATCAGGCATGCTCCAGTCTACCCAGCTGTAAATGGGTAATTCACCCTAGTCCTAAGTTAGGGAAGGCAAAGGCAGCTGTAAACAGTAGTTTCCCTCTAAGGCTCCAGGGGAAGCAGGCCCTAAACTTGGTCACTTCAACCGACGCAGGATGGTGTAGATATGGGTAGAAGTGTAGAGTGTGTTTAACGCGAATGGTGTACTGTTCGTGTTCTGACCAATCTAAACACTCATTCACTTGTGTCTACAAAGCACCAATGCAGACTGCTGGAATCTTTGTTTACACAGTTTATTGAGACGCACACACTGGGACATAACGAGTAAATCATGGGTAGGTTGACATATCAATTTGCAGGCATACATAGTAGATCCTATGTCATGACACATTCATAAATCATAGGTAGTACATCAATATCTTCCAATGTCATGATATATAATGGCCGCATCCCCTATCTGACTAAGCGCGTCAGTGAAGGCGGATCGGTAACTAAAGTTGCTTTATGTTCACAGTTTATCATATTGTGAAACCACGATAAGGGGTTTCTATCAAAATTGAGATCTCCTTGCCACTGTCCGAATAATAAGATACATGCCCCGTTCTTTGGACAGTGATTCAAAAATACGATGACAGGAATGTAATATGGCCGCCTTCCTGAGTTGTCACTCACTCGCTCACAGGAGGATATATATATAAGCCAAAGTTACTTTGCAATACAGATGCATAATTTCTTAAAGTTCCTCCATACAGATCTACCGTAACCCAGTTACCTCACGTAGACATAATTACAGTATGGAGCCCGTCATCTCCGTCGATACAAACTTGACCCTAGCGTTGCGAAGCACAAAATTCCAGCTAGGCCTAACCGACCTGAGATCATCAAAACAGGGACTGGAATTACCTGGAGTCCGAATCATACATGGTACCGTACATTAGGAAAGTCTCTAACACAACTCTAGTAGAGACACAATCTCCTATAGAAGAAAAACTACTTCGTAAATCATTTTTACTGAAGAATATACCAGCCCTGGAAAAATGCGTACCCGCCATTGTCACGGTACATCGGAACTCATCACGACTAGACAAGACAACTCCTACTTCCGCTAGAGCGGTGTAACAAGAATATAGTCCTGCCTACCCATCCAAAATATACAATATAGGACTGATTCTACTTGTACTAATAATATGTAATACATATGAATTCAGGCCATAAACATAATAAGCAAATTAATCTATTTTCTGGCCCTAAGAAATAGGTACGGACATGGGTGTCATATCCATGCGCCGAATTAATATCAAGAACGATTACTCCTATAATCAAAAGGGTAAGACAATTATGGATTATCTAGCCTTCCCCATAGACAGCATTTTCATACACAAATGAATGAATGTCTATATCTTTTCCATATTAAATAGCCATATCGATTTTTGTAATATGTGCGTCAAAATATGCACGCAACAATACAAAACTCACAAGTCATCACACTCTTACTCTATATCAGAATAAAGAAAATTAATCCTGCAAACGAGCTGATATACGTATTTACTGAGGACTATAGTTCAATTCCCGGAGAACGAGCCACTATTCTGTCGTAGATTTATGATAGGGGAATTAAGATATGGGATGGTCCCTTCTGAATAGATTAGAATATGTGATAGTTCAGTGAGAGATTATAATAGAAATAGAGTTCCACGAGTGAGATGGTAGAAATCAATAGAGGCTGTCTCTGAAATCGAGAATCTTCTCTCTCTCTCAGCCTTCTACAACAGATTTAGAGGAGTCAGACAGTCTATTGACTACATATATTAATATATATATATTACCACTCACGTGCACACACACAATTGACGACAGTTAGACACACACACGTGGGAAAACTATAACAATTAATTGAATTTTAATTATCAGACTAAAATTCCATCACAACACACAAAATTTACATCAAGCATATACAAATAGTCATAAAGGCAATGAATTGCTACAAGACTGATAGACCCACAGTTATGATCTTTTCCCTCGATGTATAGCCCACAGTCCCGTTAGAAGAGAAGTGATAGCCCAAAGAGTCACGGATACATCTGCTGTAGTCTAATGATTTTCCCTTTAAAAGGTATGAACAGACTTTGATAGTAGTATGATCTATCCTAAGAAAAAAATATACCTGCAGTAGCAACAATTTTGCATGAATGGAATTACAAAGTGGGTGAATAAATAGTTATCATAAAAAACATCACTCAGTCTACTTTCACTCGGTTCTTTTATCAGGGTACCCTGGCTCACGTTCTTACCTAATTGCTTGCTGGTGTTCGCCGTCTGGCGCACTGTATGACGCACCGTTTAAACCTGTCTATCGTTTGCTGAAGCGGATTCCCAGCTCTGCAGATCGTGGTTTCCTTCACGGGGTCCGGGGAGCGTCCTCTTCGTGCGATAGGTTTCTTTACAGATTTAAGTTAGTGTCACTTCACTCCGTTCAGGTAAGAATATGTTTTAAGCGGGCCAACAGTGTCATAATCACGAGGTTTCCCTTTTTTAGGAAGATGACCGGTTGGTAAATTCTTTCAATAGATAATTATTGTTCACACCCACGTGATAAGTGTATTTCTTCTTATCACTGGAAAATGCTGTATACATGAAGACACCACACTGATAAATGTAGACTGCAAACTGTACATGCAAAGGCGTCATACTGGTACATTACATTGATAAGGGTGACTGTGGTGCATGTAGTTAGTGTGTACTAGTCATCTTGATGAAGTTTGATGGTCAACTCGAACCGACACAGTGTTGGGTATACAGGTCACCTTGTCCATGGAGTATTGAGGCCCCGACAAGGGACAGTGCTTATGTTGAATGAGAGTGCAAATGTACGTTATGCGAATGGGTGGTACTGTTCTGCAGAGTTGACAAGTAATAAGGCACTCATTCACTCATGTATGAAAGTCAATGATGTCTGGAACTACTGTTGATAATTTCATATATTTAATAGTACGCAAACTCTGACGACACATATATAGTCACTGGAACAGTTTGGCAACAACATCACATGCTTGAAAAATGGTCTACGACATCAAATATGCATTCGTATAGAATGTGGATACAACAGAACATTAGTAGCTAGTCACTCAGGGTTCTAGTTGTATTTACTCCCAAGCCTAACTGACTGATCGCGTCAGTTAATGTTAGCAAATGTTTATCATCAATGGCTCCCTGACAGAACCTCTTCTGACGAAGAATTACAAGCCGTAAATTAGCAGGCTTTTATAAAAACAATCTTAAACCACAGTAGTGGGTTACCATAGTAGATAGATCTCTGTACCATCATCAGATAATAAGGCATTCCTGTTCTCCGAACGATGATCCGCTTAGGCAAAGGCGGGATCCAAAATGGCTTCTATCTCCAGTGAGCGTCGCTCACTGCAAAGATGCATAATGAAGCATAAGTAAAGGGCTCTGTTCCTAAACATCGATAATGCTGTGTAGATTATATATATATATATATATATATATATATATATATATATATATAGATATATATATATATATATATATATATATATATATATATATATAATAATAATAATGCAATGTACATAATAGATATTGGAGCTGCTAGCACAATGTCGTCAATAAAGGATTCAGCCCACTCATATGCAGACCATATCCCTGGCTGCAGTTCTAGGCATAACGAAAAGTTCAGTAAATGTCTTTCGTTACCTTAACATCCTAGAAGATACTAGAAAAATAGCACACGCCATCCTTTGGCGCTAAGAATATATTCTGGGGAGGAACATGGACATAATAGTCACACAGACGATGTCGCCTTCCCCCAGAATTTCACAGCAAAGAACAAATCTTCGGACTTCTGTCCGACAGCGATCAGGATCCGCCCATCATCACGGACGTCTCTCTCCACAACCTCAATTCGACACCTGCGCAGAAGCGCGTGACCCCCAGAGTTCAACTCAAGATGGGCCGACGTAAATCTTAGTATTCATATAAGACCCAAGAGAAGGTAACAGATATAATAAAATGTACCAACCTAAATCAAGGGTTATGTACCTTTGACTAACAACAAAAAGTGTTAACAGACAAATAAATATCTTTATATATATATATATATATATATATATATATATATATATATATATATATATATATATATATATATATATATATATATATATTCATTGCCTACAAAAGAATCTGTGCGTAACACCACGGTTCGTCAAAATGTCGGAAGGTCAATGATTTGTAATGTTTTACTTGCCACAAGGGCTGAAATGTACTTGAGGTTTTTTTCTGGAAGAGTTAAATCAGGCTCGATGGGCCCGTTACTTCATTTAACTTTTAAAGTTCTTGTAAAGATTATACACTAAGTCTTTAAGGAAAATGTTTTAGTTCTTCACAGATATTACTCGTGTACTCAAACGCTGGCAAAGTTGGGTCACCCCAGTTTTCACTGAATAAAGAAAAACAACATATCAAATACTTATACCTACTATGTACTTCGGTTATAACTTACATTATAAACGGCAAGCGGAGAGCTTGACTTAACGTTTAAAACTCCCCGTGAAATGAGTTATATTCATAAAATCAGTCATCATGAATTAGAAATACATACGTATTTCGTCAATACTCAGTGATGAATCTATGCAGTTATAAGTTAGTTTTACAATATTCTCGACTAAGCAGTTAAATCAAATTTATTTAGCTACATGATTTTTAAGCTAGAAATTATAATTTATTCTGCTTTCCACTGAAACACGTCAGCTAGAGAATATAACAGACTTATTTAATTCTTCTGCACAACAGAAACTAGGGAAATAAAATAGGCGATTTATCACTTTAAACACTCACAAAATACTAGATATATAATATTACCTCAACACAGAACTACAGGCTATCGCACAACTTAGAATTATTCGCTGATATATATATTTGAAGTCTAGAAGCTCGGAAAATTGTCGAAACAAACTGAGAAACTTCGCTATACAGCTTATTCTTTACACGAGCGACCTGTCTACTGCGAATCTTGAGGACTGAATGAAATCAAGTTTAAAACTCTCGTTAATATCTTAAAACCCTGACAAAGGATGCACACTATTTCCAAAACATCGCAATAGCGCCGGTCTCTCCCCTTTCTCTTAACACTTACGTTAACTCAGGCGACTGGCCATAACATGCCAAGAGTGCGTCATCACACCTTCGTCTAACTATTCTCATTCCTGGGCAATGCATGAGCGCGCCGTTCGCACCTACTGCTAAGAAACTGTTCGTAGCGCTACGTGTCAGATGGAAATGTAGACAACTGTCTGCTATCCCATGTCTGACAGAATGCATTCTCACACGTTTACGTCGAGAATCTAGCTCAAGAGCGCCGTGTCATGAGAAAAGTATAGACACCTGTCTGCTTTCTGTGTCTGACGGAATGCATTCTAACAATCTTCGTCTCGTGCAGAGACTGACACGTTATGTAATAAATGCGACACCAGTGTATGAGAAAAAAAACGGTAAAGTCAGAATGGGAAAGTAAATTTTGTCGCAAACGAACGAGTGCGAACAAAACAGGAAAAGGATAAAAGAGCGATAATAAAGTAGAGGACACGGGTAGAAAAAGAAAAGGATATAGAAAATTTATTGATCATAAGTCTCTATGCGACATACGTCATATCCTCTTACGATGTAATTCCATAAAAAGTAATTTTTATAAGAGCCCATTGATAAACCTCCTTTTTTGATTAATGATGTCCACCAGTGTTGAATATATATTGGCCATCAGTGTTGAATGGCTGTGTTAGAACATCAGTGTTAAATAGATGTATTGGGTTGTTGTTATCTATTTATTTTTCCTGCTGACATCAACTGTGTACAGGACCACGGTGTTAAGAGGATGTTTGGAAGCTCCAGTGTTAAAGACTCGTCAGAGTGTTGCTCGTGGTTTGAGTATGGAATGTCAACTCGACCTACGCAGGGGTGTGTAAGCATGAAGTGAGAGTGTAATGCGCGAATGATAAGAAGAGTTCGTGGTGTTGACAATTGGTCTTTCTCTTTCACTCATGTATGGCTGGAAGTCATCGACACCAACGACTGTGTACCTTTGCTACAGTTTAATTGGACGTACACACTCGACAGCACGGATATATTGACAAATCACAGGTTGGCATAATACATCATGGTACAGTGGATAAATGGTCTTGCAATGATACATGGGCACTCATGTAGAATAATAGCATAATGGACTGTCAGTAGACAAGCACTCAGTATTGCCCATATATATATATCATCTGAGTTTACTGACAAAAGCACGTCAGTTTATAAACAATATTCAAGATGGCTTCTAGACCTAACCTCGTCTAGCGAAGATTCCTTTAAATAATGATCAGCACATATTTTTTCATGTAATCATCTTGAACCGCTAGTAATGGGTTCTCATGTGTAGCAGTGATCTCTGGACTCATCAAGCGATAATACGGGGCATCCCTTTCTCTTCCTGATAGTCCTTAAATATGTGAATACAAGAGGGCTTCTCTCGTGAGCTGTAACTCACGTTTGGATACAACTAGGAATCTGTATCAAAGTTAATCATACATTAAATGTTCTCATTACTTTGTAGATTCTATCATGAGACAATTGACTTCACTTTACAATATGGTGCTGCTATGAATGAATGTCATCTTCATATAGTTAAATCTTCCCTTATTGAAAACGATGGCTTCGTAAGAGTTCATAAGAAATGCTTTTGTTACCTCGGTATCAGAAATATGATTCTGCCATTCCTTGGCAATAAGAATAAACACTGGGTAAAGCATACAGGATAGGTCTAAACGTCTATCACTTTCCCCAACAATCTTGAGATCACTTTTTCCGGCGACAAGCCGATACAGAAAAACACAGCCCCATCATCAGGGCGAAGCCAAATCACACCTCTCTAGCGACACATCCGCCGAACAGCCCTTTGACCTTTCTAGCGACCAAAAGACCATATAGTTCGACTTAGACATGCAAAGATATTCAGATATAAGACAGACTCGTCCTACCCAGACAAACAATACACATTAATTCAGGCCATAGATACACTGAAGCAAGAACAACCTATTTCTACCCAAACAAAGAATAAATCGCAGTAAAACTGGATTCATCCGCGGAGTTCGATCGAAAGACGACACTCCTTTAAAGGGAAGTAACTCAATAATGACTTTTCCTTAAGCACTAAAAAGTATCTATTTTGTTTACAAAATATTTGCGAACATAACAAGCATACAAATGTATTATATTGTAAGATATCAAAGACTGCACGTAACACCCATCATAGCACCTCATTAGAACACTGTAGTTGTCCCAATCCCAACTAACATAATTACGGTTGTATGTTACGTCGGTCGGTCTCACTCAAAATAGTAGCTCGCGCCAGAAAAAAAAGTGCGCAACGCATGGTGTGCAATTTGCGCGGCGTGGGTGATATATAAAACAAATACTTTGGTTTTATTTTTTATATTCTTTCACGAAATCTAGGAGTTTTCCTTCCTGAACCTGTTTTCGGACACAGCCAGCTCTATGTCACCCTCACCCGATGTACAAATCATAATAACTTGAAAGTTTTCCACTATGCAAGGAACGCCGCTCTTACGTTTCGTATTTTTTATTTTGATATCATTGTTTTGCGTCCAAATATGTCTGTCTTGCCGTCACGATTTATGTATGATTTCATATCTTGTATGAATGTATCTGTAGTAAGATCCCGGATACCCCGATCAAATAGATAAAATATTACTCCTTATAAATTTAAATACTATAGAGATAAAATAGGGAGTTGTGTTCAACATCGTCACCCTCGCCCGCAGTCGTGTTGGTTCTAACAAGCCGAAACGCCATAGTAAACGATAGACAAAACTGTTAGCTTTTCCCCTCTCCGCAATACCTATTTCCACAAAAATAAAAGCCTTTTGACAGACCGAAATGCATAGTTAGTTTCAAACGGAGTGAGAGAATAAAAGAAACGGAGGAGTGAAATGAGAGACGGAAAAATGCAACCTTGACAAGCGTTGGTTTTTGAATCTCGAACGACAGGCTACAGCTGACGTCATAGACTTGCTTAGTCTAACACTAAACGGGAATGAATGGTTGGGAGTTTGAATAAAACTACTTTGCGTTAGTTACGCTGTTGCTATGCCATATTTTTTCCCAAAAGTATCTGCTATTGAATGATAGGAAAACCCACCGCTCTGCCCCCTACCCGTAGTGACAATTTAAATCTAACGAAACCGTTTTGCGTTAGGCAAAACGCGCACAAGCAAGAGAGAGAAAAATGCAAGTGGGGGATTTGCATGGAGGCATATTTGAAAAGATAGCTAATGCAGTGTGATACTGAAATTGAGAAGGGTAGCAAAAGGGGGAACGTTCCATTTTTTTTGAAAGTGTAATTTATTTATGAAAAAAAGAGGCTAGTGGGCATAACATAATTCAATTGGCTGTGGTAGAATAGACTAATAGGAGTAACAAAGACGATTTGAAACCATCGTTAGTTGCCACTCGAAAAAAAAATCTCACAAGTAGTGTTAGCATAAGATGCAAGAAATACATGACCAGTGCCTTCGCTGACCAGCATCAGTGGCGATCTGAATGTGCCCATTGATTGCCGGTTAACCTAAAAATTGTGTATTATTTCATTGATGCGGTAAGATAAACATTTATGTAAACCTTATTATTGATATGTATTTGTATTATTGAATGTATGTGCATTATTGATGGGTAGAGGCATACCTAGAAAGGCGCCAACCTCAAAACTTTGTCATGCCACAAATGTTATTAGGAAAGATTATCACCTTGTATTAAAGCCAGACAGGCTTACTGAGACTTTGGGAGAAAATAAAATACATAAAAGGGGAAATTGATGAATATTATTATGATGTAAGACCAGAAAACCACTGGCCGCCTTCAGCAAGTCACAGTGTTTGCACATGACTTTATATAATTAACTATAATTTCTTCTATGACTAGGAATGTATCAAAGGGATGTTTGAAGATTACCTGATGATGAATAGGGCACCAAATCAGATAGGAACGATAGCTATTTATTTAGCACCTTCACTGAACTTGAAACTGTTGATAATGTTTAATTGTTTAGAGATGGAGATAAGTGTATGATGTACTGAGGAGGCCTTAGTCCTCTCAATTTCAGGGTTCCATCGTGAAACAATCAGTGAGCCACATACTAAAATATACGTACTCCTGAAGCTGCAAGCTCGAGGCAAAAGTACCTGTGTGCCTTAAATCAAAAGAGTTTTGAAGCAGTCTTCAGACGTTGCAGTCGTGAAGAAGGTGGTTGTGAGAAGGACATCACAGCGTTCCAGAAAACCAAAAAGATAAGCCCAATTGTCCACGGGCGTGTGTTAGTTCATTTAACCATACTCTCCATCATTATTATATCAATCAGTATGCTTGACATGATGATAAAAGTCGTTCCTCAGAAGCGTGTCCATTCATAGGAGATTTTGCTTCATCAGAACACTTCCAGTCAGAAACAATTTAGATTAATATTAACAGACACAGTTGTTGTTTTAAATTACTTTGCTGTAAATAAATTGCCTTATATTTTGAGTTTAAACCGTCCTGTATCCCAGCAATTGAGATACAGGAAAATAAAATTGTAAAAAATATCATCATTCAAAATTTACCCAGTGACTTGTTTAATTACTTGTTCATTAAATTATAGGTGTAGATGGGGTCATTTTATTAACAGCACATTGCATATTACCCTAGACACCTAGCCAGATAACACCCAGACACCATAACATATAATTAGGTTCAAAATATATAGCAGATTGAGGTCGTAGGGTGGTAGCAGACAGGTACGCTGAGAACAACTTCATCAACAATTAGACTCAGGGGCTTGCATAGCTGACCTCACATCTGTAGACAATTAATACTTAACCATTTAACATCTAAACCCACCACATATATTGGGACGCTCGCTCCGGGATTTCAAAATTGTAAAAGTAAATAAGTGTGGAGAGTTAGGTGAACTATCACTGCCCATTGTTTTTGTGTTAATTAGAAATATTTGTTAGTTATTTTGATTAGTTAATCATATTTAGTACTAGCAACAAGATGGCAGACTTGGCCAAATTCAGATCGGATGCTATGCAGGCTGCAAAGGAAATGGGAATGGAGGGGCAAGGTCTGATTGCATACGTAACAGCAGAGTGTGATAAATTTATTGAACGAGAAGATAGGAGGTTAGCCGAAGAAAGGAAATTAGAGGCTGATAGATTAGCAGAGGAAAAAAGAATTTTATTAGAAGATGCTAGGGAAGCTAAGAAATTAGAAGCTGATAGGGAGGCTGAAATAAAAAGGTTGCAGTTGGAGGAGAAGAGATTGGAGGCTGCCAAAGAAGAAAAGAGATTGGAGGCTGAGGCTGCTAAAGAAGAAAAGAGATTGGAGGCTGAGGCTGCTAAAGAAGAAAAGAGATTAGAGGCTGAAAGAGAAGAAAAGAGATTAGAGGCTGAAAGATAAGACAGAAGATTACAACGGGAACATGAGCTACGACTAAGGGAGTTAGAGTTGCAAGGCCATGCTCCAGAAAATGGTAACAGCCCATCCACCTCCGACTCTGCTGCAAGCCAGGTTGCCTCCAACTCAGCCATGAGTTTTCATTTAGACCCTTTTGTCGAAAAAGATGATGACATAGAGTCATTTTTAAGCAGATTTGTGACACTAGCTACTACTTATGGGTTGGAAAAATAAAAGTGGAGTCTGAAAGTATCCCAGGGGCTTAGGGGAACCTCGTATGAGGTATATTCTAAGTTGAGTAAGGAAAATCAGGAAAACTATGACATTCTAAAACAGGCTCCCCTGATTAGGTATGAAAAGAATAGTGAATTTTACCGAAAAAAATTTAGAAATGCTAGATTACTCACTGGGGAGACGTACCACCAGTTCTCTGCACGCCTAGATACATACTTGGAGAAATGGACTGCTCTGAGGAAAACCCAAGATTTAAAAGAAATGATTATGATGGAGCAGTTGAGAGAGTCCATGGCTCCAGACCTGAGAAAATTTCTCACGGAACAGGGTGCTGAGAGACTGGGGGATATCCTAGATGTGGCTGAACGATATCAGGCAGCCCAGTCTGAGAAAACAGGCATGAAGAAGAAGCAATTAGACCATAATAAAGGCCCCCAAAACCAAACCCAAAATAAATTTGAAAATAAGGACAACTATAACAAAGGTAAACCCAATTATGATAGGCTAAGGTATGACCAACGTGATAGGAACCCGCAATTCAATGAAAGAAAACCTTTCAACCAAGAAAGGAAATGGTGTAACTGGTGTAAGAGGGACACGCATGACACCAAAGACTGTAAAAAGAAACCTACTCACTTCGCTGCTTTGAAAACGGGGAACAAGGGATTAAAGGACAAACCTACTGGACAGCAGGAACCTTATCACCCCCCAGTTTGTGAAGATGTTGTATGCAATGGGGCCACCATTAGGTGCCTTTGTGATACAGGATTGGATTTTGACTCAGTGGTGAGCTCTCACCTGGTGCACCCAGATCAATACACCACGGAAACAGTGCAGATCCAAGGGGCAACCAAGGACGTAGCAACCATGACACTTCCCATTGCCAGAATAAGTGTAAAAACTCGCTATGTGGAAGGAGTGATTAGAGCAGCAGTGATAAACGAACCCATCTACCCTCTGATATTGGGGTGTAGGTACGTCTTCTTGGGAAATCCCAAAAGACCTGTGGTCATGGCAACAGTACAGACCAGGTCACAGTCAAGGAAGGAGGAAGAAAATCCAATAAATACTCATCCAGAGGAGATGAGGAAGGCACAGGCTGAGGATAGGTCACTCAAGTCGTGTTTTAAGAAATTGCCTAGATACCATACGCCTCCTAACAAAGGAGACTACTATATGAAGAATAAACTGATCTATAAGAAGGCTGGAACTAGTTCCAATGGTCACGGACAGTTGGTCTTTCCCACTTCATTTAGGGAGAAAGTGATGGAGTTAGGACATGCGATTCCCTTCAGTGGTCATATGGGGATCAGCGCCACAGGACAGCGTATAGCTTGTCATTACTTCTGGCCAGGAATAACGGAAGATATAAAAAGATACCTCACGGTGAGAGGCAGTCACTTCCTCTTTTTGAGGATGGCCTGGATCCTATTTGGTTCCCCCACTCCAGTTCAGCTCATGTATGGCTCCTCGAGTCTGCTTGTGTACGGCAGCGCCACCCCCCGGGCAACGGCTTTGACTGGCTGGCAGAACTACATGAGTAAATTGAAAAAGGGAGGTCCCCCTTAAACAGTACACACAACTGCTGGCCGAACGGGCGGATGATCAATAATATTTTGACAACGGCTTCTAGGGCAGGAGTTGGAAAGGCCTGGTATCGGGCTGAGGGCGCACCATGGACTGTAATGGTAAGCGGCCAGAACCATCCAGAAAGCAATGGCAAACTACTGGATGTACAATGCCAAGAAATCCATAATGGCTAATCTGAATACTACACAAAGATCTGGTGGTGAGGCCCCCAGGCCAGGCAGATCATATTTAACTGGGGAAGAGATCGTTGGCAGCGTCAGTACAGGTAATCGTGATGACGGCCAAAAGCCTGACTGTGTTACCACGGAAAACCATGTCATCGGTCTTAGAAAAATAATCAAAATAGGAACATGGAACGTCAGAAGCTTATACCAAGGAAAACAGTACATAGTGAAGAACGAGATGGAAAGACTAAACATCGATATCCTGGGCATCTCAGAGCACAGATGGTCGGGCCAGGGACACTTTTCGATTCCATCAGGAGGAACATTCATATACTCAGGCAAAGAGAGAGGAGGTCAGAGCGGCGTCGGCTTCTACCTGTCTAAAAGGACAGCTGCCTCCCTATTAGGATATAATCCCATAAATGACCGCATTGTCACAATCAGACTGAAAGGAAAAAGAAAGAACATCACAATTATACAAACATATGCGCCAACAGCAGCTGCTGAAGAACAGGAAATTGAAGATTTTTACAATGAACTGCAACACACATTAGAGAAAGCAAATAAGCAAGATATTAGGATAATAATGGGAGATTTTAATGCCAAAGTTGGAAACGAAAGATTAGAACATGAAAAAAGAGTGAAAGGAAGTTATGGATTGGGCCAGAGAAATGAGAGAGGAGAACGCTTGACAACATTCTGCCTAGAAAACAACCTAGTCATCACAAATACTCTTTTTATGCAACACCCTAGAAGACTATATACATGGACGTCACCAGACGGAAAAAGCAAGAACCAAATAGATTACATCTTAATACAACAAAGGTGGCGATCTTGTAGCTCATCCATCAAGACGTTCCCAGGAGCAGACTGTGACTCTGACCATGAACTTCTTGCTGCAAACTTCAAGATCAAATTGAAAAAAGTCGTTACAAGCGACAAAGTAATACTTTATGACACAAGCGCCATACCAGAAGAGTACAGTGTCGATATTCAGAACAAATTTGACATTCTTATGGCAGTACAGGAGGAAATGACACCAGATGAACTTGCCAATAACATCAGAGATGTTTATATTACAAATGCACAGAGGTTAATTCCTAAAAGAAGTATAAATAGACGAGAATACATCTCAGACGAAACACTGAAGTTGGTGGTAGAGAGAAGAAAAATGAAGTCCAAAAAAGATACAGAAAATCAGGAGTTGTACAAGGAATACACAAAGCAGATTAAAAAGCGAGTCAGACAAGACAAACAACAATACATAAACGACACCTGCAGGAAAATAGAGGAAATGCGCGAACAGGGATTGAGTAAGAATATGTTTTCTGAAGTAAGAACATTGAAAAACAGCAACTTTAAATCACCACCTCGAGTAATAAACGACAAGAAAGGCGACACTCTAACAGAACGTAAAGATATTCTGAACAGATGGAAGGAGTACTGTCAAGAAATGTATACGGAAATAAACAAAGTGGCAGATAACAACGTCATGAATGAAGCGGAACGTGAACCAGAACCTACCATAGAGGAAGTCCGGAATGCAATCAAACACTTAAAAAGTGGAAAATCTCCTGGTTGTGATGAAAT
The DNA here is from genome assembly GCA_024509875.1 of Oreohelix idahoensis. Lineage (NCBI taxonomy): Eukaryota > Metazoa > Mollusca > Gastropoda > Stylommatophora > Oreohelicidae > Oreohelix > Oreohelix idahoensis. The sequence continues at coordinate 108,587 of JAMPIV010012948.1, forward strand.
AACAGCTGAAATGATACAGGCAGGAGGAGAAGGCAGCGCTCGTATATACCATGCATTATGCTGCAAGATCTGGCAAAGCGGAATTTGGCCCAAGGAATGGAAAAGATCAATTTACATACCCTTGCCAAAAAAGGGCAACCTGAAACTGTGCACAAACTACAGAACTATAGCTCTTATAAGCCATGCCAGCAAAATACTTTTACAAATCATAATGAAAAGGATGCAACAAAAGCTAGAAACAGAAATAAACGAAGTACAGGCAGGTTTTCGACCAGGTAGAGGCACTAGAGATCATATATTCAACATGAGGATCATCATAGAAAAGTGTAGATAATTCAACGTTGACCTACATACTTGTTTCATTGATTACACCAAAGCTTTCGATTGTGTACAACATCAGCAGTTATGGGCTATTATGAAAAATATGGGATTTCCAAACCACCTTATACAACTCATCGCACTGCTGTACCAAGAACAACAGGCAGCCGTAAGAATAGAGGGGGAAACATCAGAATGGTTTGAAGTACAGAAAGGAGTAAGACAAGGCTGTACCCTTTCCCCTTACCTGTTTAACATTTATGCCGAGAATATCATGAGAAACGTAAGAGATGACCAAGAACACACAGAGTTTGACTCATTTAACATCGGCAGGTACCAGATCCCGGAAATCAGATATGCTGACGATACAGTCCTCCTATCGACCTACCCAGAAGGACTTGAACAATTACTTCTGTCCACCAAAAAACACAGCGAGGCCCAGAATCTATACCTAAACACCAAGAAGACCAAAGTATTGACAACAGACAAAGTAAAGACCAAACCAGAAATTGAAATTGATAACGAAGAACTGGAAAGTGTCAATGAATTCGAATACTTAGGATCAATCATCAACAGCTCTGGCGACTGTGCAGTAGAAATTAAAAAAAGACTTGCAATTGCTTCACATAAACTAATACAGATGAAAAACCTATGGCAAGGCACAAGCAAAGAAACAAAGTTACAACTGATCAGAGCATGTATATTCCCAGTGGCAACATACGGCTGCGAGACTTGGACACTCAATAAAACAGTTGCAAAAAAGGTTACATCATTTGAAATGAAATGCTACAGAAGGATGTTGAGAATACCCTGGACAGAAAAAAAGACCAACAGAGAAGTACTGCACTCACTAAACGTACAGGAACATTGGCTCCTAAATACCATCGCAATAAGGAAGCTGAAATTTTTCGGTCATATAAAAAGACATAATAGTCTGGAAAAAACAGTGATGGAAGGCATGGTCCCTGGAAAAAGGGGAAGGGGTCGACCTAGACGACGGTGGACCCAAGACATCACAGAGAGTCTGAACTTGTCTTTGGCTGATGCAGGTCGACTTGCCCAGAATCGTGATGCGTTCAGAGCAGCTGTAATGGAGACAACGTTCTGGAAAGAATACGTCACATGATGATGATGATAAAAAGATATGTCAAATCCTGTCCAGAATGCCAAAGGGTAGTTTAACGGGGTGTTTTACGTAGAAGAAGGTTCATACTGAATACCATAAATGTAAACAGTAAGGAATGGTCTGTGTTCGTCCAAGCGTACCAGGTGTCCGTAACACAAATAGGACAGGCTCAGTTTGGCCACATTAAATGTAAAGTTGAATGTTGTCGAATGTCCCAGTATCAATGTTGGAAACGATTCAGCGCCACACCGGCTGGCATAATTATATATATAGGCCCTGGTTGGCCGCAACAATGCTGGCATTCGTTTGGATGACTTGAAAGTGTGGAGGTGTTGTATAATATAGAGTGTGAGTAGACTTAAATGAATGCGAATGCGTGTATGAAAGTTCGTAGAAGACAATACTTCTAAATGACATCACACTTGTAGATATACATGTAGAAATTCATATAGTTCTTGGAACACCTCTGACGTTTGATTGACTTTAATACATCACAACGACAGGTACGCCGACATAAACATAAAATAGTCATTGACAATTCAGGACATAGCATGTATGAATACAGTTCATCAGCCAGCTGTGCATATATATATATGTTAAAGCTGATCTCGTACAATTCCACCTTCGTCAGCTAGAGCAAAGTACAGCAAATATGTGAGTTTATACAACTCCTTTCTGATATCAGTAAGTCAGATATATATATTTATATTTGGGCATACACCAGCCCAGTGCATATAATATTAGAATACCTCATGAGCTCCATTACTGGTATTCATAGATGGACTCACTAACAGGCTATAAAAAGTCATATGTCATTCTGGGAAACAAGGAAACTGTTTTAAGGGTAAATTACCTTAATGTCCCTCAGAATAAATATCACCACACTCACTCGCCTCATAGGCGCTTCAGAATATAATATTGGGACCAATCTTAAACCATCTTGGTCGAATACACACAGAGGACTTTCCCAAAATCGTCTTGACCCTTCCAAAGATTACCGCTCGACTCCTTAACACAGGATGTCTTAAATCGTGCCAGATTCTTCGCGCATGCGTCGTGACGCTCGACCCTTGAGATAAGCTCAGATGCGTGAACATGTCAGGAAAAGCTGACATCGATGATAAAATTAGACGCTGGGTTAACAGCCAAGTTGGATAACCACCACTGTCAACTACAATCCCAGTAAAACATGAGTACCTTCCCTTTGATCAACAAGCTATTAAATTAAAGTCTCAAAAATTACACAGGTACATTTTAACATACTACGGACTCAGCAAACTGACCGCAAAAGGTAGCTCCAAAACATTGGACTGCTCCTGCAACCTTAGGGGAGATGCCCATAGTGGGGATCCCTTTTGAAAAGGTTGTCGTGGATATTGTGGGACGTCTGACACGTACCAAGAGGAGGAATAGTTACATTCTTACTCTGGTGGACACTTGTTCTATGTGGGGAGAGGCGGTAGCCTTGTCATCAATCGACTCGAAGCATGTGGCAGAGGCATTACTCACGATATTCACCAGGTTAGGATTTCCCCACCAAATCTTGACTGATAACGGCTCTCAGTTCAAGGGGAGACTAACGGTAGAAGTTTTCAGGATATTCCAAGCCAAGCACTTTCACTGTAGTCCGTATCACCCCCAAGGAAACGGCCAGGTGGAAAAGTTCAACGGGACACTCATTTCTATTCTGCGAAAGCTGGCCCATGAAAAACTTGATACGTGAGATCAATACTTACCCGCTGCATTGTTTGCTTATCGTGAAGTTCCCCATAATTCGACCGGAATGGCACCGGTAACACTGCTTTTTGGCAGACCCATCAAAGGTCCATTGGAAGCCTTATTGAGGACGTTGACAGATGAGTAGGCAGAAGAGACTGTTACCTCATCATATCAGTAAGTGAACGAGCTGACCACTCGTCTGAAAACTGGCTGGAAACTCGCAAATGATAACCTAAGACAAGCCTGGTAGAAACATGCTGCATACTATAATAAGAAAGCGAAGGATAAGGAGGTAGCTGTGGGGGAGAAGGTGCTTCTTCTGCTACCCGGCAGCAGCAACAAATTGCAAATCGGATGGCTAGGTCCATACACGGTTCTAGAAAAGGTGTCTAGAACTAATTATAAGATAGATAGGAAAGGGAAAGAGAAAATCTATCATGTGAACCTCCTAAAGAAGTATCTGGATAGACAAAACAAGGAAGGGACACATTTAATGACCTTGGCTATCACAACGGAGATGAAAAACGAACCACTCGCCTCTCACGAATACCCCTTAAAACCCTGTGAAACACCAGCACATGTCAAAGTCAGTAAACATTTGACGAAGAATCAGAGGGAGCGGATTCAAAAGGTTCTGGAAGATCATACGGACGTGTTAACGGACAAACCGGGGCACACCAACTTGTTGGAATATGATATGAAACTAGTAGACCCAACACCCATCTGTATGAGAGCCTATACTAACTCATTCGCAAAAGAAAAAGTATTGAAATAGGAGATAGAATACCTGTTAAAAGAAGGGATTATTTCTCACAGTAAATCTCCTTATAGCTCTAGTGTGGTTTTGTTGAGGAAGCCATCTGGGGAACATAGACTGTGTATAGATTACAGGAAACTTAATGCTGTCACAGAAAGTCAGGTGGATCCATTACCTGATACAAACCAACTATTTGCCAGGCTGAACAATGCAAAATATTTTTCAAAGGTGGATCTTAGCAAAGCAGTAAAAGGACCTTATCTAGCTTTTAGCACCTCGGAAGGCCATTATTTCAACACGTTGCCGTTTGGGTTGAAAAATGCCCCGAGTGTGTTTTCTAGGATGATGCGAAAATTGTTGGATCCACTGAAAAATCCATGCATCTCGAATTTCATCGCTACTGAAAAATTTGAAGAAAGATGGGGAATTGAACCCTATTGCTTATGCCAGCCGTAAACTAAACAAAGCGGAACAAAACTATTCAACAAATGAAAAAGAATGTCTAGCTTTAGTCTGGGCTATAAAAAAAGTTCCAGATCTATCTTTATGGTAGAACATTCGTGGTACAAACAGATCACCAGCCGTTAGTATTTTTGGCACAGGCCAAACATAGAAATGCTCGTTTATTAAGGTGGTCGTTGCTCATCCAACCTTATTCGTTTACTATTGAATACATTCCTGGTTCGCAAAACGTGGGGGCAGATTTCTTGAGTAGGCACCTGTTTGACGAAAATCAGGATATTAAAAAAGCCTAGTGAGCCAATTTGATCTAGGTGTATCACGGAATATAAACTTGCTTCAGAAAGCATGTTCTAAAGTGGGGAGATATGTAATAAGATCCCTGATACCCCGATCAAATAGATAAAATATTACTCCTTATAAATTCAAATACTATAGAGATAAAATAGGGAGTTGTGTTCAACATCGTCACCCTCGCCCGCAGTCGTGTTGGTTCTAACAAGCCGAAACGCCATAGTAAACGATACACTAAACTGTTAGCTTTTCCCCTCTCCGCAATACTAATTTCCACAAAAATAAAAGCCTTTTGACAGACCGAAATGCATAGTTAGTTTCAAACGGAGTGAGAGAATAAAAGAAACGGAGGAGTGAAATGAGAGACGGAAAAATGCAACCTTGACAAATGTTGGTTTTTGAATCTCGAACGACAGGCTACAGCTGACGTCACAGACTTGCTTAGTCTAACACTAAACGGGAATGAATGGTTGGGAGTTTGAATAAAACTACTTTGCGTTAGTTACGCTGTTGCTATGGCATATTTTTTCCCAAAAGTATCTGCTATTGAATGAGAGGAAAACCCACCGCTTTGCCCCCTACCCGCAGTGACAATTTAAATCTAACGAAACCGTTTTGCGTACAAGCAAGAGAAAGGAAAATGCAAGTGGGGGATTTGCATAGAGGCATGTTTGAAAAGATAGCTTATGCAGTGTGATACTGAAATTGAGAAGGGTAGCAAAAGGGGGGGACGTTCCATTTTTTTTTTTTTTGAAAGTGTAATTTATTTTTGAAAAAAAGAGGCTAGTGGACATAACATAATTCGATTGGCTGTGGTAGAATAGACTAATAGGAGTAATAAAAACGATTTGAAACCAAGTAGTGTTAGCATAAGATGCAAGAAATACATGACCAGTGCCTTCGCTGTTCAGCATCAGTGGTGATCTGAATGTGCCCATTGATCGCCGGTTAACCTAAAAATTGTGTATTATTTCATTGATGCGGTAAGATAAACATTTATGTAAACCTTATTATTGATATGTATTTGTATTATTGAATGTATATGCATTATTGATGGGTAGAGGCATACCTAGAAAGGCGCCAACCTCAAAACTTTGTGTCATGCCACAAATGTTAGTAGGAAAGATTATCACCTTGTATTAAAGCCAGACAGGCTTACTGAGACTTTGGGAGAAAATAAAATACATAAAAGGGGAAATTGATGAATATTATTATGATGTAAGACCAGAAAACCACTGGCCGTCTTCAGCAAGTCACAGTGTTAGCACATGACTTTATATAATTAACTATAATTTCTTCTATGACTAGGAATGTATCAAAGGGATGTTTGAAGATTACCTGATGATGAATAGGGCACCAAATCAGATAGGAACGATAGCTATTTATTTAGCAACTCCACTGATCTTGAAACTGTTGATAATGTTTAATTGTTTAGAGATGGAGATAGTTGTATGATGTACTGAGGAGGCCTTAGTCCTCTCAATTTCAGGGTTCCATCGTGAAACAATCAGTGAGCCACATACCAAAATATACGTACTCCTGAAGCTGCAAGCTCGAGGCAAAAATACCTGTGTGCCTTAAATCAAAAGAGTTTTGAAGCAGTCTTCAGACGTTGCAGTCGAGAAGAAGGTGGTTGTGAGAAGGACATCACAGCGTTCCAGAAAACCAAAAAGATAAGCCCAATAGTCCACGGGCGTGTGTTAGTTCATTTAACCATACTCTCCATGGGAAGGAGCCCTGCAGAGGTCCTTGACATGGAATGATATATGGCATATGGCACCTCTTAGGCTCAGCTTCGTTGTCAGATCACTGTATGACCTGCTGCCATCGGCCACCAACCTTGTGAAATGGGGAAAGTCGGATGATGAGCAGTGCCCTCTGTGCCAGGGGAGGCAGACACTTGAACACGTGCTCTCAGCGTGTAAGGTGTCATTAGGGCAAGGGCGATACACTTGGCGCCATAACAAAGTGCTAAATGAGCTTGCTGCGACAATAGATCTGGCAAGAATGAAGGCGAATAGCAAAGTCCGGCCAGACACCGCAAACACATACTTTCTGAGGGCAGGAAAGTCAGCACACCCCAAACCGAATAAACCTGGTAGCAGTTTACCATCTCTTCTTGATTGTGCAAATGATTGGGAGATGGCGGTAGACCTACCTGGACGAGGGGCATATCCAGAGAGTATCCGAAAATCGCGGAGACGGCCGGATATAGTGCTTCATTCTGCAGCAACGCTTCAGGTCATACTGATTGAACTGACCGTGCCATTTGAATCCAGATTAGATGAGCAACATTCGTTCAAAGCGGCCAAGTATAGTGATCTGGCCGCGGATCTGAGACACGATGGGTTCACTGCAAGGGTCATGGCTGTTGAAGTGGGTGCAAGAGGGCTTGTGGCTGCATCAGTGTATGATCTATTGAAACTGTTGGGGCTGAGGGGACAGTCGAGAACAAGGGCCCTGAAGAGGCTTAGTGAAACTGCCGAAAAGGCATCAGGCTGGCTGTGGAACAACCGCAATGGGGAATGGAGATCGTAACAATAAACGCTGCGGTACAGAAAACACCAGGAATTTTTCTAAGTCCACAATACGCTGAGGTTTGTGGTGGACTAGTGAACGGGCTGCGACTCAGAGGCGACAAGCGGTGTATACTATAAGGGGTGTCAGTATCAAAAGTCCAGTGGGGAACGCGCAGTGGCGACTCGTTGACTTCGCGCTGGTGTCTCAGTGTGTGCGACGGAACGAACGGAATAATTTGTCTTCTCTTTGTTACTTTCACAATTGCCTCCACGGCTGGCGGAGTTGTGGAATTTAAAGTTGCTACCATAAGTGAAATGGGTTCATTTTTGATGCAAGACAACAGGAAGCTGAGACGCTTGGGAGTCATGACCCAAGTGGGCCCGCCCCCCTTAGAGTGTAAAGGAGTATATAGGGCCGAAACACTTGTCGGACGGGGGGACTTCTTCTGATGATCAGATTGCTTCCTGTTGTATCGCTCTGTAAAGAGTTTCCTATCATAGTTACATGGTCAAACCAGTGACAATCGGGAAAAGACCGATTGACTTCTGGAAAGACAGATGACACTGGGAAAGACTAGAAACCGGCTGACCGGGTTAGCACCCCGTAAGCTGTATTCAATTGCTATAGAACCCAAAAACGATAGGTGCCCCCAGGATTCACCGAAAGGGGGGGAGAATGATGAATCCTCAGGCGCCTCATTGGAATCGACCAGACCCGTTACACGGACTTCGAGCTCTGAACAACGGCTGGAGTTTCCATGTGCCTGTGGTAGGGAATTCTCTACTCAGAGAGGAATGAAAATCCACAGAACGAAAAAGGGGTGTGGGAGGTCATCAGGGGGAGATCAACAGCGCTCTGTCTCGACGGATAAGACGTTAGAAGAACGCAGCCAGGAGTCAATCCACAGTGCTGAGTACATTCAAGTTGATCTGCCTGATGATGATCTCACACACTTCTTGGACGGGAAGAGAGATGCAATCAAGTTTCCACCCGCCAGTGCAAAAGGGCTTTGGGAACAGCTGGACGAAGCCTTGGCAAAAGAGTTGGATAACAACCTGAAGCAGATAACTTTGGAAAAGAAGCTGGAAATCTTCGGCGACATAATATATCTGCACTGTCGCAAAGTGTTCGGAGTGAGGGAGGCAAGGGAAAGTAACCCACCACGAAAAAGCAGAAGACAAATTAAAATAGAAGAAATCAGAAAACAGAAGAAGCATGCCCGAAAACTGTTCAAAAACGCAGTTGCCGCAGAGAAGGAAGGGTTACGACAGGTTTGGGAGCACCTGAAAGGCCAACATAATGCCCTTTGTAGAGCAGAAAGGTTGTGCAGGAAGAAAAGGAAGACTCGAATGGATAGGGAAAGATTCTTCAGGGAGCCCTTCAAGTTTGCCAAAGAACTGTTTGAGCAGCCACGGTCGGGTACGCTAAACATCAGGAAAGAAGACCTGGAAGAACACCTTGGAATGACATATTCAGATGGTCGCAAAGATGAGCCGCTCAGCAGCATGGCAGGCCTTAAATGGCCGAGTAAGCCAGGAGCTGAATTTAACACCAAGCCCCCAACGGTGCAAGAGGTAGAAAGCATTGTCCAGAAAGCTCGATGCAAGTCAGCTCCAGGTCCTAATGGTGTTCCATATGTGGTGTATAAGAGATGCCCTGAGGTGCTCAAACGACTGCTTCGTTTACTGAAGAGTGCGTGGAAAACCCAGCTTGTAAGCAAGGAATGGAGAAAGGCGAACGGAGTCTACATCCCGAAGGAGCAAAATTCCACAGACATCAGTCAGTTCAGGCCAATCTCACTACTCAATGTGGAAGGGAAGATATTCTTCTCAGTGATGGCGGAAAGACTCACTACATACCTCCTGGCAAATGGGTACATTGACACTACCATTCAGAAAGGAGGTATCCCAGGTACACCAGGATGTCTAGAGCATGCCACAATGATATGGGAAGCAATCCAAAAGGCAAAGTCTGACAGAACAAACCTCCATGTAATCTGGTTGGATTTAGCGAATGCTTATGGATCCGTTCCACACCAGATGTCGTGGCAGGCCCTAGAAATGTATCATGTTCCACAAGAGATTGCAGCAATGCTGAAGCTGTATTTCGCAGGGTTTGCTGTCAGATTTTCAACCAGAGAGTACACAACGAAGTGGATTGGCCTTGAAGTTGGAATTGCGATGGGATGTACCATCTCTCCGATACTATTCGTGATGGCTATGCAGGTAATCCTCAATGCGGCTGAAGGAATGGCTATAGGTCCAAAGCTCGGTGGAATGTGTCTCATGCCACCGCTCAAAGCATTCATGGATGACACAACAATTCTGACATCAGATGAACATCAGGCCCGGAGGATGTTAGCACGCCTGGATGAACTAGTCAGCTGGTGCAGAATGAGCTTCAAACCCAAGAAGTCGAGAAGCCTATCAGTCAGGAAATGGAAGATAGCAGAGGTCATATTCACGGTTTCCAACCAAAGAATCCCTACTGTCATTGAGGAACCTGTTAAAAGTCTTGGCAGGGTGTACGATGCCTCATTAAAAGACTCAAAGGCAGTGCAACAGACAATAGAAATGGCAGACAGAGGGCTACAGATCATAGACCAAAGCAGACTCCTGGGGAAGTTCAAACTGTGGTGCCTCCAGTTCATGTTGATACCAAAGTTGCTGTGGCCACTGCTTATATATGAAATAAGCACAAGTACAGTGGAAGCCATAGAGCAGAAGGTCAACAAGTTCATGAGAAAATGGCTAGGAGTACCACCAGGTCTGTCAGATGTAGCACTGTACTGCAAAAAGTCAAAACTTCTGCTTCCTTTCAAGTCAGTTGTTGAAGAGTACAAAGTTGGAAAGGCAAGGCTTGCAATGATGCTACGCGAGTGAGCTGATGACGTGGTTAAGTCCATTCAGCCCACACTGAAAACGGGAAGGAAGTGGAAAGTGGAAGAAGCTGTTGATGCTGCCCAAGAGTCACTCAAAGTGAGGGAGGTAATCGGATACACACAAACGAATAGACGGGGATTTGGTCATGGAGACATCCGCTGGTGGTCCAAGGCATCAAGCAGGGAGCGCAGAGACATGGTAGTTCAGGAGATACGAGAAGCTGAGAATGATAAGAGGTTGCAAAAAGCAGTGCAGCAGGTCCAACAATGCCAATGGACTACATGGGAAGGAGCCCTGCAGAGGTCCTTGACATGGAATGATATATGGCATATGGCACCTCTTATTCTCAGCTTCGTTGTCAGATCACTGTATGACCTGCTGCCATCGGCCACCAACCTTGTGAAATGGGGAAAGTCGGATGATGAGCAGTGCCCTCTGTGCCAGGGGAGGCAGACACTTGAACACGTGCTCTCAGCGTGTAAGGTGTCATTAGGGCAAGGGCGATACACTTGGCGCCATAACAAAGTGCTAAATGAGCTTGCTGCGACAATAGATCTGGCAAGAATGAAGGCGAATAGCAAAGTCCGGCCAGACACCGCAAACACATACTTTCTGAGGGCAGGAAAGTCAGCACACCCCAAACCGAATAAACCTGGTAGCAGTTTACCATCTCTTCTTGATTGTGCAAATGATTGGGAGATGGCGGTAGACCTACCTGGACGAGGGGCATATCCAGAGAGTATCCGAAAATCGCGGAGACGGCCGGATATAGTGCTTCATTCTGCAGCAACGCTTCAGGTCATACTGATTGAACTGACCGTGCCATTTGAATCCAGATTAGATGAGCAACATTCGTTCAAAGCGGCCAAGTATAGTGATCTGGCCGCGGATCTGAGACACGATGGGTTCACTGCAAGGGTCATGGCTGTTGAAGTGGGTGCAAGAGGGCTTGTGGCTGCATCAGTGTATGATCTATTGAAACTGTTGGGGCTGAGGGGACAGTTGAGAACAAGGGCCCTGAAGAGGCTTAGTGAAACTGCCGAAAAGGCATCAGGCTGGCTGTGGAACAACCGCAATGGGGAATGGAGATCGTAACAATAAACGCTGCGGTACAGAAAACACCAGGAATTTTTCTAAGTCCACAATACGCTGAGGTTTGTGGTGGACTAGTGAACGGGCTGCGACTCAGGGGCGACAAGCGGTGTATACTATAAGGGGTGTCAGTATCAAAAGTCCAGTGGGGAACGCGCAGTGGCGACTCGTTGACATCGCGCTGGTGTCTCAGTGTGTGCGACGGAACGAACGGAATAATTTGTCTTCTCTTTGTTACTTTCACAATTGCCTCCACGGCTGGCGAAGTTGTGGAATTCAAAGTTGCTACCATAAGTGAAATGGGTTCATTTTTGATGCAAGACAACAGGAAGCTGAGACGCTTGGGAGTCATGACCCAAGTGGGCCCGCCCCCCTTAGAGTGTAAAGGAGTATATAGGGCCGAAACACTTGTCGGACGGGGGGACTTCTTCTGATGATCAGATTGCTTCCTGTTGTATCGCTCTGTAAAGAGTTTCCTATCATCAATCAGTATTCTTGACATGATGATGCAAGTCGTTCCTCAGAAGCGTGTCCATTCATAGGAGTTTTTGCTTCATCAGAACACTTCCAGTCAGAAACAATTTAGATTAATATTAACAGACACAGTTGTTGTTTTAAATTACTTTGCTGTAAATAAATTACCTTATATTTTGAGTTTAAACATTCCTGTATCCCAGCAATTGAGATACAGGTAAATAAAATTGTAAAAAATATCATCATTCAAAATTTACCCAGTGACTTGTTTAATTACTTGTTCATTAAATTATAGGTGTAGATGTTGTCATTTTATTAACAGTACATTGCATATTACCCTAGACACCTAGCCAGATAACACCCAGACACCATAACATATAATTAGGTTCAAAATATATAGCAGATTGAGGTCGTAGGGTGGTAGCAGACAGGTACGCTGAGAACAACTTCATCAACAATTAGACTCAGGGGCTTGCATAGCTGACCTCACATCTGTAGACAATTAATACTTAACCATTTAACATCTAAACCCACCAAAGTATCTCTCAAGCGCAACAAGTATATCGTTAATCGTATTTAATCTCTTAATCAAAATTGTTTTCTTGCAGTCTGGAAATTATATAAACGTCGTGCGCTTCTGTCCTTCGCGAAATATCTGCACGGCGCTCAATATAGTGCACATCATTTTTCCCCACCAATGTTGCAGTTATCCCAACTATCATATTTACCGATGTATGTTACGTCGGTCGGTCTCACTCAAAATAGTAACTCGCGCCAGAAAAAAAAGTGTGCAACTTGCGCGGTGTGGGTGTTATATAAAACAAGTACTTTTTCTTTTTTTTTGTATTTTTATTCTTTCACGAAATTAGTAGCGCTCGACAAAGAAAAAGTGCGTAAAAATTGGTGTGCATGAGCCCTCACCCGATGTACAAATCACGAAAACTTGAAAGTTTTTGTTTAAAACCACTTATTATCAGGAAAAACTATTTGAAAACAATCCACGCACTTTCACACGAAATGTTGTCATCAAAGAACTTTTAAATTGAATCTAAAATAACATAATTCTCGCCGTGTGTACGTTGGTCACAGCTGAGGAATGCAACCGTGTTGAAAAATTGTATTGTTTCCGTAATATGTACTCTCCCGAAAATAGTTACAATCAACAAAGAAAAGCGTTCAAATGACGGTGTTCATGGACAGTTTGATTACACTGTATAATGGAAAGAAACCAAAAACACTCTAAGAATGTACTTCTATCTGCTCATCTGGGAACGGAAACAGCACACTATAATTAAAAACCCGTCAAGTCCCTTCGTCGATCAAATGTTTTCGGCCCCTTAATCTTCTTTACACTCTAAGGGGAGGGGCCCACTTGGGTCATACTCCCAGGTGTCAGCCTCCTGCTGTCTTGTGCAAAGAATTGAACCACTCCACTTTGGTTGCAGCTTTCAAATTCGCTCATATTTTGTGCCAGCTGGAGGCAATTGTGAAAGTAACCCCTATTTTGAAAACACATTACTTTCTCGAGTTCCAAAGCCCGTTGCTGTTGTTCCACAGCCAGCACGATGCCTTTTTCGTAGTTTCGCTGAGCCTCATAAGCGCCCTTGTTTTTTACTGTCCCCTCAACCCCAACAGTTTCAGTAGATCATACACTGAGGCCGCCACGAGACCTCTTGCACCCACCTCAACAGCCATGACCCTTGCAGCGAACCCGTCGTGTCTCAAGTCTTTGACCAGATCATTATACTTGGCCACTTTGAACGAGTGTTGCTCGTCCAATCTGGATTCAAATGACACGGTCAGCTCAATCATTATAATCTGGTGCGATGATGAGGAATGTAGCACTATATCTGGCCGTCTTCGAGATCTTCTGATACTCTCTGGATATGCACTAGCCCAGGTAGGTTAAATACACGCACAAGAATGCAAAAATTTACACATAATACTCACCGACTCGGAAAGGGTATTAAGCCGTTTTTGCTAAGTATGGTCAATAGCGGTTACTGCAGGAGTTGAGATGTAGTCTTCCAAAGTGAAGCAAATGATATTTGCTAATCTACAAATCATAGCTTAAGCACTTGGGGAAGACTCCTTGAAATAGTGACTATCTATACTTGTTTCTGAAGTTTAACACTTTTAATTTGACAAAGATGGTTCAGGTATTAATTACGTGCTATTACTGGAATCTTTCTATCTACTCTCTGGCGTCTTTCTGTGGTGATGAAGGTGAACAAAGTATTGAGACCTTTAACACTCGAATCTTTATATCCGAAGATTCAGCAAAAAGGAAGCTCATTTTCGGGGCTCAGTTTGTTTGCTAAAATCGTTACCACTTGTCGTACATTTAGAAAGGTATTAGAGATATATTTGGTCCCGTCTGAATAGAACAGAAAAAGTGGGGTTACCCGAGGAAGAAAGTGTTAGAATAGATTCCACGAGTGAATAGATTAAGGTGAAGATCTGTCTCTGGAATGAGTGAATTCTCTAGTCCAGCCTATCTATACGACTATCTTTTGGTAATAGACAATCTATCAAAACCTCCCTATAAATACAATTATAAGTTAACTACTCACGCACACACACACAGTTATGTGACAACAGGACTCACAAACGTGAAAACTATGGTAAATGGAGATTGGGGCTGACCAACACAATAAATTAAGTTTTGTTTAGTTTATTATCACTTAAACTCTACAACATCAAACATATAGAAATCAACATAATCATTGTGTACAGACATAGGAAAATAACCCAATAAGTGCCCTCCCCTCTTGTTGAGAAAAGATCCCAAAAGATGTTAATAACCCAAATGGTCAAAGGTTAACACTAGGGTATAGAATAGACAGTAAAGCAAAGAACAAAGTTCCTAGTTAATCTATCCCGTAAAATAACAGTATTTGCAAAGAAAATAAAGGATGGTACAGTTTCCATAACTAGGACGTATTCACTCTCACTCTGTCATTCGTGGCCACATCAATCACGCCTTACCTAATGCTTGGTTAACAGCCTCTTAACGTAAACATCAATGTACATGTATCATAACCCAGTGTTGTACTTCTCCGAAGTGAGTCCCAGTTCCTCCACGAAAAATTAATTTTCCTAATGGGGAACGCCTACTTTGGTGGTGGGTTATTGGATATGCAAATGTCACATCAGATAGTTCGTGTAGCAAAATATAAACTGCGATCTAGTGTTCACAGTAGATAGTAGACAGTACTTCCAATAGCTAAAGGAAACTTCTGGATAGTAAACTGTTAATAAAGATGATGAGGGTATATCCTATCGGTTTTTCTCTCTGGGGTTGAGTGCCGATTATGAAACAACGTTTTCTCCTGGATAAATTCACTTGGAAACACGACTGTTAGAAGTCGGGAAAAATGTTATATATATATATATATATAAATTTGGCCTCAGCGGGCTGATGAAATTGAATGCAAAAATCTGGGTATTGTGTATGTTCAGTTACGATTAATATTATTGTTTATATTTTTGGTCTCTCTCTGAATGAAGCAAGAGGACCGAACTGGTCAACATTGAAGACCTGATAATAATAAGAATTGTTACTTGTGTTATTAGACCGCTGGCAGCTGGTTTATGATCAGCACTAAATTAGGAAGAAAACAAAACATTTAACCACAATATCAATATCCTATACTATCACGCGTAAGGGTATGATCTCTTATCCTCTCCGTCATCTAATTAAATTAAAAGGCATACGTGTCTTAGCCTATCTTATCCCGCTTCGCTCAACTGGTACGGGTTGGGTTTTAGGTATGCGCCTTTCCCCTCCCGCCCGGTAAAACACTCAGCGCACAATATCAGTGTTAATTTAATTATGACTTCTTTAACAAATATCGCTTGTCATTACTAGCTATTTGTTTCGCCACATGTTATTACACTAGTCACTTATATAATTACACATAATGAATTAGAAGTGAATTGTAATCCGTCAATTATCAGTCGCCTAGTGTATTTATTGGTCAATTAAAACATCTCTTTCTGGGTGATAGCTGGTAATTAAATCTACATTACAACTGAAACAAAAAAACTATGCGTTATTTAATACGCTAGTCTTAGCACCTAGAAAATCCCAGTGAGTTATAATGATAAACTTAACACATGAAATCACGTAAATGCTAATTTCTATTACCGCAATCAGAAATGAAACAATCTCCACGGAATGCTATAACACACTTTCACAATGGCTCTAGAATAACGAGCTAGATTATGCAAAATTTCTGAGCGACTAGATAACTGACTTTGAGAGGATGGAGTATTTATACAGAAATGGTGTTATTATCACTAAAGGGTGCGATAATTCACGCCTTCGGCCGTATCAGGGAAAATCCACGAGTTCGACTCCCGAGGTAGAGGATTTTCCTGTTCGCTCGCTCGCGATGCCGAAACGACATCACAAGACCTGGCCATGCGAACAGGCCTTCTTTTGATTTCGTCCCTCTGCCGTAGATCAAATAATTAGCTCCCCTGGGATCACGGACATCAAATGTGGTCGGTAAATATTACTATCGCCCTTGCATTTGCTACCGACGTCTGATCTGTCACTATCGATGATTGACATCTCAGCTCGATTGAGAACTCAAGTAAACACCCCGATTCCCTCCCCTCCTTTTAAGACTGTCGGGTGCAAAAATTTGTAAACGCTCATTGGAGCATGTAAATAGGTAAAATAGGCGTGGCTTCGCAGTGAGTCTATAGACAGCGAATTGCGTGGTTTTTGCGTAGCAAAATTATGAACCTTAGCTGGGGAAGCAAAGGTGGTCGTATCACTGTGGCTATATTTACATATATATGTGACAACACTATAGGGTTGTCTTAATTTATATCACTCACCTACGCATCTTTTATTATTGGGATGGGTTGTTATTTGAAGAAAAGGGGGGGGGGGGGGAATAGCGTCGCTAATTACCTGTATCGCCGGAAGTGATTGCGTCACAAGTTCCAGTCAGTATTGTCAGAAGCAAGGATCGACCATCTCTCGGATTACTCCACCAGATAAACAAGTTATCTTGTGGTAAACGACTATCCCTGGACGAGTTTTACTGTATTTCTCGTCCCATGTGTCCCCCATGGGGAAAACAAACTAAGGAAGTCTAGCGTCTGCTGAGGCAGATTAACCCATTATCCAGCATCACACGACAGTCAAACTTCCCTGCTTTGGATAGGAGACCAGATCGTTTAATCTATTATTATCTACTGTAATCTCAGTTATTAGATATAACTGCAGGGAGTTGTCGCAACCTGAAGCCCTTTAGCTCTCTAAGGGGAGCGTACATGCTTATAAGTAATTAATGTTAATATGAGTGTGCTATATTATTATTTTACTTTACAACGTTGAATTCCTTGAATTTGATATGTAAAATGCATATGAGAATAAATGAATTCAGTATGAAAGGTGAGAGAAAGGAAGGGCAGAATGTCAGACGGGCCTGCGTGCCCAATTCTCAACCCTTTGAAAATAAAGTTCGTTCGTTCGTTCGTTCGTTCGTTCGTACACCCGACCAAACGATAACTACCAGTAAATGAGGGCAAAAAGGTAAAACATGGATGGACTGAGAAAATGAATGAGCGAAATAACGTTTCGTCACAGTCCCCTCTTTCGAATTCTCCTCGTGTATTTTCTCGCCCCACCGCGAGAAACAATTTCAGGTTTACATTTTTATAATAAAAGGTGAAGATAATCCATAGCAGATACTGCCGTACGGCAGCAAAGTGTGAGAGACTTAGTAGTAGGTACAGGTTTTTAATGAGGTGGAGGTAACCAGTTTTCTTCCTAGCTGTCTTTGCCTTTCCTAACTCAAGAGCAGAGTCAGATAACCATTTACGGCTGGGTACACCGGAGCGTGAAGCTACTAGGATTCTATCCCGGAACCCGGTAACTGTGCCGCTAGACATAAGTGCTGGAACCACACAGCCTATCCCACTCTCACACATTTCTTTACTCTCAATTTACCGCGTTTGTGTTTTAGTGACGGGGATAACAATTTGACAACTTGAAACTGTTGCCCACACAGCCTATCACACTCTCACACATTTATTTACGCTCAATTTACCGCGTTTGTGTTTTAGTGACGGGGATAACAATTTGACAACTTGAAACTGTTGCCCACACAGCCTATCACACTCTCACACATTTATTTACGCTCAATTTACCGCGTTTGTGTTTTAGTGACGGGGATAACAATTTGACAACTTGAAACTGTTGCCCACACATACCACGACAAATTAGAGCTCAGGTTTTCTTAAATTATGAGATACACCATTTGATATGGCCTCTTTCAGATCTGCGACATTGTTTGAGCGTACGAAAGTGTGCGCGTCTATCGTCCTCTTGCTCCTGATAAGTGGATCATTGCATGTTGTTATCGTCAAGAAGCTCCTGGTTTTAAGCAAAGCCCAAGTCTCAGAAGTTGATTATCGGTAATGTCATTCTATTAATGTCTTTAGCTGGCGTCTCCATGACGATTATTGACATTACCATGACGCTTCTTGTTGAAAATACCATGCCGTTTCTTGTTGACGTTAACATGACGTTTCTAATGACGTTAACATGGCGTTTCTTGTTGACGTTAAAATGACGTTTCTTGTTGACGTTAACGTGACGTTTGTTGTTGACGTTAACATGGCGTTTGTTGATGTCAACATGACGTTTGTTCTTTTCGTTAACAAGACATTTCTTGTTGACGTTAACATGACGTTTGTTGTTGACGTTAACATTGTTGAGGACTTTTTCGCGGTGTGAAGTAGCTTGGATATTTTGTTTATTTTGGTATCGAAGTTTTTGCACCTCGAAATACCCTCTCAACTATGAATACATGTTCACATACCATTGTTGATGATGATTGTTGATGTGTTAACACAAATGAGAGGGGCTAATATTAGTGTTCATAAACAGTCACAACATGACGGCTCACGAAGTCGTGGGTTAACGACTGTTCACAACGATCGTGTATCTTTTTTGACGACGTTGGTAGAACAAAGGAACAGATTTTCGCTTTTGAGCGAACTAGAGGCGTTCTGCCCTTTGGAGGTGTATGTGTGTGGCTCATGCCATTCTATTTATGTATGTGGAATAATTATTGATTATGTACATCTCACCGTGAGAATTCTATTGGAGTTTAATAGATTCATGTAAGCTCAAGGTAGGAGCTGTGTAATTCACCCAGTGATGGCTGATTGCAGTGTGTCAGTTCGTTAGAGAACAGTTATACAGAAACAAAGTACATTATCTTCATAGAAACTACAGTTTCTGATAGCTTGGGACCTGTCTGGTGACAGTCCTATAAACTACGAGATCGTATTCACCCGTGAACAGATGCTCAAGGTAGCCAATTCATTATTTACAAGTCAATGACAGACTTACGTGTGCTATCCGCACAAAATCCATTACATTTCTTACTAGAAATCCCTAGCAGGATTTCTGAAAGGCCAAGTGTTCATGTTGGCTAACATTGACGTATATATTGTAATCTGTTTTGGAATGTGTCGTATAATGGAATATCATGTATTACGTAAATAAATCTGTTGAAGTCGTCTATGCCAGGCGCCCGAGGACATTGTATTTAAATGTGGTGTTCCAGATGTGTTGTACGGTCTGTGGTATTGTGGGCAGTGCCTAATTTTGCAGAACACCTCCTAACACCATCAAATCAAGACAAACACCAAGAAACCGCACAGAACATTCTTTAGCACAACACGGGAAAATTCACACCACCTTCTAGACATTAAAATTTAGTAAAGAACCCCGCGACATTAGTGGAGATACTTTATCCCATTAAACTTTTTGTTCGCAGCAAACATGACGTTTATTGTTGACGTTAACATGACGATTGTTATTGACTTAAACATAACATTTCTTGTTGATGTTAACATGACATGTCTTGTTTACGTTAAAATGACGTTTGTTGATGTTAAAATGACGTTTGTTGACATTAATGTGACGTTTCTTGTTGATATTAACATGTCGTTTGTTAATGGTAACATGACGTTTCTTGATGTTAACTTGACGTTTGTTGATGATAACAAGACGTTGACGTTAATGTGCCGTTTCGTGTTGACGTTAACTTGCAGTTTCTTATTGACGTTAACATGACGTTTCTTTGTTATTGTGACCATAATGTTTCTTGTTGACGTGATCCTGACGTTTGTATTTTAATATGACCATGACTGTTTTGTGACCATGACGTTTATTGTTGATGTGACCATGACGTTTGTTGACATTACCATGACGGTTGCTTACGTCACAATAACTTTTGGTGTTAACCTGAGCATGACGTTTGTTGTTGATGCGATGATGATATTTGTTGACGTTAACGTGACTGCGTTTACGTTGCCATGATGTTTGTTGACGTAACAATGACGTTTGTTTTTGGCGTGACCATGACATTTTTTGATGTAACCACGATGTTTGTTAGGGTAACGATGACGTTTGTTGACGTTACAATCACGACATTTTTGTTGACGTGATGATGACGTTTCTTCACGTTACCATAACGTTTGTTGACGTTATCATTGTTGTCGTAACATTTGGGGACTTTACCAAAACATTTGTTGACAATACCATAACGACGTTTTTGATGTTATCATGACGTCGTTTTTGACGTTACTATGACGACGTTTGTTGACCTTACCATTTCATTTGTTCATGTTAACATGACGATTGTTGACGTCATCATGACATTTGTTGACATTACCATGACGACTTTTGTTGACGCCTCCTGACGTTTGTTGGCGTTACCATGAGGGTGTTCTTGACGACTACATGACGAGTGTTGACGTTTATTGTATCTACCTTCGCACATGATTACTCTTGGCAGAGATGCATATAGAAAGATGATGATGCTTCTACCTTGAGGGAGTTTTAACAAGATATTCAGATGTCAAGAACAATGCTGAATATATCTTGGCAGAGTTAACTTATTATCTGCCAGCCGTCTTTTGTGAAGGGATACATTGAGTTATTTATTTATTAGCTCTTTAAAGCCCCAAACTGAATTAACAGTAAAATTCTTCTTATTGGCTCTACAGACGTGTATGTATATATATATATATATATATATATATATATATATATATATATATATATATATATATATATATATATATATATATATATATATATATACACACACACACACACACACACACATACGTACATACATACACACACACACATATATACACACATACATACACATATATATATATATTTTTTTTAAATTAATTTATTTATTGCGCATTTATTTATTTATATCAGAAAACCCGATTCATACGTGTGCTCGTTTCTCTGTATTAACTGAATCAGCTATGAATTTGTAAAAACACATATTACAAATTTAATTATCAGTTTTTATGTAACATTTACAAAATAAATAAGGTTATGGTTAGATGTGATGCAGAAAAATGTTGTTGTCGTCATCCATAAGTGATGACAGAATGTAAATGTTGGTTACTGTGGCCTGTTTAATAAGAACATAGCTGAAAATCGATGAGTACTGCTGCTGTTGTTCGTCATTTCGTCTCACTGTGACAATGTGTGCGTCTTGAGCGAAGGTGCTTGGGGTAACATCTCCTGGTGTCAGTGTTGATTATCTCTACAGGCCCGTCAAATGTAGCCGTCTAGTGTCGACAACCAGCTTCTGAATTACAGATACCTAATCGTACAAATGGTCTTGCAGACTGTACCACAAACTTTGGAAGAAATAAAAGGAACAAACGCCTCTGCTGAGTCTTTGTTTATCTGATATTAAATGAAGCTTGTACTTCCTTTCAAGTCAGATGTGAAAAAAAAAAAAAAATTGGAAATTCAAGACTAACAATGTCGCTGTGCGAATCAATAAGCGACCTAGTTAAGCAAGTGGTGCCCACACTGAAAACTAACAAGAAGTGGAAAGTGAACGAAGCTGTAAGTGCTGCCAAAGAAGCTCTCAGGCTAAAGGAAGTAATGGGATACACGCAGACTAATAGACGGGGATTTGGCCATTGTGACATCCGCTGGTGGTCCAAAGCATTAAATACGGAAAACACAGATAGGAACTTTGGGAAATACAAACAGCAGAGAATGATAAGTAGATGTCAATAACAAAGAAAAAAAAAACAGCAAGCAGTACAACAAGCTCAACAAGGCCAATAAACTCTGTAGAGGTCCTTGACATGAATGATATACGGCGCCTGTTAGACTCAGCTTCAATATCAGATCTATGTACGTGTACGATCTTCTGCCATCGTCAACAGACTTTGTGAGATGGGAAAAGTCCGTTGATGATCAGTGCCCCCTCTAGCAACAAAAGTAAAACACTGGAACATGTACTCGCAAGAACATATACGTGTCGCAATAACAGACTATTAACTGAGCTAACTACTACAACAGACTAGGCAATGTTGAAGGCAAACAGCTAAATCAGGATGAGTACGACAGATACTCTTACATACTTTCTGAGAACAGGAAAATCAGCACATCCCAAATCAATAATGAGCTTGCCAACTACTCTTGACTGTACAAATGATTTATCTGTGCTAATAGTCCATGTTGGTGATAAAATCACGTGGTAATATTTATCTTTGCTAACATTCCAAGCTGATGATGATAGTATTTACCTGTAATGTTTATATATGCTCTGTTTGCAGGTACTGCTCCTTGTATCGAAAAATGTCACCAGCTTTTTATATACACCCGTTAATGACTTCGCTGCCACTTCTGTTTATGATCCTGTTTAGTTTTCTCATCTATCATGAGTTGATCAGTGACACTTCTTCATCAAGGCCACGTGGTAAAAAACGTAAGCATACCAGAAAGCAACGTCAGGTCATGTGACAAGATATATATGAAGGGTTTTTAATTACAGTGTGCTTTTTCAGTTACATAACCTAAAGACAGCACTATTTCTACTTTGATAATATGTAATACATTTACATTACAGGTCACCATCAGTAGATCTTTGCAGTAAAAATTATCTGGACGAATGGAATATGAAGCCATGGGGTAGACCTTTCAAAAATGAGAGGAGGGGAAGTAACATAGATCTAATGGAATAAAATTTGATAAATTTGGCTTAAATGTAGAGGAAGTAAAGTCTTACATCGCCAAAGCTATGGATCTGTGCGACTGATTTTACGGAAACAAAACTTAATGAGTAGCAGAACTGATGTTCAACGTTCGTATGACCACAGTTATGAGCTTGGATATCACTTTCATAGAATGTATCATGGATTGGAAATAGTGGTATTTTGAAAATACGTAATGAACCGTTATCTGGCACTTTACAGTGTCCCCTTCGATTCATGGCTTACTTACTACAATGTCCCCTTCGATTCATGGCTTACTTACTACAATGTCCCCTTCGATTCATGGCTTACTTACTACAATGTCCCCTTCGATTCATGACTTACTTACTACAATGTCCCCTTCGATTCATGGCTTACTTACTAATTAGTTAGTCGTTCCTCTTCTAGCCTGGGATGTGTAGGTTTGCTAGAGAACACGCGGTAATGTCTTATCGGCGGTCTTCCTTCTGGCCTGATTCCAGTTTAGTCCTCGGTCCTTCAGGGATTGTTTAATGTTGTCTGGGTCGTCCTGGGGGTCTGGATCCCTGGCTCTTTGTTTCCCATGCTTGTCGTGGTAGCCGATCTTTTCCCATACTGAAGACATGGCCAAACCATCTTAGTTGGGACTGTTCTACTTGGGTCTGCAGGGGGTGGGATTTTAGGCCTTGACATATCGTCTGGTTGCGGACCATGTCTCTTCTTGTTACTTCAACCACCTTCCTCAGATACCTCATTTCTGAGGTTTGGATCTGGCTTTTGTGGGTTGTAGTCATTGCCCATGACAGAACGATAGCATCGGCGGTATGAGGCCTTTACTTATTCTAAATTTATTGCCAAATTTATCAAATTTCATTCCATTAGTTCATTATTACTGTTCCGCCTGTGTGACAAAAATAACTCCCATTGTCATATTTACCTGTGCCATCCTGTAATTCCTTCTGTGCTATTCACTTTTTTTCCCTACCTCTGACAGTATTTTGTATTTTCCATTCATTGTTTACACTCCCTTCCTTTAATTCTTGTCGTGTCTAGGCTTCATCGACCATCCTTGCTGATTACTGTAATGAGTAACTTTCGTTCAAACCCATATTGACACCTGGATCTGAGGAGTGAAATGATTCACGCATTAATCGTAACACACTTCCGACCAGACAGTGTACGGGAGCGCCCGATTAATAATTAAACAACATTGGAATGGCCACACTCGATTATTTTATCACTGATAATGTTTCCTCTCTGGTCAGGGTTTGCGTGATAAGGTTGGCTGGGCTGGGTAAATGAGATAATCATTTCCGGGCCCACTTGTTGTAGGCAATAGTTACGATAAGTATCCATCCTGAAAGAGATTGTCTGTGGTGGATTTGCGGGGTCGTGAGTGTAAATATGATCGCTAAAGATGGAAGATGACATACCTTATATGGGAAGTGAGTTGAAACAATCACTTTTTAAGTGTCACGCAGGACTTTTCCACGAGAAG
The DNA here is from genome assembly GCA_024509875.1 of Oreohelix idahoensis. Classification (NCBI taxonomy): domain Eukaryota; kingdom Metazoa; phylum Mollusca; class Gastropoda; order Stylommatophora; family Oreohelicidae; genus Oreohelix; species Oreohelix idahoensis. The sequence continues at coordinate 132,766 of JAMPIV010012948.1, forward strand.
GTGGGGGAGGTGGGATTTACCCCTACCAATATACGCAAGTTGCATGCTATTGGTTTGGCATTTGAGATGTTAAAATACAACATTCCTGATTGCAGCCTTGTCATATAGTAGCAATGTGGATACATACCGAACGTCGTATATGATCAAGAACATTCTGAATTTAAGGTACTGATAAATTCAACTCGTCAAGAAGACAGCTAGAATAAGGAACAGGATCAGGATTCCATTTTAAAGGACCGGGAAACGTGGTTGAGCATCTTGTAGATTTACACAACGACAACTCTACATTTATTAATACGGAAATCCCGTAATCTTAGGAACCTGAACACTAAGTCATAGTGGGAGTCTGTTGTAAAGTAACTCCCCTGAGCACGTGCAAAAGGCATTTTAATCCAATTGCCTTAACTTTTCCACTGAACAAGGATTTTGCATCTTACCCAAAAATATTTTGGGGTAAGTTGTACATTTTAAAATTCTATATTTTGCATTATTACCATGTAAAAATTGCTTCTGGATGCCCAAGTGCATACGAGGCTGGCAACCTCAGCATACAGAATGATGATTTCGTGAACCGTCACTGCAAGAACTGGGGACTGCTTTATGTGGGTGTGGCGGAGTGATTAGTGGGCAATATAGAACTGGTCCTACGGCATCAATTAACCCTTATGTGTGGCGGTGTGGTGTTTCAATGTAGAACTTTATTTATGGAAACTTTCTTTTCCATTTTATTTAGTCCATGTCTAAGTCTGTTGTAGTACTGGCTTATAGCTCGCCAGAGTTGGTTATTTCTTAGACCCTGTCTGAGTGTTGTGGTTCGTTCTTTCCTTTTACAGGTGTTGTGCGATGTAGAGCATTAGTGGTTGAGAAATGTGAACTTTGACAATACATCTATGTTATGCAACAGACAATCAATTTTCAACAGCCTGGTCCTTAAAAATGAATTTTATTTAACAGCAAACTGGTCAAATAGTGTCAAGCAATTTTCAACAATCAGTCATTTTATACATCAACCAAATCGTAGTTATTTTTCCTTTCATGAAGTTTTACCAAATCCTGGATAATTATCATTTCATATTTGCTTTCTTTCTTCGTAGTTTTCTTGATAGCCATCTTGTCTATACTCAGTTTCAAATCCTCTTCCCTCGTTATATCTATTGTATCCTCCATGTTGTTTCTCTTCTGCTATTATGTTATCATTTTTACGAAAATACGCTGAAATACAAAATGATAGGTCGATCGTACTACTTACTTGATCAGGTAACTGAATTATCTTTTCATGTGCCTCGTACACATGAATGAATGATTCTACAAATCGTTGAATACCTCAACTTGTGAGTAGGATGGACTGACGCGTCCTCATACTCTGCTAAATTCTTGAAGACTGCCGGTTTAATAATTTCCTGCCAACAATTTCGTAGTGTCTTGAGGTGGCTACGTTTCCATTGGTTGGAAGCTTATTCTATTTGATAAATTATTGGTCAAACATCACGTTCTCACAGCGTGATGTGGCTGTCCTTACTTACGTCACTACATTTCCATGCCAACTGCCGCCGATTTGTCACGTGGCTTCTTAACTAAAGTTGACACAGTAGCTTCACCTTAGTCTACACTGCTCTTAGCTGTCTAGGGTATTTTTATATTTGTTAAAAATCGTGCTTGCTTTTTCTACAATAATTAATGATAGTTTTATTCTCATTATAACCAGCCTCCAGCATGAATAAATGCTGATGGTGGTGGGTCATACGGCCACACGAGTTTCTCATAGTGAACCAAAATCAGATGTAGTCCATTAGTGGAAGATGACAGAAATAATGTACATACATATTATATTAACCTTTTCAACCAGTGCATATGTAAATGTAATCATGTTCAATATAAATGCAAGGGATGTTTTCTGCTCATTGGAATTAATATTAAAGCTCAGAGAGGGTAATGTTCTGAGGCAGATAGGATAGTGGAATGAAAATGGGGGAGGGTGCACCTGATTTTCGTGTCAGGAAACCCAATACTCAGGAGGGTATTTGTTTCTCTTTTATGTCATGGTATTAGTCGGTGGTGCCAGTTGGTAGTACTATTGTCTGGAACAAGTGTGTGGTATAACTGGCCTTCAGTCAAAGCTAGACACCAACATCAGACGGGTCAAAAGACGCTGGACCATCTGTCGTAAGTTTACTTTGGTGTAGCTACAACAGTAGTTGTCGCTGGGGATGGCCTTTGAAATATTATGAAGAAGGTCTCTAGAAATTGGCTCGTTAAGAAAGAAAGAGACTTACTCGAGATAAGGACAAGAAGAGAATGCGAATGTTTTCCACTGGGCAGAGTTTTCTAGTAAATTATTGAAAGTGTTTTCTAGTAAATTATGGAAAGTGTTTTCTAGTAAATTATGGAAAGTGTTTTCTATATCCCCACGACCTTAGCTTCTGTCCTCAGATCCAGTAAAGAAAGAAAGAGCCCCCAACCTCATCTAAATGTAGAATTTTCCCTATATGTAAATATTTAACATCGACAGCACGAGTGATACATTAACAAACTAGATAATGGTCAAACGGTTATTGGGTTTATGAATAAAAAATCTACACATATAGGGTTAGTAGTAATTACAACGTGATGATGGTGAAGACAATTCACACAAAACACAGATGAGATATACGAGGGGCGTTCAGAAAGTAATGCACCACATCGTTTTTCTCAGGAGCTGTTTATTCAAAAAGCATGAAATTTATACACAATATACATGGATATGTAATGTAAACATCGGTATTATTCAACATAATCCCCATCAACTTGTACGGCTTTATGCCAGCGCGAAACAAGTGCATGTATTCCTAGCCCGTACCAGATTTTGTCTTGATCATCTGGCCATTTCTTCGCTGCATGAATCACTCCTTCATCATCTTCAAACCTTGTGCCACGGAGTGCATCTTTAAGTGGACCAAATAGATGAAAATCAGAGGGTGCCAAATCGGGACTATAGGGTGGATGGGGTAGTACAGTTCAACCCAATTTGGTGATTGCTTCCCGTGTTGACAGACTTGTGTGAGGACGCGCTTTGTCGTGAAGGAGAAGCAGGTCTGCTGGATTCTTGTGCGGCCGAACTCTGCGAAAACGTTGATTGAGTTTTTTCAATGTCTTAATGTAAGCTTGCGAATTGATTGTCTCTCCTTTTGGCATAACGTCCACAAGAATCACACCTTCAATGTCCCAAAAGACTGTGATCATGACCTTTCCAGCTGAAGGAATTGTCTTGAATTTCTTTCTTCATGGTGATTGCGGATGATGCCACTCCATTGACTGTCTGTTTGTCTCAGGTTCAAAATGATGTGCCCTGGTTTCGTCACCTGTAACGATCTTAGCCAAAAGGTTCTCTCCATCAGCATTGAAACGCTCCAACAATTCAGAAGAAATTTCTTTCCTTTGCAATCGGTGGTCATTTGTGAGGCTTCGAGGAACCCATCTTGCGCAAACCTTAGAAAATCCGAGAGTTTTTATAACTGCATTTGCACTACCAATGCTGACTGACAGCTGTAAGGCCAATTGTTGAGTAGTGATTCGCCTATCAGTAAGAATAATGCCCTCAGCGCATTTCAACATTTCTGCGTTGGTGGCTGTGGCAGGACGTCCACAGCGCGACCGATCAAGCAGCTCCGTATCTCCACTTCCTGATTCTTTGATTCTCTGAACCCAGCGACTGACTGTACTCCTGTCGACTGCAAAACTTTTATACGCATCACATAGACGCTTGTGAATGTTCACAACAGTTTCCTTCTCTGCAACGAGAAATTCTATCACAATTCGCTGCTTATAACGCAAGTTGCTAACACGCTCCATTTCAACGGTTCAGGGCAGCCGTATTATTTGGCCGGATGCAGTGCAATTTGGTGCACACAATTGGCACATGCTATATTTAAAGTGTGCAAAATTTCATGATTCTATCTTCATTATTAGCTGAGAAAAACGATGTGGTGCATTACTTTCTGAACGCCCCTCGTAAATTATGTAGTTAATTAAATAGGAAAATGATGTGATATGATACTTGTAACCAAACTGATGTGTAACCTACACTGTCCATGTGTCTCTTAATGCTTTTCCCGTGTATGGTGATACACATGTATGCGTAGATTGTCCCATGTGGGTAAATGGTATGTTGTAGGGGTTTAGATTGTCCCATGTGGGTAAATGGTATGTTGTGTGGGTTATCTCCAATACGAGGACGTACTAATGAAAGCTTTTGTGTAATGAGAACTTTGATGTTATACAGTTGTTACAGTTAGTGTAAGATAAGGATTTTGTACTTTTGTATTCTGTGGTCTAAGGGAAACCAGTGGTTGTATAAGTTTGTTACGGGGTGAGATTTAGTTGTTGTTTCCCTTGTCTGGACAATGTCCATTTTTTTGGATGTCCATATTAGGATATGTATTATTCTGTTGGCCATATAGGGAGCGTTCTTGCACTGTTTTCGCGGAACGTTCTGGATTTTCCGTGGGTAAGCTCTACTCAGGGGTTACGCATGCGCAATGATTTGCGTGGGTCGAGAAGACTGTCTTTCCGGCAGAGTCGACTTGGGGTTTCCGAGCTGAGAAGTTCAGCGTTTGGTCTCTGACAGTTTTTCGGGGAATGGAGCCTTTTGTTAGAGGATATTTAAGTTTTACCCAGTGATAATTCTGGCTTATGTCTGAAAAGCCATGGATGTGAAAATTGTGTTGTATCTTATTCCTGGACGGCAGTCAGGTAAAGATACCTTTTGAATCTAATCTTGTAGCCCAGAACTTTGTTATTGAGGTGGCTTACTCCGAATGAGGAGATGTATTAAATATAGGAGACGGTTATTAGACATTTTGAAACCCCGCCATTTAGGAGGCGCTTATTTTGTAGCCAAGATCTACATGACCGGTTTGGTCACAAGAAGTCAGAGAACAGTAGTCTTTTATAGCCCGCCATTCGTGCGGCTTATTTAGTAGCCAAGATCTACATGACCGGTTTGGTCCCAAGAAGTCATAGAACAGTAGTCTTTTGTAGCCCGCCATTCGTGCGGCTTATTTAGTAGCCAAGATCTACATGCAAAGTCTCCATGGTGTTGAATATTATGAGTTGATGCTATTTACATGATGTTAAATGTGCTCATATGACAGTGTAATTGTCTGATGTCAACGTATGTCACTATTGTCCAGTATTAAACTATGTGAAACGTCACCAGTCGTTTCCAACGTTTCATTGACTTCTGAGTGTGGTATGTACGGTGTATAGTACTATGAAATAACCTCCCACACTCCTACATATAACAACTTTAACAACCTTGACAACTGGTAGCCTGTGTGGCGTTTAGAGAAAGCCTTTAACTCTACATTGATGCCAGGCTACACCTATGAGAGTTTAACAAAGAGCACTACACAAAAAGGAATGCTTAACACCAGCTCTTTAACAAACTAGCAGGAACAAGCATTTAACAACAGTCCTTCAATGTTTGGCACTATCTGTAGTGTTGAAAAATCGTTGACTGTTGTCTTAAGAAAATGGTAGCTGTCTAATCCCCGAAAGGCACTGGCCAGACTGGTGCTCTTACACGAAGTGATCTTGGTATGTGGACTCAACAACTTGAGTACGTACTCTTCATTCATAAAATGTGCTGTTGAGTAAGGTGAGCTTGCTAGCTATAAATGCGAATCAGCTTGTAAATATGGAATCTTGATTCTCAAAATGCGCTCTTCTGAGTGAGCTGAACTTGCTTTAAATATTAGTCAACTTGCGCGTGCTTTAGTTTGACTCATGCGGTAAGCTTTTGAGTGAGTTGAACTTGATATTTGAATAGGTAAGCAACTTGTTAGCACTTGATAAGCAGGTGAATAAAATGCTGCGCAATCCCAGTGTGAAACGTGGGCGAGAAATGTTCCTTCTTAACTGAGGAAGTGAAGGTTGTCCTAAATTGCGAATTCTGCGATCCAGACGTACACATTGCTTGTTTCTTTCTGGTAGACGCCAAACACGTAATATGTAGACTCAGACTTCTGTTGGACTGAAGACACACAAAAGTCTTCATAAGTTTTTACACTTAATATCAATGACTGACTTTCTTTTATACTACTCGTTGCTATTGATGAATTCAATTATCTATTAATTATGTGTGACATGCGATGCTCCTGATAAGTGTTAAATAAATTGCGCATGAGAGTGTGGGCACATGTAAGTCTGTAATGATGGCCTAACAATTTAGATGAAGGTGAAGTATGAACTATCAATTACCTCCTATCATCTTAGAGGAAAATCTTTTGATTTAATTAATCATTTATGAGAGGGATTAATTGAAAATAAACTGTCTTCCGCACATTTAGCTATGATGCTAAGTGAAAAAGTGATCTAAAGACTAAGAAAACATTTTAACAGTTTTTAAAAGATTCACTAAAATCTTATTTTCTTTCGCAAACTCCTTTAAGAACACAATACGCCACATATATGAATTATTTTATCCACACTGAATTAATTGCAGGCTATGCTCTGGGATATTATCTACATCACGCTGTTGAAACTGTACTGCCCTCTGGCTCACTCCGCGGTACATTATATTGCGTGTTAGCAAAAGGTGGGTTCATTGGGCCTGTGACGTAAAACTCCACCCATAAACCAATAGCTAGGCATCCATCTTGTGGCTTTTGCAGTTACACCCTTCCGTACCCTGTCAGCAAATGTCACTGGCTACAAGTGGGTGAGCTTTTCGCCACAAACTTTTAATTCCGTGCTATGGGTTAACTTGCGTGACAACTCGGTGTTTTCGGATTGGCCAGTTTATAAAACTATCACCTGCCTTCTTCTATCACAAATCCTGCTGTCCATTGTCGCTTTTCGTGTTTTTCCTATTTTATTTTTTTGCATACGGCGGGCCTTTAATCTCTCGGTTTATTATGCCGTGCTCTGTGTTCCCATCTGGCAACAATATCTCATGTGTGCATCCCGGGTCCATTGTCGCCCGAGTCCATTGTCGCGCCGGCTATTGTGTCGCCAGGTAGTGACCGTCTTTTGTTTAAACAGCGACTTAGCCATGAAAAGACTATCATATTTTTTCGGCCTGGCGTATTCCGAAATAATCAATATTCCAAGGTGGCATGTCTGAAGATATTTACACGGGAATATTTATATAATAGAAGTTTTCTATGACCAAGCTGGTGTTTCACAAGATAACAATGAAGCCAGGTGTCTTCCGCAACTTGACCAGTGACGGGAAAGTCCACGCAAAAACAAAATCGGCTGGAGCAGTTTGATTCACTTCACCCTTTATTTATTTTACATTGTTAACGATAACTGACTATTAAATTTTGTTATCTGTATTTACAAATTTATAGTTGATTTAGTCATTTTGAGTGAACTGCACTCGTATGTCTCAGTCATTTTAAATACATATAACACAGCTACTGAAGTAATATTTTTAGTTCGAGGCTCATCAAAACGAGCAAAATTCTTGCTCCTCGCAGAAGGTCAGGGAAGATAAAAAGTTGACACGGCCTGGATCCTATCAGCTGTAGTACTCGTTTTCTTAAATTCCTATGAGGCTCCCCAGAATTGAAGCACCATTCTTCAGTTCACATCTCCGCCACAAGTAATTTTGAGCTAAAGGTAGATAACTTTGAAGACCCTCAGTAGAATTTCTAAAGTTGGGCCATGGTTGGAGCATCACTGCAGGGTAAGGGGAGAAAATCCCGTGAGACCATGTCATTTTTGAAAGGTTGCCCCATGACCTTATATTCAATGAGTCCAGGTAATTTTTATTACAAAATTCTAAAGACGGTGATCTGTAATGTAAATGTATTAAAAGACCAAAGTGGAACCACACGTAGCCCTCACTCTCGTCTCCAGCTCCCCCCCCCCCCCCCTAATCTGACCTGTGGGCTAGACTGCAGATGTGCCTCTGATCCAGCAATCATGGCAATCGTCGGCAAATGCTACATCTGACCTGTCTCATTTTCCAGTAACCCATTGACAATTTTTTATCCTGTACCTGTATGACTCGACGATATCATCGGGACGATTCATGGCACAGTTTTAAAGCTTCGGCATCTGCAGTACGAAGTAAGGCAGCATCTTTAGGGGATCCTTTGGCTCGATGTAATTGATACACGACACCTCCACTATTTATCAGAATCTGCAGCTTGACATAATGTAACGTCGTCTTTCGGCGTTTCCGTGGCTCGGTTTCGATTGAAGGCAGACCTGTTCTTTGTGCACCTGCAGTTTGACGTAATTATGCTCATTCTGGCGTTTCTGTGGCTCGCTTCGATTGAAACCGGCGTCTTGTTCTTTCTGCAACTACAGCTAGACCTAAAGCAGCAACATCTTCCGACATTTCGGTGGCTCGCTTCGATTGAGACTAGACTTCTTCTTTCAGCATGTAAAGCACGGCTTGTATCAGTTTCTTGTAACGACTAACACAACTCTCTTTCTTACTTCCACTGACATAGACTTCCACTGACATAGACCTTCACTGACATAGACTTCCACTGACATAAAGTTCTTGAATAAAATACATTTTATGTTGTACAATTCTGCCTTCTGCTGGGCTATTATACTCTAACTAGCAATAACCCACCAAAATTGGCAGGTTATTAATTAAAGTGTTTTGTTTCTGTTACATGTATTACAGATGGTACTACTACTTTGGTCATTTCTTTGCAGGCGACCGTCATTAGATATTTCTAGTGAAAATTATATGGATGTATTAAATATGAAGACATGGAGTAACCTTCCTAAATGACACGTGGAACAGTGATAATGATCTATTGGACCGTAAATTGACTTAATAACTAACATTTCTTTTATGATAACATGTCTCGTAATTGTACGGGCATCTTTTAAAATCTTGACTTTCCATAATTAAACTGTTCATGTATACCGTCAATTGCGCACTTTTCTATGTTCGGGAGAGTACATATAAGGGAAACAATACAATTATTGTCTAACTTTCAACCACAGTTGCACCCCTTAGCTGTGGTTGAAAGTTAATGTACTCTCTCGACAATAGAAAAAGTGCGCAAATGACGGTGTGCAAAATGTGACTGACCGACCGACGTACTTACGGCGGGTATTATGGTATTGAATATATACGAGTTATACTTCACTTAGCCGTACTCACCGGGGGAAGCTCTCCGCCTCTAATTTTTAAACTACCGGGTTCGCTTCCCAGTAACGGACAATTATTGAAATACCTTTTTCAGAATCAGTTGTTCCTTATGATTTCATGCTCTTTCCGGACCTACTGAGTTGTGAGATCTCCTGAGTAGTGAGATCGGATGCCTAGCCTTCTCGGATAAGAGCAAAAAATAGAAGGGCCCGTGTGCAAGTTGGGAACATTAAAAATCCTCTGCAGTTGGAAATCGCAAAGAGTAGGTCATATGGCCGTCGCGGAGGCAAAGTTAAAAAAAAAAATTAGGAAACCTACACACCACAAAAATATATATAAAAAGTATAGTATAATACATGTAGTATAGTGTAATACAAGGTATATAGCATCGTATAATATATAGTAATTGGGAAAGTGAAGGTCTGATAATTGTCTTATAATACATATGACTTATAACAAATGAAAGTCATTTAAATATCCAACTAAACAAAGTAAGACTTTACATCCCTCCCTTTATTTATTATTTGTGTTTGGTGTTTTGTGTTTTGCGTTTTCCTTTGTTTTGTTTTGTTTTGTCTCGCTGTTTTGTTTTTGTATGTTTGTTTAGTTGTTTTTTTTTCTTTTTACATGCACACAAAAATGTGTTCACTCTCTAACCTGTAATTTCAGCTAATGTGTTCACTCTCTAACCTGTAATTTCAGCTAATGTGTTCACTCTCTAACCTGTAATTTCAGCTAATGTGTTCACTCTCTAACCTGTAATTTCAGCTAATGTGTTCACTCTCTAACCTGTAATTTCAGCTAATGTGTTCACTTTCTAACCTGTAATTTCAGCTAATGTGTTCACTCTCTATCCTGTAATTTCAGCTAATGTGTTCACTCTCTAACCTGTAATTTCAGCTAATGTGTTCACTCTCTAACCTGTAATTTCAGCTAATGTGTTCACTCTCTAACCTGTAATTTCAGCTAATGTGTTCACTCTCTAACCTGTAATTTCAGCTAATGTGTTCACTCTCTAACCTGTAATTTCAGCTAATGTGTTCACTCTCTAAGCTGTAATTTCAGCTAATGTGTTCACTCTCTAACCTGTAATTTCAGCTAATGTGTTCACTCTCTAAGCTGTAATTTCAGCTAATGTGTTCACTCTCTAACCTGTAATTTCAGCTAATGTGTTCACTCTCTAAGGTTTATTTGTAAAGGAATCGTCAGGAACATCAGTTGGTGGACATACGCAATATGAGATAACTAATGATAGAGTCAAATAATGACAATAACTAATGTGATGGTATTGCCTCCCCTGCTTTGCAGTAGTGGTCCAACAGTGGCCAAAACTCAAGAGTATCTAATATGGGCTTCAAAGTTGTCTACCTTCTCACAAGATTACTCTTGGTGGAGATGTAGATAGGAGGTTAATGACACTTCTATCACAAAGGGAGTCTTCACAAGATATTCAGATAAGCGAAAATAATGCTGCTTTGGATGAGCACGTTAATTCAAGGAAATATGCCTTACCTTGCATTTGAACTTTTAAGGGGGTGGGGCTGGGTGAAATGCATTTCCCGCATTAGGCGGGTGCGATAGGGTAATGGGACAACTAACTGTCTCTTATTCCCCACCCGTCTATAGACCAAACCTTTCTCCCTGTAATATGCTACCTGATGAGTATGGGAGTAATTGCCATACAACTTTGAAAAGCAAGGCTTTAGGGTTTTATAGCCCGTTGTGTCTGCTTCAGCTCCGAAGTATTCGGGCTGTTTAAAGATAAGAGCTCAGGGGACGCTTGGGCGTGTCATGTGTTCTCTCTCTCTCTTGTGTCGACTTGGAGTCATGTGATGGATCTCCAAGAAACTAATATTTCCTCTCTAAAATGTGATGGTAGACTAAATCGTCTAAAACTGCGGCATTGATTTGTCCCCGGACATATCGTGTTGAGACATCAATTTCGGCAACCGGAAAAAGCATTGGCTTTACAATCTTCCGGGGCCCCTGTATTTCTACAGTGTCACCAGTATATTGGTGGGCCTTCACCACAGATGGAGAAACTCAAGCCGAGTATTCTAAGCCAATATCATATAAGCACCATATGGTGTGGTTACCAACGGTTACTTGCTCGGTAATAGAAGGGTAACTAGGATTTTGTTCATATGCCTAGGGTTCATGTTTTAGTATCTACCCCCTGATCAGGCAAGCGCCATTATAAGGGTCGGATTTCGGCCTCTTACAATCCAATGTAAAATGTGTATCGGCTTTGCACGCTTCACAGTATGGTCGTCCAGTTCCCTGGACTGAAATGCTCTGTTTCTGCCTCTGGTGATCTTGTGGTTGTTGTTACTGTTGGTGGGCTGTTTTGTGTGTTGTGTTTCCGTACTTTTGGATTTATCATCTGGGTGATCCTTTTGTTTGGGGTGATTATCGTGGTGGCGCCTTTGAGACGGAGTCACTTCCAATTGGACGCTCTGGTACCGGTCAACAAACAGTACCGCCTGCTCAAGATTTTTGGTCCTGTGCTCCGCCATTAACATTCTCATGTCAGGGGTGAGCGAGTCCTTGAACTGCTCCACGAGCATCAAGTCCTTCAAACCCTTCAAAAGATTCATCGCAGATGCTGAGGGATTCCCACCTCCAAGTACGTTTCTAGTCGTGTCGCAAATTGTCTAAACGATTCATCTTTCTGTCTTTTAGCCTCACGCAGTTTACAACGCAATGTCTCCGCCTTAAGCATAAAACGTTGAAGCAGAGCCTTCTTCAACATGTCGTAGTTGTTCTGTTCTTCCACGGGCATCTTGAGAAATACATCGTAAGCAGATCCCCTCAGACTCTGGGATAGCTTCATGTTGTATCTTCCCCTCTCCATGCCATATGTAGCAGCTAAGGATTCAAACCCAGAGAGATAGATGTCTATTTCATCTGAAGCCTCGGAGTAAACATCTAATTGGAAAGATATTGCCATAGGCGCCACGGCCCGAGAAATGTTCCTCTCAACGCTACTTTGAGAACTGCCAGACCCGCCATTGTTAGAACTAGAATTCACCCTTCGATTTCCAATTCTTTCAATCTGATCTGATGTGCCCTCTCCTTTTATGCGTGGGCTCTTTCGGCCTCCTTTTCCTGGAAAGCCCTCTCGGCCTGCACTTTCTTTTCTTGAAATGCCATCTCGGCTTGTTCTATCTTTTGTTGGAATGCCATTTTGGCCTGTTCGTTCTTCTTAGCGAATGCCCTTTCCTTTTCTCGTTCTGCGGTTTCCCGAGCCCTTTGCTTTTCCTTCTCTTCAGCTTGGGCCTTTTCGTGCACTTTGGCCATTCTTCTCTCTTCCTTTTCAGCCATTTCTCCTCATGGGGTGTGGCTTTCTCTGCCTCTATCCTGTCTTTTTCCTCGTTATCTTTTTCTTTCTGTTCTCTCACCGAAGTAAGCACAAAGTCAGAAAGTTCTTTAGCTGAAAACCCTATTGCGCAGCATAGATTAAGGTAAAAGGCATGGAGGGTTTGGGACTCTGCCATTCTGAGCAAAAAGTCGGTTTACAAAGCTACACAATATTACAACAGCTGTTAAATAGTAAACTACAAATTTACAACACTTAATTTGCCACACTAAATAAACTTCTTATTTCTTTAACTTTAACTTTCGTTACAAAAGATTTGGTTTCTTTCAAATTATTTAATTATTCTTTACACAGTAACTTTTACTGTTATTTATGAATGCAATGTATGCTCAGTCTTACAATTAAATACACTCTTGATACTATTCTTTCAGTAAGTCTGAAATTTATGTCAGTCGTCTAGGGGAATTACTAGACAAGTTCTATAATCCCGGCGCGAGTCGCCCAATTGTGACGGTATTGCCTCCCCTGCTTTGCAGTAGTGGTCCAACAGTGGCCAAAACTCAAGAGTATCTAATATTGGCTTCAAAGGTGTCTACCTTCTCACAAGATTACTCTTGGTGGAGATGTAGATAGAAGGGTAATGACATTTCTATCACAAAGGTAGTCTTCACAAGATATTCAGATAAGCGAAAACAATGCTGCTTTGGCTGAGCACGTTAATTTTAGAATCTGCCGACCACTTTTGTGAAGAATTAAGTAAAGATTAATTTTAGCTCGTTAAGTCCCCACCTCTGATTTACTCAGTGGAATTCTAATTTTTCTGGTACAGCTCAGTTTAGAGTGTGTGTAGTAAATTGACTGAGACAAAAATGAAGTACATTTAAAAGGATTAAATCGAAGTTAAATCTGTATAATTACAAATAACAAAATTTAATAATCACTTTAGGTTTAACAGTTAAAAAATTTGAATAGTGTATTGTTTTTTTAAGGCGTACCTGGGTTAGGTAAGCTGGTCCTGCGTCTGAAAATAAGACTCTCTTCTTATGGCGTCTCGCACAATGTCAGTCCACTTCTACCTTCACTTGTTTCCAGAGATAGTACTTTCTGCTGTTACCACCAATAAGCCAATCTAGGCTCACAGACGTTTTTGCTCAGATGAATAAGGTAAGGCACTGGGTTAGGCCTCTTGCACGTGTTCGTGGGGTCGTTAATTTAGCACTAAAACTCCCTCTTTGACTTTGTGTTTTCAGTTTCCTCAGAGTCCGGTTCCTTATAAAAATGGATTTCCTGGGCTGTATTAAGTCTTACCAGGTGTTACAATAAAAGTCCGGTCTGATAAATTGAAATCCTGAATTTTCTTCTTGCAAGTCTGGTTGTTCTTTACAAGAGATTCATAAGAGTAAATTTTCACAGTGAAATAACACAGAACAAATGCCAGGTTATATTCACGGTCCTACCCTGCTCTGTTTGTTATGCAGCTCAAATGATCAGCCAATCAGATTTGAATATTCTACATGACTCATCTAGGGCAAAATTTCAAACTTTACTTTTCTGAAAATGGCATGTAAACATCCGATTGCCGGCAGTCGTGGAGTGATTTTGAGGAGAAGGACAGCTTGGATGGAATGGAAGAATAAAGATAATAATGTCTTATTGATAGTTTACAAGTTCGTAATGGAACTGCCTCTCCTCGGGAATTAGCGTACTAGAAATTTACTTAAAAGAGAATTCTGGTGAAACTAAACAGGATATTCTCTAGGCGATAAATTCTTTATCCGAAATCCTACAAAAGAATATGTATAGTACATATAGTTGGATAAGAGATTTGGTGCCCAGCCACATTAAAAATATCCCGACCTAATAATGTTTATTAATTATGGCTCTGCCCCCAGGGTGTAGATTTTAATTACTAAAACTATACAACCCAATTAAATATTACAAGAAAAATAACAACAGACTCTGTTATGTAAAGTTTACAAAAATTAAGATAGATTCTCACATATATTCATATGTACAACTATAAGCTATGTTAACTAATCTGTGAATGGTTCTGAACCATGTCAGAATGAATTTTTCATCTTAGGACAATTGGACTATTCTGTAGTGGTTCTGCTGGCATGTTAAACTACTCATCTCAGATGCTGCTGAATTTATGTTGTCTTGTTGCCAGGGGGTTCAATCTGTCCCAGCACTCCAGGTCCAGTATGGCAAGTTCTTGTTAGGGTTTCAGAGGATAGCAGATTGCTTCATCTGTCTTGACACAGGGCTCATCACCAACTGGGATGGAGTATGTCTGCCCTCGAGAACACTGCATATGGTTAGGTCTCCTGGTAGGACAACCTGGTAGGACTGGATTGACAAACAATTGAATCTCCATTAGTAGTCTTGCCAGAGAAGTCATTTCCCATATCTGCTGGACGCTAATCGTCCATCAGAAATCTAACGAACATTCATAGTTAACATCAATAACTAGGTGCTATCTATTATCTATGAAATACAATAGCATAACTGACGTTATAAGCATACATGTGGATCTCAACCTATATCTGGCTTCCAGCTTGTCTACCACAGTGATTTTCAACATATGGGCTGTTAGCTTCACCAACTGTGAAGTTTGGGGCTGTGGTCATCAAGAGTTTGAGAACCACTGGTCTAGCTTGTGCCCATAGAGCAGTCAAATCAATTTTGGGGCATTGGTACAAATGGTTTGAGAACCACTGGGTTATAGTCTCCCATGCTGCCGTAAAATATGTTGCGGTGTCCTTGCTGCCTAGGCTTGAGAACCGCTGAATTACATTTTTGCTACTTGAGCATTAAAGCTATTAAGGTGTGTTCCTGGTCTCAGCCATGAGAACCATTGGGTCACAGTCAGTTAAATTATTCATTCATAAAAATGGCTACAGTGCTGTTGCCCATCGTTACATAGTTCTATGTTTATGTTATAAGCATTCATATACCTTGATAGTACCTTCATAACACAGGATACATGCACATAAACACATTAAAACATAATAAGGATATTTTCATAAATCAGCTCAGGATTAAAATATGACAAGGATAATCATGGCTGAAATCATACAGTAGAATTAGTAGAAATCATTCAGTATAAAACATGACAAGGGTAGTTCATAGATAAAACCTTCAGTATACATAATGCCGTTGTCTCCTGTACAAAATCAAGGACATTAATTGCTGTCACAGTAAAGACGAAAGTACAATTAGAACTTTGTCTAACAAAAGATACTGAAATAACATGCTGTAGATAAACGTATGATTATTATTCACATGGTATTGATGACGCTCAAGCTTAAACTCAAAAAGAACTATAATCAAAACAGATGTTCTCAGTTAAGATTCAATTTAGACAAATTGAAAGATCCAGAAATCGCGGGAATCTTTGAGGCAACTGTTGGAGGAAAATTCGCAGCTCTCAACTTTTTGGAGGATGATATCAACTCAATCACAGAGAACATGAAAGACGTGCTCATTGAATCAGCAACAGAAATACTTGGTAAAAGAAAGAAAATAAACAAACCATGGGTTACAGATGACATTCTGAAGTTATGTGATACACGACGGGAAATGAAAAAGGTTAAGAAAGAGGTTCCTGAAGCAGCATGGCAATACAGTATGGTGAATAAAAATATTAGAAAGAAAATGAAACAGGCCAAAGAAAAATGGGTAGCTGATCAATGTGAGTCCATTAATACGGGGCTAATAAAAGGTAACAGCAAGGCAGTTTTTGACACATTAAGAAGACTATCAAAACCCCAACAGCCCAGGGTAACTGTCATAGAAGATAGCAATGGGGCTCTGCTCAATGAAAAAACAGCTGTAATGAGAAGGTGGACAGAATATTGTAAAGAATTATATAACTGTAAACTTGACACTGACTTAGGCATATTAAACAACATTAAGTGCGAAAACAGAGAACTCGGAAATGCAGCAATACTACGGGAAGAAGTGGAAGAGGCTATATGTTCGATGAAAGGAGGGAAGTCACCGGGTGTGGATAATATACCAGCAGAGCTCTTGAAATATGGAGGACCAGATATAGTAAAAATCATGACAACAATTTGCCAGAAGATATGGAGTACAAAAAAAATGGCCAAAAGAATGGACGCAGTCATTAGTAATACCGCTTCCAAAGAAAGGAAATCTAAAAATGTGCAAGAACTACAGAACCATTAGCCTTATTAGTCATCCAAGTAAGGTGATGTTAAGGATACTTTTGAACAGAATAAAACAGAAATCAGAAGAAATCTTGTCAGAGGAACAGGCTGGCTTTAGACCAAAAAGAAGTACCTCAGAACAAATCTTCAATATTAGATTACTGATCGAAAAACATCTCCAGCATCAACATGATTTATACCATAACTTCATCGATTTCACAATAGCCTTCGATCGAGTCTGGCATGAAGGTTTATGGCAAATAATGAGAAAATGCAATTTTGATACCAACATCATAGATATCATTGAAGCACTATACAAGGACGCAAGCAGTGCTGTTTTTGCAAGCAATGACATTGGAGAATTTTTCAAAACAACTGTAGGAGTTCGCCAGGGATGTATCCTGTCACCAGTGCTCTTTAACATTTATCTAGAACATATTATGCAGGAGGCTCTCTACGATTATAAATCAACCATATCGATTGGAGGCCGACCTCTGTGTAATCTACGTTTTGCTGATGATATTGATCTGATAGCTGGAACAGAATCAGAACTTCAAGACCTTACCTCTAGACTGGAGAAAGTAACAAGAACATATGGGATGGAAATTAATATAGAAAAAAGCAAGATATTGGTGAATAGCCATAAGAAACATGTTCCAACCAACATTACGTTAAATGGGCAAACGTTAGAAGAAGTTAACACCTTTAAATATCTCGGGTCCACTATATGTAGTGATGGAAGATCAAATAAAGAAATCAAGACAAGACTTGAGATGGCCTCAGCTGCCATGACAAGGTTGAATGTGATCTGGAAAAGTAACATCAGTTTTCCTGTGAAGATCAAATTATACAAATCACTTGTATTATCTATTCTCTTGTATGGGTGTGAGGGCTGGACACTCACTGCAGATACGGAGCGAAGGATTCAGGCTTTCGAGCATAAATGTTACAGAAGAATTTTGCGCATTTGCTATAAAGAGCACAAAACAAATGTCTATGTTAGAGAGAAGATAAACACCTATGCAGGCCATCAAGAACCACTTTTGTCAATAGTGAAACGTCGAAAGCTTGCCTGGTTTGGGCATGTAACTCGTCATGACTCCCTTTCGAAAACGATCCTCCAGGGAACAGTCGAAGGTAAACGGAGAAGAGGAAGGCAAAGAAAATCCTGGGCTGATAACATCAAAGAATGGGCAGGACACGGTTTCTCCACACGTGTACGCATTGCTGAGAATAGAGAGCAGTGGAGGACCCTGTCTGCTGATGCTTCCACCATGGCACCCCTACGACCCATGACGGGTTATGGGTTGAGATGAGATGATGATTATTCACGTATTCAAATAAACAATATAGATCTACTTACTGCGCTCAACTAACCAGTGCTGTTTAAAACTGGACAGTTCCCCTCTGTAATTGCCTTGACAGGACCATCTTGTCCAGGCCGGTCTGCCGGCTAGCGAGAGAATGCCGCTTTGAGAATTGCGCCTAAATTTCCTGTTCTGTTTGGTGGGGTTAATCTGCCTACGTTAGGTGTGGTGGACCTGAACTGATGTTGACATTTGGTTCCATCCCCAACCACACACACACACTGGCCGGTACTTGGCATTCTGATACCAGGCGATAAAGGAACTCCGTGCTGGTTGCTGGGGTAAAAAGTCACATAACACTACGACTGCCTCACCAGTTTGCTAAAAGTCTAATTATTCCCAGTCGGAAACCCATGTTACTAAACCACGGTCAAAAGTTCATGGCGAGGAGTCGAAAGACTTTTTGCAAGTAGAACATAGAACAAAGAGAAAGGAATTTCAGAAAAAATGGGAGATTGGATTTTTAGACGAGTGGTGGATTTTCTAGAGGAAAGAGAACTGGTATGATAAAAGATTGACAGAGAGAAAAGAAGGCGATTTTTACTTCGTCACAACCCTGTGTACGAACATACAAACATGTCGTTAAACTCATGCGACAACCTGTGTCAGATTTAACACTTATTACTTTCTTACAAAGTAATGTCGGGGACAGGAAATGATTATGTCATACGTGTCCGTCCCAAATGTGTCGCACAGACGGGTAATCTTTTTATCTGTTTCCTGAGCAAACGAAAACCGACTACGGGCGAATAATTTTATCACCAGGCCCAGCTTGAGGAAACAGAACCATGCGAAACTGAGCAAACCCACATTGGTCTTAACCTGCTCTAATCTCAGCAAATCTGTGCCGCATTAAGCAAAATGCGATTATTGTCATCTACAAGGAGTGTCAAAATGATTTGACAATATCAAATATCTGCTACTTAGCAGAAAAAGATAGAAAGAAAGTGCGACAATTGAAAGTACGCAATAAAATCTGTACCACAAATGTACCGATTATTGCCCTAGTTTTTTTGTTTTTCCCGTACGCCCGCTAATACTCGAGGCGAAATCTCAGGTTATTATTAATGTCTAACCTGACATTGATTTTACATGAGTATCCCTTTTTTCTTGTACAGAGACAGGTGTCCCTCGCCATTCAGGCAGATACTCGCCGATTTCGGAGGTACCCATTAGAGCTGGGTCGGCTCACGAGCCGCCAATCCATGGTCGACGACAGTCCTTCAAATGTCCTCGCCAGGTCTCGAGTTAATCCAGTCCAAATCCCGGTCGACGAAAAATCTTCAAATCCCGTCGCTCGGGTTTGATCCTGCATCACCCGGTCGCCAGAGCGGTGTGGTAACCACTACGCTAGCGCGGCTCCATTGCCCTAGTGAAATAGAGATTAGGAAGAAGAAGGGGTCGCCCCAATACATTCTGTGACAATTAGACAAGTGCCAGTGGCACAAGAGATGAGAAGGACGCTGGCGATGGGTAGGACACAAACACTCAGGAAACCTGCTGAAAGCATTATTTGTCAATCCTTGGTCCGGAATCCCCAAGGTAAGAGAAGCAGAAGAAGACAGAAAAACATACGGAGAAGAGAACTGGTGTAGCAGTTACAAGAAATATGCTTCAGTGTGGCTGTCGTGATTTGAATGCAAATCGCTGGCACTTTTATCTGAAGGATGTGCCTGTCTTATTTTCTTCTGTAGTCTCCTCCCACTTTTCTGTATAACAGCTCATACACGCTCTATTTCTCTGCATTAGTCACGTCACTCTTACGTTGGACAGGCGAAATTACACCCCTTTACATGTGGGCATCGGCATCTAGCTAAAGATCCTTTTATTCTGCCTTTCTTGTAGATGACGGCAAGTTCCCTGATTCTGTGATTCACAGACAACCCAGGGGCCCAGGGAATCGACCTTAACCTTTGATCTGTTTGAACGCATTGTTCGAATTACCACCTAAGTATTGCTATAGATTACGTCTCGTTTCTCAAGGGACGCAAGGGAGACAGCTCCCGAGGTCCTTACGTCTTATTACACCGTTCGCAATGCACGTGCGACCCACCAGCAGACTTTATCTTACTATTTAAGCTAGGTATCCCTAACACTCCTTGCCATTGTCTTCAGGGAGAAGTTTTACTACCTTACAAAGTGGATCAGCGCTAAGTGCCAATCTCAGTTGTATTGAGATTAGGAATATTCTTTCAGTCGGTAAGTACACATTTACTTAATTAATGTAGTAGCATAGGCCGCTAGGTAGTTTAACATAACTTATAGAATAAAGATCCCTCGTTGCTTTGTTTTATCTTGAATCTATATGCATTTTTCCTTAAGATAAATTTTTCCCTTACAGGGAAACTCAGAATTTTATTAAGTGCGCCACCATTAAAAAGAAGACTAGGAGTAAAATTTAGAGTGTTTTTCTTAAGCCAGGAAGTGTGTGCCTGTGTATAATAGTACTACCATTTTTGTGCGCTTGGTCTGTGTGGAATATTACTTTAAAAAGTATTACTATTGTGTAAATACTGAGTATCAGCTCATGGCTATTTTTGTAACTTTTCCAGTGCTATTACTAACTGAGTAATTTACCCACGGGGCAACATGTATTACCTTGGGTTGTGGAGATAACTTTAACAGTACAATTGTGTTCGTAAGCAGTGTTTGTGGAAAATACGTTGGCTAACGCAGCAACTTTAAAAATGATTGGTTGCATCGAACGGCGAAAACTGACGCACCTGCGAGCGACCAGAGTATTCTCTATTGATAAAGTGAGCGAGACTGTAATTAGAAAGCCTAAAATCTTAGGCAAAACAGAGCGAAAGAAGGATGAGAGCCTGTTTTGATTTGATGTGTGTGGTGAGAAACGGAGACGGAGAGTTTGTTTATATTTGCATGAGTGAGAGAAGAAAAAGGTGTGCCCGTTATACGTAATAAATCTAATGTTGATTGCTTGTTTATTTCCAGAGATCATTGGTCACCCCTGACCGTGCTACTTTTCGTACTGCAGCTTCTTGTTGTACTGCAGTTCCCAGTTTATGCTGCGGCTTCCTGGGTTATATAAATTTCACATCGATTGCTGATATACTGCAGTGTCTAACCTTAGTCCGGCTCTCTGAATTACATACCCACCACACCTATTGCCGCCATTTGCCAGTACCCATCATTCCAGCTCAACAGGCTGCCTACATTGTCATACATCATTGTGGGCAATACGGTCAGACCCACTCATATCCAGCTGACGGCATATACTGACATAGCGTCATAGAGGAGTAGTCAGTTGATAGTGCTCGGTACCTGTCTGTGTTCAAGTCTTCACTAACCAGTACAAGAGTTGCGTCATTGGACCCTTTTTTGGTTACTCGTTTCGCCAGCAGAAGCCATTGTCGGATATATATATATATATATATATATATATATATATATATATATATATACAAATAAGCGGGTGTAATTATCACAAGCACTTGACTGTTTAGTATCGCCTCAAGTCAAAGGCATTTGAAAGCATCTGGAATTAATATATATTTGCCACAGTGAGAGCTGAGCTCCATCGCCTGAGAGCACCCAATTAGTGGGGAAAAGTATGGTATTTCCTAGCGGAGAATTTATATTCCAGGATTATTAACAACACAGAATCGGCCGTTTTCGTCACAGAGAACTGGGGGTCGCCCCTATCAGTTAGATCGTCAAGGTTTTGTGTAATTTTTTAAAGTGTAGTAGAGGTTTGCCTGTGTTCTTGAGTGTGGTACGAAATCACTGGCCTAATTGCGCTATTCTTCTTCTTCTTTGATCCTTAGCCGCCGACCGTCAAAGCAGTCAGTGGCCATCACGCCTAGTGGCGTCTTGTAGGGCAACATCAAATTGATTCCACTTTGCTCGGTCGGCGGCCATCCTTCGTACAGCGCTCCAACTCTGGTTCATTCTTTGCATCTCAGCCTCCACAGTCCTCCGACAGGTTGTTTTTGGTCGGCCTCTCTTTCGTTTTCCTTCAGGGGTCCAAAGCATAGCTGTTCTTGTGATGGCATCGGGGTTTCTTCTGAGGACATGGCCAACCCAGCTCCAGCGTCTGCCAGCTATGATGGTGTGCATGTCCTCTTGCTTGCTCCGAGTAAGCAGATCTTGGCTGGTGATGATATTCGGCCAAAAGATTCGGTGAATTTTTCTTAGGCATGTTGTGTGAATGATAGCGCTGTTAAGATTATTTTATTTTATTTTCTTTGTGAATATTTACGTAATAAATATAATTACCTCGCATATGTTCTACGCGGTCAGAAATTACGTCTATTCTACATGTCACTTGATGTTTGCTGTTGCAGTCCTTTCTGTAATAGATTAAACTATTTAGCAAGAGAGGACGTATGTGGGTATGACATCTTAAACATAGTCTCGAGTGTGGTTGGGAAGAAGACATTAGGTAAATGTTTATATCTCTCTTCTCTCCAGAAGTCGTATATCTTTCCTTTTTTTAATTACTGACTTTATTTTTCTCTACTTTCACATTACTCGTTCATACTCTGTCTAAACTCAGACATCATCTACTTCCATACTCGCGACAGTGACAAAGTATTACAAGTATTGAATGCTGTAATGTGACAAGTGTTACAAGAAATGAGTGATTTAATGTAACAAAGTGTTACAAGAAATGAGTAATCTAATATGACAAAGTGTAGCAAGAAATGACTGCTCTAATGGTAAAGAGTGTTACAGAAGTGTGTTCTCTAATGTGACTAAGTGTTCCAAGAAATGAATGCTCTAATATGGCAAAGTGTTACAAGATATAAGTGCTCTAATGTGACAAAGTGTGACAAAAAATTAGTGATCTAAGGTGACAAAGCGTGACAAAAAAATTAGTGATCTAATGTGACAAAGTGTGACAAAAATGAGTGATCTAATGTGACGAAGTGTGACAAAAAATGAGGGATCTAATGTGACGAAGTGTGACAAAAATGAGTGATCTAATGTGACAGTGTGACAAACAAATGAGTGATATTATGTGACAGTGTGACAAAGAATGAGGGATCTAGTATGAACAAATGTGACAAAAAATGAGTGATCCAATGTGACAGTGTGACAAAGAATGAGTGATCTACTATGACAAAATGTGACAAAAAATGAGGGATCTAATGTGACAACGTGTTTGAAGAAGATTCAAGAAAGCTAGAGAGATGTTGTTTTATAGTAGAATGTAAGGATACGGTGGACGGCTGGGATGGAAGACGTATCGAAACATGATGAACGCGACAAGACACATCAGAATAATGGTGATTGCAATTTTTGTGGCGGTTTATAAGAAAAGGAAACAAATTATAACAACAAGAAAAAAAGGTGGGTGAAAGAAGAGACAGAGCACAACAAGGATAGAAAATAAGGGACAATTTAGCACCATGACAGGGGTAAAGTAGTCACCAATATAATTTAGCACCATGACAGGGGTAAAGTAGTCACCAATATAATTTAGCACCATGACAGGGGTAAAGTAGTCACCAATATAATTTAGCACCATGACAGGAGTAAAGTAGTCACCAATATAATTTAGCACCATGACAGGGGTAAAGTAGTCACCAATATAATTTAGCACCATGACAGGGGTAAAGTAGTCACCAATATAATTTAGCACCATGACAGGGGTAAAGTAGTCACCAATATAATTTAACGACAGCGCTAAAGATAGGTTTCCCTGGACAAACGTGATCGCTTACGCCAGCGGGTATAATAATGGATGATGATAATATAACGATTTTTTTTTACAGGTTACAATAAAATGGAGGCGAAGTTGTTGATTATCTCAAACGTTCAATTTCTTATAACGAATCTTCCCCTGTCACTTCTCTACCTGACCTGGAACATGATGTTTGCTGACAAGACCAAACTGGACATGGAACTGTCAGATTTGGGTAATAATTATTTGGAACTGTCAGATTTGGGTAATAATTATTTGGAACTGTCATATTTGGGTAATAATTATTTGCAACTGTCAGATTTGGGTAATAATTATTTGGAACTGTCAGATTTGGGTAATAATTATTTGGAACTGTCAGATTTGGGTAATAATTATATGCAACTGTCAGATTTGGGTAATAATTATTTGGAACTGTCAGATTTGGGTAATAATTATTTGGAACTGTCAGATTTGGGTAATAATTATTTGGAACTGTCAGATTTGGGTAATAATTATATGCAACTGTCAGATTTGGGTAATAATTATATGCAGCTGTCAGATTTGGGTAATAATTATTTGGAACTGTCATATTTGGGTAATAATTATATGCAAATGTCAGATTTGGGTAATAATTATATTCAACTGTCAGATTTGGGTAATAATTATATTCAACTGTTAGATTAGGGTAGTAATTATATGCAACTGTCAGATTTGGGTAATAATTATTTGCAACTGTTAGATTTGGGTAATAATTATATGCAACTGTCAGATTTGGGTAATAATTATAATTGTATCCATGTACCGTTTCAAGAACTGTCTTATATCGTTATCCCTCTTACAATATTCTCGAGTTTAAGAAAGGAGAAGAGGAAGAACAGATGAGAAAAAGATGGAACGTATTTAGCAGACGATCTAATGTTTGTTCCCGGTGTCCGGAACAGAAGCACAAGAATGACAACACTATACATCACTATGCATGTCGTCAAAGGCGACTGAGGAGGGTTAAAGATAAAACCGGTTACCCAATCCTGAAGAAATGTTAAGCCACAAAAACTTCTGAAAGCAAATATGAACTGGTCAAGTAAAGGAAAATATTTCATTCAACCGTTCAAGACAGTCTGTCCTCCGGTAATGATGCTGATGACACAATCCACAGAAAGCGGAAATCAGATAGAAATAAAGCCCAACACTAAAATAATAGTCTTAGCTCAAATGTCAATCAATCAATACCCTTTAGCTCCCCAAGGAACATAGGCCTTCAAGAAACACATGCCAAGTCTTCCTGTCACGTGCCATCCGCTCAAGTTTTTTCCTTCCTCATTATTCTCACTTCTGTATCTCGTTCTCTTCTCCATGTGTTTTTTTGGTCTACCGCTGCCTCTTTTTCCCTGTGGATTCCAGAACCAGGATTGCCTTGTAATGCTATCAACAGGTTTCCTCAATGTATGTCCTATCCATCGCCAGCGTCTTCTTCTCAACTCTTGTTCCACTGGCACTTGTCTGGTTCCTGTCATCAATTCCACATTTGTGACTTTGTCATACCATTTCAGTCCTTCTATTCTACGCAAGCACCCGTTTATAAAAGTCTGTAGCTTTTTGGTTGTTGTTTTTGTTGTTCTCCATGTCTCAGAGCCATACAATAGGACTGACTTCACATTTGAGTTGAAGATTGTTATTTTCGTGTTGGACTTGATTTCTCTTGTTCTCCATATGTTTCCCAATGCAATGAAAGCTCCTCTTGCTTTTTGTATTCTTATTTTGATATCACTGTCTGTCCCTCCAACTTTGTCTATATTACTTCCAAGATATGTGTACGATTCTACATCTTGTATTGGTGTTTCTTCAAGTTCAACCTTCCTTTATTAGGCAACTTGACCAGATAACCTTCCTTCCATTCTGATGGTATTTCTTCTCTATCTCAGATTTTGCCAAATAATTTGTATAATATCTCTGTAGAGGTATCAATATCTGCTTTGATGGCCTCTGCTGGAATGCCATCTGGACCAGCTGCTTTTCCATCTTTCTGAAGCTTTATGGCTTTCTTTATTTCGCCTCTCCTTGGTCATTAACAGCTGATTTGTAACTCCACTTCAACTTTCTGGGGGATTTGTTGGAGCTGGTCTATTGAGAAGTTCTTTAAAATGTTCTGTCCATCTCTTCATTTATTCTTGTATATTTCTAAGAAATTGTTCATTCTTATCTTTGATGAAGCCGTTGGTTTGTTTATATTTCCCTGTTAGCTTCTTTGTGTTGTTGTACATGCCCCTCAGTATATTCCTTTGGCTGCAGCTTCCTCTGCTTCCCTTGCCAACTCTTCAGTATACTTCCTCTTGTCTCTTTTGATGTGTCTTCTTACTTCTTTGTTTGCTTCTATTTACACACGTGAGCCTTGGCTTTGGAGCTTCTGGTTTTGTTTAAATCTGCTTTCTTGTTTTTCCAGTCTTGTTTTCTTGTCTTCTATCTTTTTTATGGTTTCTATTGTTATCCATGCTTTGTGATTATGTTCTCTTTTTCCCAGTACGTCTCCACACGTCTCGTTACAAACATGTTTTACCTGTTGCCAATGGTCGTCCGTATCTGCTTCAGTTTCCAGCCGTTGGAGTATTTAAAAAATTTCAAGTACTCCAAAGCCAAGTCAGTCTTTTTTTTACTCATTCTAACCCGAGGTCTGTATGGTGCGCCAGAATGCCCTTTACTTTTACCCATTGGCGAATCCTGCGCCAGCGTGATACACGTCGCATTTGAGCGGAAATTAGAAAATATCTGACGAAAATCCAGTTTAAAATCATTTCATTACATCCAGCACACTTGTGTGAACGTTTGTGAGCTAAAATAAAATTCTGAAGCTGAAATTTTGCGCTTTACATCCGTTGATAGAGTAGCTATAGATCTAGCAGCGTGTACCACGCTTTATAAGATTCCGAATTTGAACAAACAATTTGAAAATAAGTGGCCATAGAGTGTTCATATGATGTAAACACTGCCTGTGGACATCGTATTTTGAACTGGTAGCGAAATAATTATATTGGTGCTTAGTTTTGCTTACTTTTATCAATTAATGACGTCATGGGTTGTTTGTTTACATGTATCGTAGTCACATACATAACACTCATAAACTATTAACAAATCAACCTCAATGTATAATTTCTAAATACATTTTAGCGATATCGGTAGCGGTAATAGCCTATTTTTAATTCCGATAAGGACGTTGAACAAATGTGATATTTTTAAGTAATACATTAATTTATTTGCATGGGACGAGAATGTGTAAGTGAGATTCCAGTTCAGCAATATGTGACTTCACACAAAAAATGTATTGCAATTAGAATTTTCCTTTGTTTTTTATCAAACTTCTTGAATTAGTTGTCAACTTGATATACGTTTTAATTGTTTTACTACAAAGGGATTAAGTAGAGCTGAAATATTTACGTGTATGTGCTTAATTTTAATTCAGTTTTTGGTTTTGTTTTTTAATTGTTTCTACACTTCGCAAGACATAACAAACAATTATAAAATCACATAAGTACTCAACATTGTTTCACAACATTCTGCAACCAATTTCCTAACGTTTGATGCATAATATATATATGTTTATCTACTTAATGAGTATATATATCTACTGCCTGTTTTTAAAACATCACAAGTAGACAAAAATGTCAGCATTTTGGATCCTGGGTAAAACCGAAAAACTGCCTGGGTTAGAAATAGTTGAGTCGCTCGAGATATGGATAACAACTTAAAAATATTGTTTTTAAAACTGCAACAAGTTACAAACTGTTATAAATGAGTGCCTGTGTAGAATAGAAGGATTAAAGTAGTGCGGCAAGGTCACCAATAGGGAACTGATGACAAGAACTAGACAAATGTCAGTGGAACAAGAGATGAGAAGAAGACGGTGTTGATTGATAGGAAAAACATTGAGAAAAATTGTTGTTCTACAAGTCAGTCTTTGTTGGGAAATACTTCGGGTAAGAGAAGTGGATGTGGACCAAAACAATTTGGAGAAGAGAACTAGAGACAGTATTTCATGGAAAGACATTAAGCTGATGGCACGGGCAGGAAGACTTAGAAAACTATTGTTTAAGGTCTGTGCTCCGTAGGGAGATCAGAGGTAAGAAAGAATAAATCCGATTACCCAGTTTTCTTCAACCCCTCAAACCTCAGGCACTAATTAACCAGTTACCTCAATGTGATGAATTTACCATGATACAACGTTAAAATATCTCCAAAATTAACGATAAAATGTAGGGATAAAAATAATGCGTAAGATACTAGGAGACATGCTCGCCCATGCCCGCTTTTCCTGCCACCATTCAAATTATCTAGTTAGACGTGCAGACGGAACGTTTACCCTTTGTAGACGGGGGGGGAATGAAACGGAGATCAAAAAAGGAAAGATATGACTGAACACGTGTTTGAAGTTCGAACGGCAAAAAGACGCAATTGGTGGTGAAAGGAAAAACATTCACGTCACTAGTTGACATAAGTAAGGAAATGGACAAGAAAAGAACCTTAGCTCTTGTTCGAGACAGTCATTTTTTGGACGTTTTTCGATACTTGGTCTTTATTTGAATGCCGCGGCAAAACACATGAGAGAAGGTTCTCGAACAAATTTCAAAAACTAAACTTGAGAAAAAAAATATGTTTTTTCTTAATAATAGAGTTATGAAAATAAAACCTAGCTAGTTTGATAGCCCATCTTGAGCAGAGAAATAATATGCTTTCATTTATACAGACGGATAGATAATAAGGAAGATATTGACAAAAGACTGTATTGTTCATATCAGACGAGCGACTGCACTGTTAAACAATGTCACTAAAGTTTCAAAATTTTGGCCTTGAGCATGCAAACGTAAAAATCGAGCTGTAATTAAAGAGAGGGGAAATGGTGGAGAATTGTAGCTAAAAATAACTTAGGAGGCAGATTCGTGTAGGAAATGCATGTAGAACCAAGCGTGTTTTTTATGAAAAAAAAACAAGTAGAGACAGACGGACTAACAGACCGTAATACATACTTGACTGAGATTTGACTGAAGTGACTTTTGGTTATAGATTTGAAAGTTAGGGGGGGAGTCAACGATTGGTCAACGCATTTTATAGTAGCGGGACAGAGAGGTGAAATTTTGCCATTTGACATAAGTCTGTTCAGAGACGCAGTTTAAATTAATAGTGGTGTTGATTCCAGAAGAATACAAATATATAGTGGGACGCCATCATACAGCCAGCAGCTCAGCTGAGTTTTGCTAGCAAATTTAACTGTGTTCTCAATTCTGAATTCTGGTAAGAATGAACAATATTTATTTTGTATATTTTAATAATTCGAGTGATTGATACTGCCATATCATAAAAATGATTACGACAAGTAAGTGTTCGCTCTAGATCCCCAGCCCAAGTTCAGGGTCTAGAGACATACATACAAAAAAAAATATATAGGAACGCCTAAATAAAACTATGAAAAAAGGATCTAGTGTTGAGATCATTGGAACATATCACCTATCTTATTCAATAGCAGGAAGCTATTGAACATATCTCAGATGCAATGTAGTCTTGGGGAACTAGTACTATGTGAAACCAACTAGGTAAGATGTGCTGTGTGGTCAGAGAGATCTGACCCATTCTGTGTGGTGTTGTGGTGTCGTGTTGTGTGCAGAAGTGGCTCAGGAGGTAGAGTTCTGACACATGACCCAATACTTTTGTTTCAGAATTGTGAGTTTCTATTGGCACCGAAGTGGTGTCAAATGCTGTTATAAGACTACACAAGAGTGTGCCTGTGCAGACTAAGATTGGTGTCAGTGAAGTCTAACGTTGTACTCCAGATTCGGAGAGGAGTGGGCCACCAGATTCCAGCACCAGAACTACTCAGTCAAGATACGTGAGCGTCTGGCCTGCTGGACATTCACCAACTAATTTACTAACTAACTCAGCAACTATATTACCATCAACTAGAACATACCATTTTTGGGAAATAAAACTTGTATTCCTCCCATCAGTAAATGGACAATGTTTTGGTAGTCACAGAGTGGGTGTGATGACACCACCCCAACAGCATATCTAGTAATAAGTTCTCCTGGGACTATCTTAATATAATTACTATTAACCAGTCATTTGAAAATAATTATGTTCTGACCAACTAAACATTTGGTTCAGAACAAATAAATTTATCAAAAGATTTAAATTTTAAAACTAAAACAGCCTGAGTTAGTTCAGTGTGTTATAAATTTTATTAATATTATTAGACTTATTGATTATCTGTGTGTGTGTGTGTATGTAATCTACCACAACACATTACATATCAGTACCCTAGACTTTTAACGTAGCTACATTCATTAGTAAAAAAGATATGTGTGAGGTCGTAAGTGGTAGTAAGAAGGGCCTTCTGTAATTCACATCTACATTTATCTCAGGAGCCTTCACAGCTGACCTCATACATCACACTAGGTAACATCAACCATACAATACCATCAAAATCCACTACATATATTGGGGTCTTGTCCAGGGATAATTAGCTTATCAGTAATATTAGGATCTCCAGGTGGGAGAATAAAATCAGGGGGACAAATTGTAAAAATTAAAAATGTCCCTTAAAATTGAAAGTGAAAATAAAAGTTGGTGAATCTTCACAGCCAGTGGTAATTAATTAATTAATTGGTTAATTAGAATTACCTTACTCAATAGTTAATTAGAATTACTTTAGTTATTGATTAGTTAGATTTTACCTTGATCATTGTTATTTTGTGTGATGGCTGAGCTGGCAAAGTTCAGATCAGCTGCTGTGCTAACGGCGAAGGAAATGGGAATGGATGGTCAGGTTTTAATTCAGTATGTAACTGCTGAATGTGACAAGTATATTGAAAGGGAAGATAGGAGGTTAGCTGAAGAGAAGAGGTTACAAATTGAGGCTGATAGAGAACTTAAGAGGCTGCAGATTGAGGCGGAAGATAAGAGAAGGGAGGCAGAAGAAAAACGACAGCAAAGGGAAGCAGAAGATAAAAAGGCCGAAAGGGAAGCAGAAGATAAAAAGGCCGAAAGGGAGGCAGAAGATAGAAGGTTGCAAAGGGAGCACGAATTACGACTAAGGGAGCTGGAGTTACAAGGCCAGGCTCCTGAAAATGGTGCCAGCCCTTTTGCCTCAGATGCTACGCCTAGTCAGGGAGCCTCAACATCAGCTATGGGGTTTCATTTAGACCATTTTGTTGAAAAAGACGATGACATCGAGGGGTACCTCAGTCGTTTTGAATTATTAGCTACTACATATGGGTTAGAGAGAGAGAGGTGGAGTTTAAAGTTATCACAGGGACTGAGAGGTACTTCTTATGAAGTCTTCGCAAAAATGAACAGAGAAGAGCAAGACAATTATGACATGCTAAAGCAGGCTTTGTTATTGAGGTACGAAAAAATGGTGAATTTTATCGTAAGAAATTTAGAAATGCCAAACTGTTGTCTGGGGAGACATACCACCAATTCTCTGCCAGACTGGAAACCTATTTGGAGAAATGGACTGCTCTGGGGAAGACCCAAGATCTTAAAGAGATGATCATGATAGAGCAATTGAGAGAGTCCATGGCTCCAGACTTGAGAAAATTTCTCATGGAACAAGGTGCAGAGAAGTTGGGGGAGGTTTTAAATGTCGCTGAGAGGTATCAGGCAGCCCAGGCAGAGGTAAGTGGCTCTAAAAAGAAACAGAAACTTTTAAAGCTCCACAGCCATTTAATAAATTTGAAAATAGAGAACAGGGTAATAAAGGCAGGACAAACTTTGAACGGCCAAGAAATGACTATCGAGACAAAAACGCACAGTTCAATGACCAAAAATACAATGAAAGAAAACCGTTTAACCAAGGAAAAAGATGGTGCAAATGGTGCAAGAAAGATAACCATAACACCGAATTTTGTAGAAGGAAACCTTCAAACATTGCTGCAATGAAGTCGGGGACTCAAAGATTAAAGGTTAATCCTAATGGACAGCAGGAACCTTATCACCCCCCAGTTTGTGAGGATGTTATTTGTAATGGGGTCACCATAAGGTGCCTTTATGATACAGGTTTGGATTATGATTCAGTTGTGAAGTCTAGCCTAGTGGACCCAAGTCAGTATACCACAGAAACAGTAAAAATACAAGGGGCGACTAAGGACATACCACTCATGACACTTCCCATCGCAAGGATAACGGTGAAAACTCGCTATGTGGAAGGAGAAATCAGAACAGCAGTGATAGATGAACCAATCTACCCTCTGATATTGGGGTGTAGATACGTCTTCTTGGGGAATCCCGAGAGACCTGTGATCATGGCGACAGTGCAGACCAGGTCACAGAAAAAGGAGGAAGAAGGTGAACCTATAAATGCTCATCCAGAGGAGATGAGGAAGGCGCAGGCTGAGGATAGGACACTCAAGCCATGTTTTAAAAAATTGCCCAAATGCCACACACCTCCGAGCAAAGGGGAATACTTTATGAAGAACAAACTATTATACAGGAAGGCCGGAACTGGAACAAATGGTCACAACCAGCTGGTTCTTCCCACTTCATATAGGGATAAAGTGATGGAACTCGGGCATGCGATTCCCTTCAGTGGTCACATGGGGATCAGCGCCACAGGACAGCGTATAGCTTGTCATTACTTCTGGCCAGGGATAACGGAGGATATAAAAAGATATGTCAAATCCTGTCCAGAATGTCAAAGGGTAGCTCCAAAGCACTGGACTGCTCCTGCAACTCTAGGGGAAATGCCCATAGTGGGAACACCTTTTGAGAGGGTTGCAGTGGATATTGTGGGACCTCTCACTCGGACCAAGAGGAGGAACAATTACATCCTTACTCTGGTGGACACTTGTTCTATGTGGGGAGAGGCGGTAGCCCTGCCATCAATTGATTCAAAACATGTAGCAGAGGCACTACTTACAATATTCACAAGATTAGGATTCCCGCATCAAATCTTGACTGATAATGGCTCACAGTTCAAGGGGAAACTAACGGAAGAAGTTTTTTAAGCTATTTCAAGCCAGACACTTTCATTGTAGTCCGTACCATCCGCAAGGGAACGGCCAGGTAGAGAGGTTCAANGGGACTCTCATTTCTATCCTGAGGAAGCTGGCACACGAAAAAACCGGATCTGTGGGATCAATTCCTGCCCGCCGCGTTGTTTGCGTATCGGGAGGTACCACATAGTTCAACCGGGATGGCTCCCGCAACTCTGCTATTTGGGAGGCCAATAAAAGGTCCATTAGAAGCCTTATTAAGGACCTGGACAGATGAGAAGGCAGAAGAGACTGTTACCTCATCTTATCAATACGTGAACGAACTGACCACTCGTCTGAAAGCTGGATGGAAACTGGCAAATGATAATTTGAGACAAGCCAGGAAGAAACATGCAGCATATTTTAATAGGAAGGCAAAGGACAGAGAACTAGCTGTGGGAGAGAAGGTGCTTCTTCTACTACCCGGCAGCCAGAATAAATTACAAATTGGATGGCAAGGTCCATATACGGTTCTAGAGAAGGTGTCTAGAACAAACTATAAAATTGACAAAAAGGGGAAGGAGAAAGTTTATCATGTAAACCTTTTAAAGAAGTATCTGGACAGACCACTCCAGGAAAGCACCCCCTTACTGACCTTGGCTATCGCAACTCAAATGCAAAAGGAACCACTCACCTCGCATGAATACCCATTACATCCTTGTGAAACAGCAGCACAGGTAAAATCAGTAAGCACCTGACTAAAAACCAGAGGGAGAGAGTTCAACAGGTTCTGGAGGAACATACAGATGTATTAACAGATAAACCAGGCCATACAAATTTGCTACAGTATGACATGAAACTGGTAGACTCAAACCCAATCTGTATTAGAGCCTATTCTATTCCGTTCGCGAAGGAGAAGGCATTGAAGGAAGAAATAGATTATTTGTTGAAGGAGGGGATTATTTCACACAGTGAATCATCTTTTAGCTCCAGTGTAGTTTTGTTGAGGAAACCGTCTGGGGAACACAGACTGTGCATAGATTACAGGAAACTGAATGCTGTCACAGAAGGACAAGTGGATCCATTACCAGACACAAAACAGTTATTTGCCAGATTAAACAAGGCAAAATACTTTTCAAAGGTGGATCTTAGTAAAGGCTATTACCAGATTCCAGTGAAGCCTGAAGTGAGACCTTATTTGGCTTTTAGCACATCTAATGGACATTATGAATTCAACATGCTACCATTCGGATTGAAAAATGCTCCGAGTGTATTTTCAAGGATGATGCGCAAATTGTTGGATCCCCTGAATAACCCATGTATCACGAATTTCATGGATGATATTCTCGTCGCCACAGAGACATTTGAAGAACACATTGACGCTCTAAAAATGTTATTTGATAGGCTTAGGGAGGCGAACTTAACTGCTAGGCCAACAAAATGTTGTATTGGATGCAAAGAGTTGGAATTCTTGGGACACACTGTATATCAGGGTAACATGACCCCTGACCCCAAGAACTTGGAAAAACTGCAGAGAGCACCTAGACCACAAACAAAAAAGGACGTGCGATCATTCGTGTCGTTATGCGGATTTTATCAAAAATATATCAAAAATTTTAACTCTATTTGTGCTCCTCTGACTGATCTGACTCGCAAGGGACTTCCAGATAAAATTATTTGGACTGCGCAATGTGAATTAGCTTTCCAAGAATTAAAGGAAAAACTCACTAGCAAGCCTATTCTCAAATTGCCTGATTGACACAGGACTTTGTGGTGAGAACAGATGCAAGTAATGTAGGCCTCGGGGCGGCCTTGTTGCAGAGGTCATCTTCACCCGATGGGGAACTGAACCCAGTCGCTTATGCAAGCCGCAAATTGAATAAAGCGGAGCAAGGATATTCTACAAGCGAAAAGGAATGTTTAGCGTTAATCTGTGCAATAAAGAAGTTCCAAATCTATCTGTATGGTAGGACTTTTGTGGTCCAGACGGATCATCAGCCCCTGGTATTCTTATCTCAGGCTAAGCATGAAAACGCAAGATTGTTGAGGTGGTCTTTATTACTGCAACCTTATCAGTTTATTATCGAATACATCCCAGGGTCATTGAATGTCGGTGCAGATTTCCTCAGTCGGCACCCCTGTGATCATATTTAGAGTAGTGGGAGGCGAGAGGAGTAATTTTATCTATGTGTATCACTGGTTTTGGAACTTGCCGTAGTGCATGTTCTCAGGTGGGGAGATGTGTGATGAATTTACCATGATACAACGTTAAAATATCTCCAAAATTAACGATAAAATGTAGGGATAAAAATAATGCGTAAGATACTAGGAGACATGCTCGCCCATGCCCGCCTTTCCTGCCACCATTCAAATTATCTAGTTAGACGTGCAGACGGAACGTTTACCCTTTGTAGACCGGGGGGAACGAAACGGAGATCAAAAAAGGAAAGATATGACTGAACACGTGTTTGAAGTTCGAACGGCAAAAAGACGCAATTGGGGGTGAAAGGAAAAAAATTCACGTCCCTAGTTGACATAAGTAAGGAAATGGACAAGAAAAGAACCTTAGCTCTTGTTCGAGACAGTCATTTCTTGGACGTTTTTCGATACTTGGTCTTTATTTGAATGCCGCGGCAAGGCAGATTGTTTCGTGTAGGTTTCAAAAAATGGCATGTAGAACCAAGCGTGTTTTTTATGAAAAAACAAGTAGAGACAGACGGACTAACAGATCGTAATACATACTTGACTGAGATTTGACTGAAGTGACATTTGGTTATAGATTTGAAAGTTAGGGGGAAGTCGGCGATTGGTCAACGCATTTTATAGTAGCGGGACAGAGAGGTGAAATTTTGCCATTTGACATAAGTCTGTTCAGAGACGCAGTTTAAATTAATAGTGGTGTTGATTCCAGAAGAATACAAATATATAGTGGGACGCCATCATACAGCCAGCAGCTCAGCTGAGTTTTGCTAGCAAATTTAACTGTGTTCTCAATTCTGAATTCTGGTAAGAATGAACAATATTTATTTTGTATATTTTAATAATTCGAGTGATTGATACTGCCATATCATAAAAATGATTACGACAAGTAAGTGTTCGCTCTAGATCCCCAGCCCAAGTTCAGGGTCTAGAGACATACATACAAAGAAAATATATAGGAACGCCTAAATAAAACTATGAAAAAAGGATCTAGTGTTGAGATCATTGGAACATATCACCTATCTTATTCAATAGCAGGAAGCTACTGAACATATCTCAGATGCAATGTAGTCTTGGGGAACTAGTACTATGTGAAACCAACTAGGTAAGATGTGCTGTGTGGTCAGAGAGATCTGACCCATTCTGTGTGGTGTTGTGGTGTCGTGTTGTGTGCAGAAGTGGCTCAGGAGGTAGAGTTCTGACACATGACCCAATACTTTTGTTTCAGAATTGTGAGTTTCTATTTGGCACCGAAGTTGTGTCAAATGCTGTTATAAGACTACACAAGAGTGTGCCTGTGCAGACTAAGATTGGTGTCAGTGAAGTCTAACGTTGTACTCCAGATTCGGAGAGGAGTGGGCCACCAGATTCCAGCACCAGAACTACTCAGTCAAGATACGTGAGCGTCTGGCCTGCTGGACATTCACCAACTAATTTACTAACTAACTCAGCAACTATATTACCATCAACTAGAACATACCATTTTGGGAAATAAAACTTGTATTCCTCCCATCAGTAAATGGACAATGTTTTGGTAGTCACAGAGTGGGTGTGATGACACCACCCCAACAGAATATCTAGTAATAAGTTCTCCTGGGACTATCTTAATATAATTACTATTAACCAGTCATTTGAAATAATTAGGTACACATTTTCCATTTTATTATGTCATACAATTATGCATTCCATTTATAACTCCATAATATTTCTTATGTTCTGACCAACTAAACATTTGGTTCAGAACAAATAAATTTATCAAAAGATTTAAATTTTAAAACTAAAACAGCCTGAGTTAGTTCAGTGTGTTATAAATTTTATTAATATTATTAGACTTATTGATTATCTCTGTGTGTGTGTGTATGTAATCTACCACAACACATTACATATCAGTACCCTAGACTTTTAACGTAGCTACATTCATTAGTAAAAAAGATATGTGTGAGGTCGTAAGTGGTAGTAAGAAGGGCCTTCTGTAATTCACATCTACATTTATCTCAGGAGCCTTCACAGCTGACCTCATACATCACACTAGGTAACATCAACCATGCAATACCATCAAAATCTACTACACTCAAAGTCCTCATATCTCAGACACGACTAACCAGTTACCTCAAAGTCCTCATATCTTGCGTACCATTAATTAGTTATCTCAAAGCCATCCTGTCTAGGGTACCATTAACCAGTTATCTCCATGCCCTCTTATCTTGTGTGCCATAAACCGGTTATCACAAAGTCCTTATGTCAGTCTAGGGTACCATTAAGCAGTTACCCGAAAGCCCTCAAGTCTTGCGTCCCACAACTAGTTACATCAAAGTCCGCAAAGCTTGGGTCCTACTAAGTAGTTACTTCAATATCTTGAGCCCCACTAACCTGTTAATTACAAGCCCTGATATCTCGGTACTATTAACCAGTTATCTGGAAACTGTAATATCTTGAGTACCATGATAGGAAACTCTGTACAGAGCGATACAACAACAGGCAATCTGATCATCAGAAGTAGTCCCCCCCCGTCGATCAAGTGTTTCTGCCCCTTAATCTCCTTTACACTCTAAGAGGGGCGGACCCACTTAGGTCATGATTCCCAAGTGTCAGCTTCCTGTTGTCTAGTGCAGAGAATTGAACCCACTCCGCCTTGGTTGCAGCTTTCAAATTCATTCCTATTTCCTGCCAGCTGGGGGCAATTGTGAAAGTAACCCCTATGTTGAAAACAAATTACTGTCTCGAGTTCCATAGCCCGTTGTGGTTGTTCCACAGCCAGCACGATGCCTTTTCCACAGTTTCGCTGAGCCTCTTAAGTGCCCTTGTTCTTGACTGTCCCCTCAACCCCGACAGTTTCAGTAGATCATACACTGAGGCAGCCGCGAGACCTCTTGCACCCACCTCAACAGCCATGACCCTTGCAGTGAACCCATCGCGTCTCAAGTATGCGGCCAGATCATTATACTTGGCTACTTTGAACGAGTGTTGCTCTTCCAATCTGGATTCAAATGGCACGGTCAGCTCAAACATTATAATCTAGTGCGATGATGAGGAATGCAGCACTAAATCTGGCCGTCTTCGAGATCTTCTGATACTCTCTGGATATGCCCTAGCCCAGGTTGGTCTACTGCCATCTCCCAGTCATAGTTGATCTTGGGTACCATCAATCAGTTATCTTAAAGCCCACATACCTTGGGTACTATAAACCACTTACCTCAAAGCCCTCTTAGTTTGGGCACCCTTAAATAATTAGATCAAAGCTCCATATCTTTGGTGTCATTAACCAGTTATCTCAAAGCTCTCTTATCTTATATCCTGGTATTACACTTGGACATATATATATATATATATATATATATATATATATATATATATATATATATATATATATATATATATATATATATATATATATATATATATATATATATATATATATATATATATATATATATATATATATATATATATATATATATATATGTGTGTGATAGTAGATGAATATCCAAGTGTATCAAGTAATACCAGGATAGAATGCCAGTCAAGAGTTCTGGACTGAAAAGTTAAACCCCAGTCTTAGAAATAAGCACTGGTGCATAGTTGTCAAAGGAATAGTCAGACTGTGAAAATCCCTGGACCAGATGGTAAGTAGTAGTACCAGGATTTAAGGTGTCTCCTCCCCACAACTATCCTATGATAAATTAATGCTAGGGGATAAATGAAATGACTGAAAACTTTAATGGTAAACAGTCAACAAGTCCTCAGGTACACAATTAATGAATTATTTAATATTTATAGAAATTTTCTTTTTCTGCTGTTTGGAAAAGAGTAATAAATTATTCGCAAAATATATACAAAATTAACGTTATCTCTTATCTAGAGTGTTTGTAGGAATGTTCTTTCCTCATTGAAAAAGAGTGCTAAACAAAAGTAACTTTGCAATTTAATTAATAGTACTATTCTTAACACTTCAGGATCTGGAATACTATCCTCTTGGCTAGTGAAGTTAATGAACACTTGAGTTATTACTAGTATCTGGCTAGATTTGTAATTGACTAGCACAGATGTTAGACCAGTCAGTCATTAGATGTCGAAGTTATAAAGTCATTGTAAGCAAGGACATCATTTCAGTAATACAGTACTAGCATAAACATTTCAATTAGTTATAAGTATTAACAATCATCTGGTTTGATCCACATCTTAACATCTTTTAATATTTTACAGCTTGATCATTCCGAATATTAAACACAGACCTTGTAATTTTCATGAATAGGGTTGATTATTCACATCAAGTACAATTTGAAATAGACTGATGCAATTCCTAGCATCTACAGACAATTAATACACATCATATATTAACTTGCAATAAATAAAATATATTCATGAAAGCTATCATAATCCAGCTTACCCTCAGACTTCAGAAAACACACTGGACATTAATGTCTTGGCAGGCTGCATACAATTCAGATGGCAAAGGCGTAGTGGTAAACTCTGCATCCAGTCTGTTTCAAACTTTTTTCAGTGTACCTCTTTCAATTTTGCGCTCCCCTTGTTATTGGCCTCATCGTACGGCAGAGAGAGGCTGATGTCACAGTCTAAAACTAGGCCTGAGACCTTCTTATCGAACTGTTTTAGTTGAGGTGTGTTTTTCTTGAAACATTTCCTGCGTCATTCTCAGCTTGTATACAAGCGATCCTATCCAAACCTATCTTGTTTTGTTAAGCAGACTTAGATCTGTCTTCTTATATATGTATTTCCACGATCTGTCACTCCTTTAATTTGCTATGCTCAACAGATATGGGTTTTCATGCTTTCAATTCATATGTTGACACGAGTAACTGCATTTATCTAACTAAATGCTAAACACCTACCGTTGTTCCTTATATCAATTTATTCATAATCCTCTCATGGAATCAAAGGTGAAATCCGTTTCACAATAACTTCATTCTAATCCCTAATATCCCTTCTGATCGATGACCACTCTAACACAAACCAATATTCTTCAAAATCTCCATTTTGCCTAAAGCAGCGTGCCCCGTGATTCGCGACATTTAATTGGTCAGTAAGCCTGCGCGGTGTCGATTTTACAATGTACAGTAAACAACTTTTGTCACAGTGACACTTGTTAAGTCACTGCACTGGCTTACTGATATCTTGTGTATTTAAGGTTGTCAATGGTAACCTCAACATGTAAAATACATTGATACATAAACCACTGCTGCAGCAGTACATGACTGCATTGTTACATGTCTCCTGCAGCAGTACATGACTGCATTGTTACATGTTTCCTGCAGCAGTACATGACTGCATTGTTACATGTTTCCTGCAGCAGTACATGACTGCATTGTTACATGTTTCCTGCAGCAGTACATGACTGCATTGTTACATGTTTCCTGCAGCAGTACATGACTGCATTGTTACATGTTTCCTGCAGCAGTACATGACTGCATTGTTACATGTCTCCTGCAGCAGTACATGACTGCATTGTTACATGTTTCCTGCAGCAGTACATGACTGCATTGTTACATGTTTCCTGCAGCAGTACATGACTGCATTGTTACATGTTTCCTGCAGGAGTACATGACTACATTGTTACATGTTTCCTGCAAGACAGCGACAGATTGGTAAAAGGGCTGACTCAATGCTGCATTGTTACATATTTACTTCAAGACAGCGACAGATCGGTAAAAGGGCTGACTCAATGCTGCATTGTTACATGTTTCCTGCAAGACAGCGACAGATTGGTAAATGGGCTGACTCAACGCTGCATTGTTACATGTTTCCTGCAAGACAGCGACAGATGGGTAAATGGGCTGACTCAACGCTGCATTGTTACATGTTTCCTGCAAGACAGCGACAGATCGGTAAATGGGCTGACTCAACGCTGCATTGTTACATGTTTCCTGCAAGACAGCGACAGATCGGTAAATGGGCTGACTAAACGCTGCATTGTTACATGTTTCCTGCAAGACAGCGACAGATCGGTAAATGGGCTGACTCAACGCTGCATTGTTACATGTTTCCTGCAAGACAGCGACAGATCGGTAAATGGGCTGACTCAACGCTGCATTGTTACATGTTTCCTGCAAGACAGCGACAGATTGGTAAATGGGCTGACTCAACGCTGCATTGTTACATGTTTCCTGCAAGACAGCGACAGATTGGTAAATGGGCTGACTCAACGCTGCATTGTTACATGTTTCTTGCAAGACAGCGACAGATTGGTAAATGGGCTGACTCAACGCTGCATTGTTACATGTTTCCTGCAAGACAGCGACAGATTGGTAAATGGGCTGACTCAACGCTGCATTGTTACATGTTTCCTGCAAGACAGCGACAGATCGGTAAATGGGCTGACTCAACGCTGCATTGTTACATGTTTCCTGCAAGACAGCGACAGATCGGTAAATGGGCTGACTCAACGCTGCATTTTTACATGTTTCCTGCAAGACAGCGACAGATCGGTAAATGGGCTGACTCAACGCTGCATTGTTACATGTTTCCTGCAAGACAGCGACATATGGGTAAATCGGCTGACTCAACGCTGCATTGTTACATGTTTCCTGCAAGACAGCGACAGATCGGTAAATGGGCTGACTCAACGCTGCATTGTTACATGTTTCCTGCAAGACAGCGACAGATCGGTAAATGGGCTGACTCAACGCTGCATTGTTACATGTTTCCTGCAAGACAGCGATAGATCGGTAAAAGGGCTGACTCAACGCTGCATTGTTACATGTGTACTTCAAGACAGCGACAGATCGGTAAAAGGGCTGACTCAATGCTGCATTGTTACATGTTTCCTACAAGACAACATCAGATCGGTAAATGGACTGACTCAACGCTGCATTGTTACATGTGTACTTCAAGACAGCGACAGATCGGTAAAAGGGCTGACTCAATGCTGCATTGTTACATGTTTCCTACAAGACAACATCAGATCGGTAAAATGGCTGACTCAACGCTGCATTGTTACATGTTTCCTGCAAGACAGCGACAGATCGGTAAATGGGCTGACTCAACGCTGCATTGTTACATGTTTCCTGCAAGACAGCGACAGATCGGTAAATGGGCTGACTCAACGCTGCATTGTTACATGTTTCCTGCAAGACAGCGACAGATTGGTAAATGGGCTGACTCAACGCTGCATTGTTACATGTTTCCTGCAAGACAGCGACAGATCGGTAAATGGGCTGACTCAACGCTGCATTGTTACATGTTTCCTGCAAGACAGCGACAGATCGGTAAATGTGCTGTCTCAACGCTGCATTGTTACATGTTTCCTGCAAGACAGCGACAGATCGGTAAATGGCTGACTCAAAAACGCTGCATTGTTACATGTTTCCTTCAAGACAGCGACAGATCGGTAAATGGGCTAACGCAATGCTGCATTGTTACATATTTACTTCAAGACAGCGACAGATCGGTAAAAGGGCTGACTCAATGCTGCATTGTTACATGTGTACTTCAAGACAGCGACAGATCGGTAAATGGGCTGACTCAACGCTGCATTGTTACATGTTTCCTGCAAGACAGCAATAGATCGGTAAAAGGGCTGACTCAACGCTGCATTGTTACATGTTTCCTGCAAGACAGTGACAGATCGGTAAATGGGCTGACTCAACGCTGCATTGTTACATGTTTCCTGCAAGACAGCGACAGATCGGTAAATGGGCTGACTCAACGCTGCATTGTTACATGTTTCCTGCAAGACAGCGACAGATCGGTAAATGGGCTGACTCAACGCTGCATTGTTACATGTTTTCTGCAAGATAGCGATAAATCGGTAAATGTGCTGACTCAACGCTGCATTGCTACATGTTTCCTGCAAGACAGCGACAGATCGGTAAATGGGCTGACTCAACGCTGCATTGTTACATGTTTCCTGCAAGACAGCGACAGATTGGTAAATGGGATGACTCAAGGCTGCATTGTTACATGTTTCCTGCAAGACAGCGACAGATTGGTAAATGGGATGACTCAAGGCTGCATTGTTACATATTTCTTGCAAGAGAGTGACATATCGGTAAATGGGCTGACTCAACGCTGCATTGTTACATGTTTCCTGCAAGACAGCGACAGATCGGTAAATGGGCTGACTCAACGCTGCATTGTTACATGTTTCCTGCAAGACAGCGACAGATCGGTAAATGGGCTGACTCAACGCTGCATTGTTACATGTTTCCTGCAAGACAGCGACAGATGGGTAAATGGGCTGACTCAACTCTGCATTGTTACATGTTTCCTGCAAGACAGCGACAGATCGGTAAATGGGCTGACTCAACGCTGCATTGTTACATGTTTCATGCAAGACAGCGACAGATCGGTAAATGGGCTGACTCAACGCTGCATTTTTACATGTT
Organism: Oreohelix idahoensis; assembly: GCA_024509875.1. NCBI lineage: Eukaryota > Metazoa > Mollusca > Gastropoda > Stylommatophora > Oreohelicidae > Oreohelix > Oreohelix idahoensis. The sequence continues at coordinate 175,869 of JAMPIV010012948.1, forward strand.
TCCTGCAAGACAGCGATAGATCGGTAAATGGGCTGACTCAACGCTGCATTTTTACATGTTTCCTGCAAGACAGCGATAGATTGGTAAATGGGCTGACTCAACGCTGCATTTTTACATGTTTCCTGCAAGACAGCGACAGATTGGTAAATGGGCTGACTCAACGCTGCATTGTTACATGTTTCCTGCAAGACAGCGACAGATTGGTAAATGGGCTGACTCAACGCTGCATTGTTACATGTTTCCTGCAAGACAGTGATAGATCGGTAAATGGGCTGACTCAACGCTGCATTGTTACACGTTTCCTGCAGGAGTACATGACTACATTGTTACATGTTTCCTGCAAGACAGCGACAGATTGGTAAAAGGGCTGACTCAATGCTGCATTGTTACATATTTACTTCAAGACAGCGACAGATCGGTAAAAGGGCTGACTCAATGCTGCATTGTTACATGTGTACTTCAAGACAGCGACAGATCGGTAAATGGGCTGACTCAACGCTGCATTGTTACATGTTTCCTGCAAGACAGCAATAGATCGGTAAAAGGGCTGACTCAACGCTGCATTGTTACATGTGTACTTCAAGACAGCGACAGATCGGTAAAAGGGCTGACTCAACGCTGCATTGTTACATGTTTCCTGCAAGACAGCGACAGATCGGTAAATGGGCTGACTCAACGCTGCATTGTTACATGTTTCCTGCAAGACAGCGACAGATCGGTAAATGGGCTGACTCAACGCTGCATTGTTACATGTTTCCTGCAAGACAGCGACAGATCGGTAAATGCGCTGACTCAACGCTGCATTTTTACATGTTTCCTGCAAGACAGCGACAGATCGGTAAAAGGGCTGACTCAACGCTGCATTGTTACATGTTTCCTGCAAGACAGCGATAGATCGGTAAAAGGGCTGACTCAACGCTGCATTGTTACATGTTTCCTACAAGACAACATCAGATCGGTAAAATGGCTGACTCAATGCTGCATTGTTACATGTTTCCTACAAGACAACATCAGATCGGTAAAATGGCTGACTCAATGCTGCATTGTTACATGTTTCCTACAAGACAACATCAGATCGGTAAAATGGCTGACTCAATGCTGCATTGTTACATGTTTACTACAAGACAACATCAGATCGGTAAAATGGCTGACTCAATGCTGCATTGTTACATGTTTCCTACAAGACAACATCAGATCGGTAAAATGGCTGACTCAATGCTGCATTGTTACATGTTTACTACAAGACAACATCAGATCGGTAAAATGGCTGACTCAATGCTGCATTGTTACATGTTTCCTACAAGACAACATCAGATCGGTAAAATGGCTGACTCAATGCTGCATTGTTACATGTTTCCTACAAGACAACATCAGATCGGTAAAATGGCTGACTCAATGCTGCATTGTTACATGTTTCCTACAAGACAACATCAGATCGGTAAAATGGCTGACTCAATGCTGCATTGTTACATGTTTCCTACAAGACAACATCAGATCGGTAAAATGGCTGACTCAATGCTGCATTGTTACATGTTTCCTACAAGACAACATCAGATCGGTAAAATACCTGACTCAATGCTGCGCAAGAAACGAACAAGGACATGAATGAATTATAGGTCTGTAGAATAACGTGTTGTTGTGTATTCGCCACCACTGTAGAGTGTCAGGGATGTTATATGTGCCTGTCATGTAGACCTTGAGTGGGAGTGTCAAGTAACGCGAATGGTGTAGTAGTTCGGTGTAACAGACCTCTTGGTAATAACTCTCACACACTCTCATGTAATGCAATGACGACTTGAACTGCCTCTGACATTTCAATAGTTTAATGAAGGCACGCAAACTGGACAGCATGGATACAGTCATGGACACATGTTGACATACATTCATTGGTTATTTGAATCGTGGATGATACATTCATGTAGTAGTGAAATATCATTCAACCCAAGGTGGTATTCATTGTTCTGGTAACTAATCGCCGTATCCTCTACTGACTGAACGCGTCAATGAGGATCGGTAAACATACAAAAGTCATTGGCCGAACCTTCATTTCATAGCTAAGTTCTTAAGCTGAAATATGTCCAATGTTTGTATAACACTCATAAACCATGATAGTGGGTTTTCACCTCATACCAAGATCTCGATACCACTGCCTGATAGTAGGACACATAATCTGTTCTCTTGACAGTGATAAAAAAATATGATGACAGGAATATAACATTGCCGCCTTCCTGAGTTGTCGCTCACTCACTCGTAGGAAGGTAGAAAGATATAAGCCAAACTTAATTTATAATGTGCATATAAATAATTTCATAAAGTTTTCCATACAGCTCTACAGTAATCAAGTTAATTCACGTAGACATAACTGCTGTAGGAAAGCCTGTCATCTTCGTCGATACAAAACACAACCCTAGCGATACGAAGCACAATGTTCCATCTAGGTCTAATCGACTCGAGATCATCAAAAATAGGGTCTGGCATAACTGGAGTCCGAATCACACATGAGGAGGATCTCTGACATATGAGGAGGATCTCTGACAAATAGACTCTTACAGAGACATAAACTTCTCCTAGAAAAACATCTATGAATCATTGTTAAACCTTAAACAGTGCCAGCCCTGGAAAAAGCACTCAGCCATTTCTTAGCGACATTATCGGAACTCTTCACAACCCAGAAGGACTACGAAAACCTGCGCTAGATTCTGGCAGAAAGAATATAGTCCGACCTGAACATATAAAGGTATACAATATACGACTGAATCTTCTTTCACAAGACAAGTAGTACACATGAATTCAGGCCATAAACATAACAAGCAAAATTAATCTATTTTCTGGCCCGAACAAATAAGAACGGACATGAATACAATATCCATGCGCCGGATCAATATCAAGAACGATCACTCATATCATCAAAAGTGTGAATCAATCATGAATTATCTAGCTTTACCAGAGGAAGCATTTTCATACACAAATGAATGCAAATATATATATTTTCCATATTAAATAGCCATATCGTATTTTTGTAATATGTGCGTCAAAATATGCACGCAACAGATTACCACACCCCTCGGGAAAAAAAAATGGTACATTTTTTTTTGAAATACATCTAGAAGCAACATACAATAGGCTCACAACGCACCAATAACAATGCGCAGATGATAAGCATTGAGAATATATTTCATGAACTTAGAGAAAGTATTTCTCTAAGTATAAATATTTCCAGAGAGGTGTCACCAACGCATACTACAATACTTGCAATGCCACACTTTCTACATCAGTTTATACATAAATTTCATCTTAGATACCTTAACATCATGATCATCAAAGACGAAAAAACATTGAAAAACCAGCGGTGAATAATCATCAGTGAACCGCTAAGTAGTGTTACAATCAATGTATGATATATTCCATATGTGTACACATTTCAACATAGGAACAACTGTAGCAAAGTTAGGCATATAATTTAACAGTTATGAATCTTGTGGGCATCTAGACAAAATATCTGCCATCACATTTTCTGACCCACGGATAGCTCGCACCGAAAAATGAAACGGCTGCAGAGCAATCGCGTATCGCGTTGATCTCGCGCTCTTCAGATTTTTACTCTGAATAGCCGTAAGAGCTTTCTGGTCATTTTCCACAATGAAATGCGCGCCAAGAAGAAATCTTTGCAGTTTAAGGATTGACCAAACCATAGCCAATAATTCACGGTCTAGGACCGAGTAATTCTTCTCTGCGGCATTTAATTTTCGAGAAATATACATCACAGGATGCAGAGTTCCAGAGTACTCTTGCATTAGTGCTGCTCCAATCCCTGTGGATGAAGCGTCACTACGAAGAATAAATGTCTTATCCTTAGAAGGCAATACTAGGATAGGTGAAGTAGAAAACATAGTTTTAACCTTATCCAAAGAGGATTGACATTCTTGAGTCCAATGGACTACATTAGGAGACCCTTTCTTTAGCAAGGAAGAAAGAGGTGACATAATGGAGGACAGATTCGGAATGAATCGTCCATAAAATTGTATTAGACCTAAGAGACTTCGCACTTGCTTTTTAGTCTTAGGAATAGAAATGTTAAGTATCTTACTAATCGGCTACCATGACAAGCATGGGAAACAAAGAGCCAGGGATCCAGACCTCCAGGACGACCCAGAGTCCGCTGGGAGGACAACATTAGACAATCTTTGAAGGACCGAGGACTAGAATGGAACCAGGCCAGGAAGAAGACAGCTGATAGAATGGTCTGGCGCTCTCTCTTCCAAACCTCTACACCTCACGGTAGAAGGGGAACGACTAAGTAAGTAAGTAAGTAAGTATCTTACTTGTATTATGGTTCTCTGTTTTTAGGAAACCATGACCAATACGGTGACCTAAGAAAGATATTTCGCTAAAACCAATACACGCTTTCGATGGTTTCGCTTTCAGGTTATGCTCGCGTAAGATAGACAATAATTCATTTATCCCATTATAGTGATCGTTCCAAGTATCACTGAAAAGACAGATGTCATCAAGATATGCAATGACATCTGAGCGATGAGATAGGATTCGACGCATCATGCGTACGAATGTTGCAGGGGCGTTCATAAGGCCGAAAGGTATAAAATTCCATTGGAATAGACCCCTAGGCGTCGAAAAAGCAGTAAACGGTTTGGCGTGTTCGGATAGTGGAACTTGCCAATATCCCTTAGACAAATCGAGTTTAGTAAAGAAATGGGAATTCGATAGTCTCGTAAGTAGCTCTTCAAGTAAAGGCATAGGTTCAGCATCAAATTTAGTCACTTGGTTCAATTTGCGATAATCAACGCAAAGACGTATGTTGTTGTCTTTTTTTTCGCACGATAACCATCGGTGAAGAATATGCTGATGTGGATGGTTCAATAATTTTTAACTCTATCATCTCATCCAACTCTTTTTCTACCTGTGCTTGAAAATGTATCGGGATAGGATACGGTCTGACTCTTATAGGATTATGGTCAGTAAGAATAATGTCATGTTGAATGACATCAGTTTGACCAGGAATGTCAGTAAGGACATCCTGAAATTGTTCTAACATAGTAGAAACTTGTTTCTGTTCTCCTGGAGATAATTCGGGAGAAATCGCAACATCTTTCCATGACTCATTAGAATGAAGCGGTATCATTGGAAAAGGGAGATTCACATCTGAGAAACTCGTTTCCTCATCCTGTATTACTGACAGTGATGAGTAATGTCCATGTTGGACTGGAAAATCGTCCCTTGCCTGGAAAACAGGTTGTAAATAATCAGGACGTTCATGGAATTCCGTGAGCATGTTGATGTGGAAGGTTTTATGCTTCCCGTCAATATCGACGATATAGTCAACATGGGAAACTTTTGATATTATATCGTACGGACCTTTCCAAGAAATAAGAAGTCTGTTTTCTCTACAAGGTAGTAGGACCAATACTTTGTCACCTGGACACAGTTGTCGCAAGCGTCTGGTTTTATTGGCAAATTGCCTTGCCTTCTGTTTCGCAAATTCAGAAGAAGCAGTTGCCAATTTGCATGCTTCAATAATCTTGTGTCTAAGTGCAATGACATATTCGTAAGAGGATTTTGTGTCATCGACAATATTATCAGCAGTTATGAGATCATGAAGTAAGGACATAGGACCTCGCGGTTTCGCGCCGAAGACAAGTTCAAAAGGAGAAAATCCTGTATGTTCGTTGGCGACCTCTCTATATGCAAAGAGAGCCGCGGGTAAAACCCTGTCCCAATCCTGAGGATGATCTTCTGTTATCTTACCTAGTAGGTTTTTCAGAGTTCTATTCAGACGTTCCACCATCCCATTGGACATAGGATGATAAATACTACTCAGAGATCTCTCTATCTTTAGAGTCGACATCACTTGAGACATGGTATCCGATATAAGTTGGCTACCATGGTCCGATAATATTTCTGCTGGAAATCCCAGACGAGAAAATATTAACCAAAGAGCATCTGCAATATCAGCAGTAGTTTTGCTCTTTAGAGGAACAGCCTCTGGCCAACGTGTGCACATATCAACACACGTCAAAATAAATTGGTGTCCTCTAGCAGACTTTATCTTAAATGGACCAATGATGTCTATCGCCATTTTTTGAAATGGTCGAATGGGAATGTCTGCAGCCTGAATAGGTGCAGCATGGCGTGGACCTCTGGATTTAACCTCTTGACATACTTTACAAGATCGACAATAGATTCGTATGTCCTTATTCACAGCAGGCCAAAAGAAAGATGCAAGAACTCTAGATTTAGTACGGGAAAAACCCATATGTCCAGCACACTGAGAATCATGAGCGTGCTGTAAGATTTTAACTCTCATATTTTTGGGCACAAGAATTTGAGAATGAATGGATTTAGCGGAGTCTTGTACCATACGTACAAGTACGCCATTCCTCATCGTAATCCAAGATTTACGATTTGTATCCTTATTCGGATCACCTTTTGTTGCCAGAGTAAAGAATTTCTTCAGAGTAGGATCATCTTCCTGCTGTTTTATAAAGGAAACATGCGAAATCTCCAAGAGATCACCTTGGTTCTGGTCATCATTATCTCCAGAAGGCGAAGATTGCGGCATGTTTAGAGCTTGAGCTCTAGTGACTACAGCATTTGCAGTATGCATATTATCACTTTCCCACTCGGCAATTTGTTGCGGAGTGCAATCTTTCGCACCATGAATGCGACCGACGATAAGATCAGCGATCGGATTCGGCAGCAGACATGCGTGCACATCTCCTGTAAAGAAGGGAGTAGAGATGTTGATAATGGCAGTGGAGTACTTCTCCAATGTGCCACCAAATGTTATGCATTTGATTATCTTACCAGTGGCTCGAGAAGGATCTATAAGTGACTGCCTCACTCCAATGGTTGTGCACCCGGAATCGAAAAGAATTGAGACCGGAGTACCATCTACTAGACCTCTATTCAATACAAGAGCGCCTCTTCCATCATGCGCGACTGACGCAGGAAGAGCAGGAAGAGGATGACCACAGCTTTAAGTCGAAACTGTGGTTGGCTCGAATAATGTTTTGCATTGGGAACACTGAAATGCTCTGTCAAAATCGAAAGCAGAACATCCCACACTATTAGAATCTTTCTTATCATTGGTTTGATTACCGGCTTCGTGAAACTCTTGTTGTGCAGAGTTAGCCTGGTAATGAGATTTGCCATGTCTTTTGTGTTGTGATCTACCTCGGTTATTGTTGCCTCTGTAATTATTATTCCCTCTGTTATAACCCCTATTTGGGTTGGAATCATAATATTCATGATCATAATCATCATGCTCATTATAATGAGTATCCCTGTAATGTTGGTTTTGTTGTTTCCATGAAGAACTTGGGTAGTTCCTATGGTTACTCCCTTTTCGGAAATTTCTATAATTATGGGCACCCTTCGCGTATCGAGGACTGTCAGCCCGATTCCAGTTCTTCGAAGAAGAACCCTGATTTGAGTGGTTACCTTGGTTTTGATACTTATTCCAATTAACCTTTTTATCAAATTTATTTTGAGCTCCTTGGAATTTGTGTGAGTAATTATGATTATATTCTGTTGCTGAAGCAACTGGCATACCCTCTTTAATGTTAGTGTTACTAAGAATCATGTCAGGGTGTGCCGTGGCATACTGGTCACAATATTCTTCCATTTGCTTTAATGTACTAGGTTTACGCTCATGTAAAAACTCTAGGAATGGTTTATTTACCGAAGACATGACCTTGTCTCTTAGCAATAAATCCGTAAGACCATCAAATGTTTTCTCTATTTTGGATAATTTAATCCATCGTGAGAGTGTAAGTCGTGCTTTTGAAATAAAATCTGAGAATTCTACACCTACCTCAGGTCTCATTGTTTTAAACAAAAGACGATAACCTTCTTCTGACAGCTGATATCTCTTTATCAAAGCTGCCCTAATAGCATCATAATTATCCTTGTCGGCCTCTTCAACCAAACATAACTTAGTCAGAGACTCCCCTTTTAGATTTTCAGACAACTGATTCACATACTGTGATTTGTCAACATTATGAGCTCGACAGGCACGTTCAAATCTAGAAAGCCAAAATGTTATATCATCACTGGCAGAGTTGAACGCTGGCACCTTGACCTTATAATTAAAGGGTTTACCATTACCACCAGATGCCTGATTAACATTAGTCATACTTGTCAATCTTAATTTCTCTAACTCAAATTCATGTTCTCTTGTTGCTTTTCTCTCTTCAGCTTCTCTATCTAATTTTTTTTGTTCAGCAGCAGCAGCAGCTTCCAATTTTTTCTGTTCTGCCACAAATCTCCTTTCCTCCACCTGCATCTGCAATTTCTTTTGTTCAGCAGCAGCATCAGCTTCTCTTTCTAATCTTTTCTCTTCAGCCAGGGCTTTTCTCTCTTCAGCAGCAGCAGCTTTTCTCTCTTCAGCAGCTAATGCTTTGTCATATTGAGCAACATCCCATTCTTCTAAATCTTTCCCAGTCTTATCAAGGGCTTTCCCTTGTGCAATAAAGTAATCTAATGTAGACATCTTGTCTTATTAAATCAGAAACCTGAAAAAGTAAATAAATTACCTTATTTCACTTGCATGGGAGACAAGTCTATACTATAGACTTAGTCTTAGTGAAAACCTTGTATGGTTATTTTGTTTATAATATAACCAATGATAACTTGAGTACCTGTGGAAAACAATATCTGTATATCCCAAACACTGTGGGAGACAAGCCTTAGAAAGGTCTTGTATACTTCTTTAATGTAATCAATGATCAATTGAGTACCTGTGGAAAATAATATTTTCTATCCCAATCACTGTGGGAGACAAACCTTACAAAGGTCTTGTACACTTTCTTAATGTAATCAATGATCATAAGTACTGGTCTGTACTATAATATAAATATATTCAAATATACCTTATATATTATCTGTCAACCAAAGACATTAACAAGGACAAACAAGAAAAGACAATATGAAAACAATTGCAGGAATCAAATTAAATCAAAATAGAAAAAAATCAAAAAAAAATGATCACAGAATCTGTGATGATAACCGCAATGAAATCAACAAGACAAATAACGCCACAGTGTATAAACATAAGGGTGTAAAGAACTGAAATGAAAGGAAAGATGAGACCTACAATTATACAAACAAATCAAACAAAACTAAAGAACATAGAAATATTACAAAAACAACAAGAAAGACAGTATCGTCACAGCTAACAAATATTTGCAAACAATGTTGCATGCAAATTTCAATTAAGAAATTTGCTTCCTACAGAGCTCTAGAGCAAGACCAATGTCACTTGGTATTTCTTGTTCTAGTCACCTCCCATCCAGGCCCGCAGAATACAAACTAACTTAACACACAACAAATAACATATAAACATAAATACATGTAAACCTTAATAGCATAAATGCATACATAATATGATTAAATAATATGGCAATGTGATGTTAATAGAGTATTGCAGAAAGGATGTGTTGCAGAGAAGGCTTATCTTTTATTCACCATAATTTTTCACTTTTAATAAGTTATTAAATTATTGAATTAACTTATTACAATGTTCAATTCTTTTGAGCATATGAAGATCCAACGATGAAATATGCACTTTATGTTCAACAACACTATGATTCTTCTGTACAGGATCAACAATCACTTCTGTCTTCTGTATGATGAGAAATGTCAACAGTACTGCTCCAGATATTTTCTACACTTGATACAAATGTCCTGTGTAATACCGTCTGTACAGCGAAAAACTGTCAACAAGCGCTGACCTAGATACAGCATTCGATCGGTAATACAGGTCAAGCTGACATCGACTGCCCCGTTGTAACTTGTACACTGGTGTTCATGCGTGTCGTATGTGGCGTCAGTGATGGTCTGGTTATCATAACCCCAGGAATCTGGTTCACCACTGTAGAATAACGTGTTGTTGTGTATTCGCCACCACTGTAGAGTGTCAGGGATGTTATATGTGCCTGTCATGTAGACCTTGAGTGGGAGTGTCAAGTAACGCGAATGGTGTAGTAGTTCGGTGTAACAGACCTCTTGGTAATTGTGGTGAAGTGGGATGTTATAAATATTTATAGGGGACTTAGTGTACTGACTGAGATCAGCTGTGAAGGTATCTATATCTAATAAGAGTAGTGTATTATAGATAACCTTACTTGCTGCCACATATATATATATCTCAGTCAGAATTATTCTGGAATAGTGTGATGACTACGTTGTATGTCTAGGGTATGTGTATGATGAAGTGTAAGTCATAACAACAACAGACAGATAAACAATTTAATTTATTCCACCACACTTGACAACACTGTGACACTCACATACATAAAACACTCTACAAGGATATCTTAAAGGAGTCACTGATAACTTTTCAAATAACAATATGTATTCATTGCTGTCATGAATGAATATGTGTCCTGATTCAAATACAAAGGGAACCAGGAATCACAATCAATTTTAATTACAAGTTATATGTACAGAATTTCTCAATATGAATATTGTAGTGATGTATATTTTATTAAAAGTATCCTATGTGTGTCAGTTGTGTAGTAGTAATATGAGGTAATACTGGTTTTGTTTTGTTCAAGCTCTGTTGGTATTTGTCATCATGACTTCAATAGTTTGTCTTTATTGGAACTAGTATTGGAGATGTTCTCAGTTCCTGATATTAAAACAATTTACTTCCCCTCTTAAGTTTATGTTACAATGTTATTTTAAGATGGGGGTACATAATTTTGAGCTCAGCTGGCCACATCAGCTTATCTTGCGTGATGGCGGCAGGAAAAGACTCCTCTGCTCGATTTCTCCCCTGTGCTCTGGAGACACCTCACTGATAGCTAAATGGACCAAGGAGTATGCTGTCCGACTCTGGATTCAGCAAGGCTCTGACCAGGTGCTGCTCAATAACGTCAAGACCACGGTCCCACAATTCATAGAATAAACACAGATACGTTGACTAGCAATGAATTCTGGCACAAATACTGGCACAAATTCCCATCTGCTTATGTTCCAGGCTTTTATTTAGCAAAAATATGAGCTGGCTTCAACGCACTGTTGCTTTATCAAGCTTATTTGAACTAGTGGTCTCGAACTAACGCTCCTAAGTGATTATATCAGCGAGTCTGGCCAATGGAGCCACGTTTCGACAAGTGTTTGAAAAAATTTTACCTTCCTACGTCTCCCCTAACAACCAAAGATAGTATTTATAGTCCGACCAATCGGGTTTAGTCTTATATTTGTTCCGCTCCAATCAATTTGGAGTTTACATGGTAGGCTATTTCCGTACGTAAGGTTTATTCAAACACGTTATAAAAAAATTTTATGAGCAGAAATGATTTCATGCTGTCAGGCATCCCCACTATTATATTTTGGTTATAACTTCTTAATTCCTAGACTATTTGCGTAACGTTTTACATATTCTTTGTCAGCAAGCCCTAAGGAACCCAAATATACAAATTTAAAAGAGCTAAGTGGCTGCGTTCAAAATATGCAATTTCTTCTACCTCCTGTTTCGAAGATGTGCTGTCTGGGTACTGTAATGTTTTCAAACGTAAACCCATCTAATGTTATCTTTTCTAATAAGCGTTTTTCCGGATTTTAAAACCTAACTCTGGGAAGGTTAGTGTTTTTATCACTGTCCGTCCGAAAAAGTTAGTGCATGTGGCCTTACACGCGTGATAGTAGTAATTGTGTATCGCGTTACGCTTGTTGGGGGTGGCATTAATAGTGAGACGCGTGTTTAATTTTGCATGCGTTCCTGATTTTCATTCGCCCCTCTCTCTTTCTATTTGAGTCCATCTGTTCGTTCGTTTTGGTAACGTAATATAATTAATGTTAGGATTAATTTAGGTCATTACGCAGTGTGCCTCTCAATGTTTTTCTTAGAAATGCAATACCCGTTTTAATGTGTTGTGGAAACGCTTGTATTTATGCAGTGGCTTATATTTAACGTGGAAACGTTACAATTTGCAGACGAAGCATAAAACAAAGGGTATTTCGAGTACTGCCATTGTGACAGCACTGTTCTTTACCATTCTTCTTCCTTTTATTAAATTTATTTGTTAGGCTTTACATTTACCTTTTAATTTATATATGTGGATTAGAATATTCCACGACAGTAATAACTCTCACACACTCTCATGTAATGCAATGACGACTTGAACTGCCTCGACATTTCAATAGTTTAATGAAGGCACGCAAACTGGACAGCATGGATACAGTCATGGACACATGTTGACATACATTCATTGGTTATTTGAATCGTGGATGATACATTCATGTAGTAGTGAAATATCATTCAACCCAAGGTGGTATTCACTGTTCTGGTAACTAATCGCCGTATTCTCTACTGACTGAACGCGTCAATGAGGATTGGTAAACATACAAAAGTCATTGGCCGAACCTTCATTTCATAGCTAAGTTCTTAAGCTGAAATATGTCCAATGTTTGTATAACACTCATAAACCACAATAGTGGGTTTTCACCTCATACCAAGATCTCGATACCACTGCCCGATAGTAGGACACATAATCTGTTCTCTTGACAGTGATCAAAAAATATGATGACAGGAATATAACATGGCCGCCTTCCTGAGTTGTCGCTCACTCACTCGTAGGAAGGTAGATATAAGCCAAAGTTAATTTATAATGTGCATATAAATAATTTCATAAAGTTTTCCATACAGCTCTACAGTAATCAAGTTAATTCACGTAGACATAACTGCTGTAGGAAAGCCTGTCATCTTCGTCGATACAAAACACAACCCTAGCGATACGAAGCACAATGTTCCATCTAGGTCTAATCGACTCGAGATCATCAAAAATAGGGTCTGGCATAACTGGAGTCCGAATCACACATATGAGGAGGATCTCTGACAAATAGACTCTTGCAGAGACATAAACTTCTCCTAGAAAAACATCTATGAATCACTGTTAAACCTTAAACAGTGCCAGCCCTGGAAAAAGCACTCAGCCATTTCTTAGCGACATTATCGGAACTCTTCACAACCCAGAAGGACTACGAAAACCTGCGCTAGATTCTGGCAGAAAGAATATAGTCCGACCTGAACATATAAAGGTATACAATATACGACTGAATCTTCTTTCACAAGACAAGTAGTACACATGAATTCAGGCCATAAACATAACAAGCAAAATTAATCTATTTTCTGGCCCGAACAAATAAGAACGGACATGAATACAATATCCATGCGCCGGATCAATATCAAGAACGATCACTCATATCATCAAAAGTGTGAATCAATCATGAATTATCTAGCTTTACCAGAGGAAGCATTTTCATACACAAATGAATGCAAATATATATTTTCCATATTAAATAGCCATATCGTATTTTTGTAATATGTGCGTCAAAATATGCACGCAACAAGGTCCCAAGTTTTTTAGGTTATACTATGGCAGCGTTTCTCAAACTGTTTGGTCTGAGGAACCCTTTACACTCTTAAAAAGTGTTGAAGATCCCTTGAAGCTTGTGTTTATATGGATTATACTGTGAGACAATGAGAGTGGATAAGGCAAATAACGGGTTAGATTATTTTGGAAATAGTTTTCACCTCGCGGATCAGCTTAATGGGTCTCGGGGACCCCCAGGTGTCCGTTGACTAGAGTTTCAGAATCGCTGCTCTATGATAACGATTCTTATAATCTGTGCCTGGTCTTTGAGGTCTGTCAGAGTTCTGTCAGACTTTGAGTTCTGTCAGACTTTGAGTTATGCTGTACTTCTAATCAAGCTTTCTCAGTTTCTCTTGAATCTGTATTTTCGAGTAAATTTGCTTACGACCTTGAACTTTTATTTAATTTTCCAGCTTTGAAGTTCACGCGTTTGGTTCTGTACGGAGGGCATGCCACACACTGCATCATTCAATGCATCTACGGAAGAAATTTTCGCCGTGAATTTCGCAGAGTCTTCCACAGAAGGGAACCAGTACACCCAGGTTTTCTGGAACTGTGTGTTTGAGCGTTCCTTATTGTTATACCTTTTACTTACAAAACCATTTTCCATGAACTGAAGTAAATTGAATAGTGGGCATATATTTTATCACGAGTTGTACCCGGCGTAACATACGCCATCAGCATCATATCTTAAAGGTTATTAATGAAATATCAACACATTTTATATTCATTCATAAATTTCATTATATACGCAATTAAAAATTTCTTTCTTCTAAAATACAACTCTTAATGAATCCATTGATCTAACTCTTAAGACAGGTTTCGGAAGGTATAAGTATACTATTTCAAAAGTCTGTCCATGTGACTTGTTGATGGTCATTGAAAATGTTAAACGTATAGAAAACTGTCTTCTTTTGAATGTGAAAGCCATATTCATATCAGATGGAATAAGAGGTATTTGCGGTAAGAGAACAGTATCTACATTCAATCCATCTATTACTCGAGTCTCTGCGATGTGTCTTTGTAGACGCGTAATCATCAATCTTGTTCCATTGCAGAGTCCCCTCGATGGCAGATGAGTCCGTGTAGCATGATTACAGCACCTACTTTCAGTTTTAGCTCACGAGGAGGCATTTCTGTTGGGGAATAAGCTGTTGAGAAATTCTTCAGGGTATTCCAGATGGTCATGTGGTTCATCGCTTGCTACAGAATCCACACTTTTGTAAACAGTTTCTTCTTTGGGAATACGGTCTTACACTTGCTTGTTCAGTTCCAAAGAATCCTCATATATAACATTTAGTATTGCTCTGTCTTTGAGTTGCTGAGCTGTAACAGTGTTGAAGTTAATGTCTCCATAGAGTTGTTCCACAGGGTTTCGTGTGTATGAAAAACAGGGCGTAGGCAAACGTATAGTTGTACCACTTCTTCGATCGCCTACTTGTAATAGCCAGTCTGATAATTCCTTCTCGCTTGCTGTTGTTCCCATGTTACGTGTAAGTCTCAGTACTTGGAACTGGTTTCATAGCCTATGTTTCTTTATACAACTGGCAACTGTTAGACGTCTTGAGCCTCGGAGTATCACCGACAGGACTTGCCTGAAGTCTCCGCCAAGTAGTATAACTTTCCCTCCAAAAGACTTGTCTAATCCTGTCAGACCGCACAGTAGTCTGTCTACTGCCTGAAAGGCGTGAACGTGTGTCACTGGTGCTTCGTCGCACACTATCAGTTTTGATTGTAGAAGTGCCTTAGCTTCCTCTATGTTCGGCTTTAAATGAAGTTGCATTTAGAAGCAGAGGTATCTTGAACGTAGAGTGAGCAGTTCTGCCTCCCTCCAGCTAACAGAGTTGCTGTAATACCTGTAGACACAACAGGAGTAACACTATCTCTCTTGCCTCGTATGGTGTGTGGTATAGTTGAGTAAAGAAATATTTTTCCAGTTCCAGCCAGACCAACTAAAAAAAACAGTTTTTATTAGTATTTGACATATTGTATATGGCGTCAAGAACAATGTCAAATGCCATTTATTGTTCGTTGTTTAATTTTTTTCCTGTTTGCGATCGCTTTGGTGTGTTCTTCCAAAATGTCAAATGATTGCATATGCAGAGGTGCTGTCATCATTTCAACAGCTGGTAGATGCACTTTCCGAAGGCTCAGACCATAATTTTTCAACATTTCGTTTATTTCTGCAAGAGCATAGAGAGGGCCAGTTTCGTCAGAATAACGTTTTATGAAATATTCACTCATGCCCTGCTTATGTCTTTCCCATAGTTCAGGTACATGGTCTTCTGGTTCTCCAAATCCACATATCATTGCAAACAGTAACCGTATATAACTTGGTGTGTGTGCCTCGATTGCCTCGGAAGGTGTGTCGTGCTACATCCTGTCTCCTTTCAAAAGTTCATGTTCTCTGCAAGCTTGCTGAAATATTTCACAGAGTTGTCCATTGACCGTTCGCAAATGCTTACAACTTTAATTTCTGTAACTCTTGTAAGAAGCATGCGTAGATAGTAGCGCCCGCTGTCGTGAACACTTAAAACAGGCATAATTCCAATAACACAATCTCCACCTCTTTGCCTACGTTTCCATCTGCTTACTTTTTTCTCAGATACGTAGTACTTTGGTATCTCTGCGTAACTGAAGTGCCTTGCTTGCAGATCTGTTCTGTTTATTTCAAACCGTGTCTCATGCATGATCTTTGTAGACATTTCTCTCTGCAAGGCCTCCTGTTCTCTCCCTTCTTGGAAGATCACTTGCTGTTGATCAGGTAGGTGCACCGCCAACCTTATAATGGAATGCGACTTCTCCGACTTCGGAAACTCATTCAAACGCCACATTGCTTCATGTGCACTAACGTACGGTCCATTTAAGAAAGTTTTAATCTCACCAAAGACCAAACTACCGTCAGTACCTTCCCGTTGTAATCGTACAGATGCCGCATCATGACCTTTATAAACGTATTTATAAAGGTACTTTACACTCTTCACGGAGGTATACACTTCCACATTAATGTGCGCATTGAATTTCTCCGACAACCATGGATTATTAGGTACAATCCATTTATTGTCCATTTCATACTTTCGTCCGTTAACAGCAGGTCTTTCTCTTCTCTTATATATCTTCTTGCCATTAACATTCTCTTCTCTTATATATCTTCTTGCCATTAACATTCTCTTCTGTTGTATTTCTGAACTCTCTCGGACATTCCTTCCTTCTTACACCTTCTGTCAAGCACGAAGATCGTGCACTGAGTGCACCGAAGGGCCATGTAGCATGCACTTTGTGACGATTTCAAACAATCTTGGATTTGTTTTTGAGCATGGTAGCTCTGCCATTTGCGACTCTGTCAATGTCATCCTTTGTGCGTATTTTATAATCTATAGAAGAGCGAGGAGTGTGTGCGCATGTGGTAGTCCATGTTTCTGGAACTCTATCACGTGATGGATGAGAGTACCAAAAATACTCCGCTTGAGAATGTCGGCAAGCAGTTCTGCACGTTTTATTTTGAACACTCGCACAGTTGTGTCTGGTCTGTGTTCAAGCATCTGCTTTCCTTCCATTGCATTGACAATCTCAGGCCATGCAGGATTGCAAGTAAATGTAACCAATAGATCAGGTCTCCCAAACTTTAGTACAATTGCCATAGCATCTTGATAGTTTTGTTGCATGTACCTTGGGCTACCTTGAAAAGTCGAAGGCAGAATTATCATCTTCCCTGCTCACAAGTTTTGGTTTTGAGCTCTTGCTTCTACTGCATCCAATAGCCCACGGCACATTTCCACTCTTAGATCTTTCTGGTTATGGCGTTAATAGTTTAATCTAGATTCTTCAGTCTTCACATAGGCATCTACAATGTATTGTTGAAATAATTTCCCACTGTATGAATTAGGCTAAAACCAGGTCTCAACGCAAGTCTATCAGCAAAGAATTGCAACCGAATTACTCTATCACTGGTTGCCTCCCCTTTGCTGTGCAGTGATGGTCCAACAATGGCCAAAACCTAGAGTATCTAATGTGGGTCTTCAAAGGTATCTATCTTCGCACAAGATTACTCTTGGCAGAGATACAGATAGAAGGATGATGATGCTTCTAACGTGAAGGAATATTCACAAGATATTTCAGAAATCAAGAATAATGCTGAATGTGTCTTAGAAATGTTAATTTTATCTGCCCGACAACTTTTGTGAAGAGGTATTATATATTTAATTTAGCTCGTACAAGCCCCCAACTGAAGTAACAATAAAATTCTTATTATTATTTGGCTCCATATATGTCAATGTAAAGTATTAAAGATGCTGATTCATACGTGTGCACGTAATCTCTATAATAACTAAATCAACTATGAATTTGTAAAAACACTATATAACAAACTAGCGGTCATACCCGGCCCAGCCCGGGTCCATGTCGGAATGGCTGCAAGATGGGTTTGGTGCGAATCGTTTTAGGAAGGTTTAAAGTGCTATCGAATAATGTTAAAGACATTAGGATTATTTCCAGTTAGAAAGAAAATAATTTAAAAAAAAATAATGACCCCATCCCCCACACATTCACAAAACGTGTCTCGTCTGTCCCGTCTGCCCCGACCGTATGTCCCGTCCGTCCTATCTATCTATCTATCTATCTATCTATCTATCTATCTATCTATCTATCTATCTATCTATCTATCTATCTATCTATCTATCTATCTATCTATCTATCTGTCTGTCTGTCTGTCTGTCTGTCTGTCTGTCTGTCTGTCTGTCTGTCTGTCTGTCTGTCTGTCTGTCTGTCTGTCTGTCTGTCTGTCCGTCCGTCCGTCCGTCCGTCCGTCCGTCCGTCCGTCCGTCCGTCCGTCCGTCCGTCCGTCCGTCCGTCCGTCCGTCCGTCCGTCCGTCCGTCCGTCCGTCCGTCCCTCCCTCCCTCCCTCCCTCCCTCCCTCCCTCCCTCCCTCCATCCCTCCATCCATCCATCCATCCATCCATCCATCCATCCATCCATCCATCCATCCATCCATCCATCCATCCATCCATCCATCCATCCATCCCTATCTATCTATCTATCTATCTATCTATCTATCTATCTATCTATCTATCTATCTATCTATCTATCTATCTATCTATCTATCTATCTATTTATCTATCTATCTATCTATCTACCTGTCTATCTGTCTGTCTGTCTGTCTGCCTGCCTGTCTGTCTGTCTCTCTGTCTGTCTGTCTAAATTGCTTTAGAATTACGTTAAAGACATTAGGATTATTTCCAGTTGGAAAACAAATCTTTTTTTTTTTAAATAATGTTAACCATCGCACACACATCAAAACGATGTTGAGGGCAAATTTAGTGAATGTAACGTATTCTTAGAGCCGGATCGTGAACAACTCTACATACATACATTTGCATTCATGCACATACGTAGCCACACACACACGCTCTTATGTATTCAATGTATGCATGTACAGTACTAATGTCCTTTCCTCTATAAAATAATGCAATAAGGGGATACACTACAAATGAAACCTCACGCGTAGTTTCACTTGCACACTTAAACATAAAATGGAAGGAGAATAGTACTAAATAAAATAAAATAATACTTTCCCTCAAAAAAAGTTGTGCTTTTCTTCTAACAAGAAAACCATTTTTGCAGAATAAAATATAAAGCATAAGCGCAATTCCCGTGGCACATTTAAAAATTAAACATTGTTCAGGAATCCTGATGTAGAAAATTTGCATAATAGAAATCAATGAACTGTAAATTTAAGTAAAAAGCTCTACACAGCTGAATATTATTCAAACTGTCCTTGTCAGAAATCGTGATTTAGAAAACTTAAATAACAGAAATCAACGCACATTTTACATTTATGACTTATATAGTGTCTAAGCTAAGGGCGTTAACCCTTGTTTTTACGTCCGCTAAGAGAGAATGGAATTCGGGAATCTTCTAGAACAAACACAAATCTTGAAGTATTTTTTTTTAATGTAAAACTTTTGCCTCGTTTTCGCGAGGCGCGTCCCGTTCAACCTAGTCGGTTATATTAGGGCGCATGTCCAAATATAAAAGATCCTTAGGTGTGAGAGATAATGATCTAATTTTTTTTTTAAATTAATGTGTTTGCTACTTTTCTTTGTAGCACGCCCCTTTCAACCATCTACCATGTACATGGAGTTGTTGGTTATATCAGGACGTGTTTCCTTTATTGTAATATGTTTTTGTTTGTATTTATTTTATACTATATTATCTCTAGTCGGTATTTTTCCTTTTGTAGTTATAGTTCAACATGGTTTTTAAAAGAAATTCCAAAATATGCTATTTTCTAAGTTAGTATGTTTTTAATTTTCACTGGATGGTTTCTTTGGTTAATTTGTATGTATCTGGGGCGAGTCTTTCACCAGTTTGGACTACTGACTCAAATCCTTATTTGTTTTTTATATGTTAGCTTTAGTTTTTGTAATATAGTGTTTTATTAACTTTTGCATTTCTGAAGGGGTCTTTGTGCCTATGAGATTTTCTACCCTCATTTCTACATTGTGGTTACTACAGTATGTCTTAATGTTTTGCCTCTGTTGGTCATATTTCTTGCAGTCCACCAGAAAGTGTCTAATTGTGTTTGGTTCTTGACACTCTTCACATGTGGGTTCCTCAATCATGAAATATACAGTTCCAAGCTTGAGCCTCAGCAATTTTTTATTAATTGGTATTTTTAGTTCATCTTTTATTTGACATTTTTTGCTTGGTTTTTTAAGGATTTTATATGAGTGTCTTGCTTTTTTACTTTGGTCCCATGCTGTTATCCACTCTTTAGTTATTGCTTGAGCAATTAAGCTCTTAATTTCAAACTTCCCTAAGCCTACTTGAATTTTGTTATGGCTAGCTCTCCCCCCTTTGGCTTCTTTGTCTGCAAGCTCATTTCCTGCTATCCCCACATGTGATGGTATCCATGTTAGTGTTGCACTGCATCCTATAGTTTGTAGATATGTATTAACCTGTAGTATTTCCTCTATAATATCTGGCCTGCTACATTCATTTCTGTTTCTGATAGCTAATACTGATGATAGGGAATCTGTGAGAATGGTTACTTTTTGTGGTGGATTTTCTGCAGCTATTTCTAAAGCTTTTAGGATTGCCACTAATTCTGCTGTAAAGATGGATGTATTACCTGTTACTTTGTATCTTTTATAAATTTTTAATTTTGGTGTTGCTATTCCTGCTCCTAATTGTCCTTCTTCATCTTTTGACCCATCTGTATATATAGTTAGGATATTATTTATGTACCGTTCTATGTACTCTAGTGTTTTACTTTTTGCTGAGATTATGTCGTTAGATTTATTTATGATATTTGTTAAGTGGGAGTCAGTTTCTGGCACTTTTAATTCCCATGGTGGGATCTTTGCTTTATACAGAGCACTACTGTTTATCGCATTAAATAGGTCTGGGTATTGATCCACTTCATCCATTGTTTTCCACCCTGACTGGTATCTATTATGGTTTAATGGAATGTGGCCTATGTACTGGTTACCCCTATCAAAGGTTTTATGTGCTGGGTGAGTTCGATCTTTATAATGATCTAATACAAACATAGCTTAGAATTAATCAAACTTTTCTTGTCCTGGATCACGAGTTACAAAATTTTCATAACAAAAAGCATCGTGCTGTAAATTTAAGTAGCAGCTTTACATAATAATAATAATAATAAATTCTTTAAGCGCCAAACACGGCGCATAAGGCAGAAACCAGTGCTCTCCAGGTTGTTCGTTGTGACGCCACTCCTCTTAGCTCTTGCACATTATTTAGGCCCAACGTTCTTCCTTCTCTTATTATTGTTCTTCTGAGTGTTTCTTTTGGTCTTCCTTTTTTCCGCTTACCCTTACCCAAAGCGCCTCTTAGTGGTTGCATTCGTAGGAAAAACTTACCATCGTATAAAGTCGGAGACATATTTCTGCCTTTTAAAATTAGTCTTGAATTCTTTAAATGATGTTCATGTTTACTAAAATTTGTTCTCGAATGTATTCAGCTTGTCTCAATATTTTGTTATTTTCCAAACTCTCACAGTGTTAACATGAATAAATTTGAATTAAAAACAGACTTCAATGACGTAATTTCCAAATGTTAGATACTTCTATTGAAGGCGCTAGCTCCCTGCCAAAGCAATTCTAGTATGGATTTCTCTTGTTGTGTCACCATCCTGAGTCATTTTACTGCCTAAATAATTGAAACTTTCAACTTTCTGTAGTTTTTCCCCGTTCTCAGCTTTACATAGCTGAGTATTATTTAAAGTTTCCTTGTTACAAACTTTGGTTCAAAAAACTTACACAACAGAAAGCAATACACTTTTTCTAAATTTAACAAAATGTGATAAAAATGATGACTTACATAGTTACGTCTCTTTTCTCTTAAGATAGGAATGAATGAAGTCCCTTGACATAAGAATGAATGGAGTGAAGAAAATTTTACTGCTCAGCCTGCTGACGTTGTACCATAACGATATATGACTTAAAACCTTTCCAGAGAAATGTCCAATACGCTGAAGAAAACCGCAACGAAATCCGTTCTGCCGGTCTCGAGTTATGATGTGACAAACAAAAACACATTTTCGGTTTTATAGATATAATGATACTGGCGGTCATTCCCGGCCCAGCCCGGGTCCATGTCGGAATGACTGCAAGTCAGGTTTGGTGCAAATCGTTTTAGGAAGGTTTAACTTTTTTGGTTTAAAATGTACTGTTGCATTGAGGCGTGCTTCTAAGGGAAACAAGGGCTTCTTTGTAGACAACATTGGTATTACAGTCACCTGACGTGTAAGTGTTCCGACGTAAGCAAATCCTCGGGATTCTTGGTATGCAGACTTTCTACCCGCTACCACAACCACCAGTCTGCTTTTTTATGTTTTTATTTCAAGTATGAGATTTTTTTACATCGTAAAAAGTCAAAATTAAAAAAAAAACAGACATAAAGAAGATAAAACGTACATGCATACATGCACATACATACATGCGTATTCATGCAAATACGTACCTTCACCCACACGCTATTATGTATTAAAATGTATGCACGTACACTACTAATGCCCTTTCCTCTATAAAATAATGCTGTAAGGGGATGCATAACATATAAAAACACACACGTGTAGTTTCACATGCATACTTTAACATAAAAAGGAAGGAGAATAGTACTAAATAAAATAAAGTAATTATTTCATTCAAAAAATGTTTTGCGTTTCTTTTTTAGTAGCAAGAAACTAGAATCTGCATGAATAATTAGACGGAAGTCCTCGATATTGGATGGGGCATTCTCTAAGGCTGTTTTAAATGATAAAATATAATTATTGGTGCGATGTAACATGTCTTGCAAAACAGAAATCACTTCGAATTTCAGATTTTGAAAGTTGTTACAACGTGTAGAAACACATGGTCAGCGATAAATATATATTTGAAGAAATTTAGGGTAATATCTTTCGTTGGGAAATAAGCTACCAAGCAATTGATACACCTGCCCTTGAACTTTGAACTTCGGCATATGACCTGTTTCAGACACTACCTTGGCCACAAAAGACGTCATTTGGAACGCATTATTTCAGCCGCGGATGTTTCCTAAAAATTCTGTAGACAGAGGGTGTTGGCCAGTCAACAACGACAACAGCGGTTCCGGCAGTGCTTGAAGTTCTTCCAATTTAACTTTATCGTGTTGGCAACACATGCCTTTTGGCTCGTTTTTCCATTTAAATGCAGAACACATGTTGCACATTTTATGGAAAGGACCTAGACTTACAGACTGATCATTGTTGTAATTTATATGAGCGTCATAACATAGAGCAGAACGTTCTCTGTTTAACCAGAGAGTTTCAGATATGTGGACAACCTGAACTACATTAGGGTTTGCAGGAAGCACTCTTTCAATCCTCAAGTCTATGTGACAAAATCGATCGCGCTGCAGGCGGACCGATTTCCTAGGCAAAGACTGAGCAGCATTATACTATCTTGACGAAGAACGCACCCTGGCCTTATCAGCGATTAAGCAAATGCGCTGCGCGATTTTAGCGTTAATCTGTAGTCTGATGTTGGCCACACCCGAGATTAACCAACATGGTTGTCGGTTGCTATTATCTCGGCCGTTCCTTGCCAAGCAGGGAGTTTGGGTAACCAAACAGACGACTTATCACTCAGAGTAGTGAAAGAATGTTTGAAAATACCAAATATCTGCCACATAGCAGAGAAAGAAAAATGTGCCGACCACTGAAAAGCACGTCTTTAGTCAGTACAACAAAGGTCACAGAATACGGTCGTCTTGGACAAGAGAGAGACCCAAAAATCTCCAAGACGGTGACGTACTGATGAAAGCTTTTGTGTAATGAGAACTTTGACGATATACAATCCTTCAATGTTTGGCACTATCTGTAGCGTTGACAAATTGTTGACTGTTGTTATAAGAAAATGGTAGCTGTCTAATCCAAGAAAGGCATTGGCGAGACTGGCGAAATGATCTTGGTATGTAGACTCAACAACTTGAGTATGTACTCTTGTTTCATAAAATATGACGAGAGGTGTTTGATTTTATAAGTGATAAAGAGGATATCCAGGCGTATCAGATGATACAAGGATAGAAAACCAGTCAAGAGTTCTGGTCTTTAAAGCAATACCCCAGTCTTAGAAATAAGCACTGGCGTATAGTTGTCATAGGAATAGTCAGACTGTGAAAATCACTGGCCCAGATGGTAAGAAGTAGTACCAGGATTGAAGGTGTCTCCTCCCCACAACTATCCTATAATACATTAATGCTAGGGGATAAATGAAATGAATAAGAACTTTAAACACACAATGGTAAAAAGTCAACAAGTTCTCAGGTACACAATTAATGAATTATTTAATATTTATAATGACTTTCTTTTTCTGCTGTTTGGAAAAGAATAATAAAATATTCACAAAATATTCACAAAATTAATTTTATCTTTTATCTAGAGTAATTCTCTTGCTAAGCAAA
The DNA here is from genome assembly GCA_024509875.1 of Oreohelix idahoensis. NCBI lineage: Eukaryota > Metazoa > Mollusca > Gastropoda > Stylommatophora > Oreohelicidae > Oreohelix > Oreohelix idahoensis. Next base: position 200,213 of record JAMPIV010012948.1, read on the forward strand.
GTTAATGAACAATTGCTTCACTTTTACTATTATTACTGTTCTTTAATTCCTTTGACTTTTAACACAAGATTGTCATCATCTGACGTGCTACTTGAAATACATATGATATATGTTACAGCTATTTTAGCAGGTGTTTCATATAAGCTTCTGTCAGTTCCTTTATAGATCACTTATCATGGTTCCTGGATACTGATGATACTGTACTGTCTCTAGAGATTATCAGTCTTGACACACCCAACAGTAGAGGTACCAAGAACCAGCTGTAGATAACTCTTTGGGTTCCTGCACGTATGTGAGATTACCTCTGATGAACGTACGCATGCTTCTGATAGTTGACAGTATGATCGAATTGTCAAATGAACCCTCAAAGTTCAGATATAACACTGGACATTAATGGCTTGAGAGGCTGCACACATCTGCAGGTGGCAAAGGCGTAGTGGCAACTCTGTCCTGCGTCCAGTCTGTTTCAAAACTTTTTTGAGTGTCCATCGTTCAAATTGCGCTCTTCCCGTTTTATTGGCCAAAGCGTTCCGCTGAGAGAGCATGACGTCACAGGCGTGTTAGGTCTGATTAATGTTTTTGCCAGATGAATGAAATTTTGACTTCTGGAAAAACTGTTCCATTTCTTCCTTCGTCGTTCTAGTCTTCTGTCCGTCCAATCCTGTCCATTCAGATTTCGTTAACACCTAACAGTCTAGAGCTACTATTCCACCTAATTTTCTTATTTGTGCAACCATTTAACATTTTCCTACATTGCTCGAAAGTGTGTTGTGACCTGATCAACTTACGATTGTATGCATGCACTTTACGATATCTTCCGTTCCAAAACCATTCCAGCCATAATACATATATGTGAATAAGGAGGCAAACTTCCAGAATTGAAACATATAAGTCTTTCTGCTATTCGTCCATCCTGGTGGTTATGCCATCATTCAGAAGTTGGAACTAAAACACAGATCACTTTAACAACAAAGTGGCCAAATTGTATGCCCTGTGACCCCCCCTCGCTCGCCATTTCCAGATTGTGTGCTATTTTTAGAGACACCGTCCAGTTGCAGTAATCGATTCTGCAACCGTATTGGAAACAGATTTTGCCGCAGTAAGTTGAGCTTGCAAGCTGTATATGCGAATCAGCTAGTAACTTTGGAATCTTGATTCTCAAAATGCGCTCTTTTGAGTGAGGTAAACTTGATATAAATATGAGAGTCAACTAGCGCGTGCTTTAGCTTGACTCATGCGGTAAACTTTCGAGTGAATTGAACTTGATATTTGAATATGTCACCAACTTTTGAGCACTTGATAAGCAGGTGAATAAAATGCTGTGCAATCCCAGTGTAAAACGTGGGCGAGAAATCTTCCTTCTTAACTGAGGAAGTGAAGGATGTCCAAAATTGCGAATTCTGCTATCCAGACGTACACTTTGCTTGTTTCTTTCTGGTAGACGCCAAACACGTAATCAATCAATACCCTTTAGCTCCCCAAGGAGCATAGTTCTTCAACAAACACATGCCAAGTCTTCCTGTCCTGTGCCATCCGCTCAAGTTCTTTCCATGTTTTCCTCATCATTTTCACCTCTGTTTCCAGTTCTCTTCTCCATGTGTTTTTTGGTCTACCTCTGCCTCTCTTTCCCTGTGGATTCCAGAACAAGGACTGCCTTGTACCTGTGCAGTTTTTTCTTGTTCACACAGAGTGCGAACATTCCAGGTGCCAATCCTGGAGATTTTCCTAGACGAAAAAAGGTTAGTTGGCAACCCAGACTCCTTTCGGCTTTCTCTAGGCTGCTTCATGCGCCTCCTTTCCAGAGGACCTTTTTCTGTCTTGGGCGGCTGAGTTGATTTATATTCTTTATTTGACTTGTCCATGTTTGTTAAAGTTTTTGTGGTAACAAGTTTTTTACGGGATTGGGTAACCAACCCCATGTCGAACCCTCCTTAGTCGCTTTTTACGACATGCCTAGTAGGGTGCATGATAAGTCCACATTGATAAGTGTTTGTAATATATATTTCTCTTATCATTGAAGAATGTTGTATACATGAAGACACCACACTGATAAATGTAGAATGTAAACTGTAAATGCAAAGGCGTCACACTGGCACATTACATTGACAAGGGTGACTGTGGTGCATGTAGTTTGTGTGTACTAGTCATCTTGATGAAGACTGATGGTCAACTCGAACCAACACAGTGTTGGATATCCCGGTCACCTTGTCCATAAAGCATTGAGGCCCTGGCAAGGAACAGTGTTTATATTGAGTGAGAGTACATGTGTGAGTTACGCGAATGGGTGTACTGTTCTGTAGAGTTGATAGGTAACAATGCACTCATACACTCGTATCTAGAAGTCAATGACGGCTGGAACTACTGTTAACAGTTTCATACAGTTTAATGGGACGCACACTCTGACAACACAGCTACAGCCACTGGAACAGGTTGGCAACAACATCACATGCTTGAAAATGGTTTACGACATCAAAGATACATTCGTAAAGAATATGAATATGATAGAACGTTAGTAGCTAGTCCCTCTGGGTTCTAGTTGTATTTACTTTCAAGCCTAACTGACTGATCGCGTCAGTTAATGTTCTCAAATATTTATCAACAATGGCTCCCTGACAGAACCTCTTCTGACGAAGAATTACAAGCCGTAAATTAGTAGGCTTTTATGACGACAATCTCAAAACCACCAGTAGTGGCTTACAATAGTAGACATCTCTGTATCAGATAGTAAGGAATCCCTGTTCTCCGAACGATGATCCGCTTAGGCAAAGGCGAGATCCAAAAAATGGCTCCTAACTTCGATGAGCTTCGCTCACTCCGAAGCTGCATAATAGAGCATAAGTAAAGGGCGCTGTCCATCATATCAATAATGCTGTGTAGATTATATGCATAATAATGCAATGTATATCATACGAATAATGGTGCTGCTGGCAAAATGTCGTCTCGAAAATAGTCAATCATATACATGTGCAGACCATAACATGGCTGCAGATCTAGGCATTTGAAAAGGTACAGTAACTGTCTCTCTTTACTTTATCATCCTAGAAAAACACTAGAAAAATAGCACCCGCCTTCCTTTGGCGCTAAGAATATATTCTGGGGAGGAACATAGACATAATAGTCATACAGACGATGTCACCTTCCCCCAGAATTTCACAGCAAAGAACAAATCTTCGGACTTCTGCCCGTACAGCGATCAGGATCCGCCCATCATCACGGAAGTCTCTCTCGACAACCACAATTCGACACATGCGCAGACACGCGTGACCCCCAGAGTTCAACTCAAGATGGGCCGCCGTAAATCTAAGTATTCCTATAAGACCCAAGAGAAGTAACAGACATAATAAAATGTGGCTTCCACAAAATCAAGGGTTATGTACCTATGACTCTCAAAAAAAGTGTTAACAGATAAATAAATATCTTTCTAGATATATATATATCTCTATATTCTTTGCCTACAAAAGAATCTGTGCGTAACAGACTACCACACCCCCCGGAAAAAAAATAATTAAAAATCATTTTTTTTTCATCTAAGAGCAACATACAATAGACTCACAATGCGCAGATGAGAAATATCAGTAATTTATATAATGCTAAATAGGCTAAGTCGACGAATAGATCGACAAGTGAGAATATATCTCAACATCTCAGAGAAAGTATTTCTCTAAGCATAAATATTTCCAGAGAGGTGTCACCAACTTATACTACAATACTGGCAATATCAAAATCCATACAATAATTCATACAATAATTCCATATTAGGTACTATGAGTTCATGATTAACAAGGAAGAAAAAATCATCAAAGGACCAGCGGTAAATATACATTAATGAACCGCTAAGTGGTGATACAATCAATATATCATATTACAAATGTGTACATATTTTGATATAGAAAGAACTGTTGTAGATTTAGACGTATTAGGTAGTCCAAGACATAACAGTTAGGTGGAATCATGTGGGCATCTAGACAAAATGTCTGCCATCACATTTTCTGAGCCACGGATAGCTCGCACCGAAAAATGAAAAGGTTGAAGAGCAATCGCATATCGAGTTGATCTCGAGCTCTTCAAATTTTTACTTTGAATAACTGTAAGAGCTTTCTGGTCAGTTTCCACAATGAAATGCGCGCCAAGAAGGAATCTTTGAAGTTTGAGAATTGACCAAACCATAGCCAATAATTCACGGTCTAAAACCGAGTAATTCCTTTCTGCCGCATTAAGTTTTCGAGAGATATACATTACAGGATGCAGAGTTTCTGAGTACTCTTGCATTAGTGCCGCTTCGATCCCAGTGGATGAAGCGTCACTACGAAGAACAAATGTCTTATCTGTAGTAGATAACATTAAGATAGGTGGAGTTGAAAACAAAGTTTTAATCTTATCCAAAGAGGATTGGCATTCCTGAGACCAGTGGACCATATTAGGAGACCCTTTCTTTAGTAACGAAGAAAGAGGTACCATGATAGAGGATATATTCTGAATGAATCGTCCATAAAATTGTATAAGACCTAAGAGACTTCTCACTTGCTTTTTAGTCTTAGGAATAGAGAAGTTAAGTATTTTACTGGTATTATGGTCCTCTGTCTTAAGGAAACCATGACCGACACGGTGACCTAGGAAAGAAATTTCGCTAAAACCAATACAGGCTTTAGAGGGTTTCGCTGTCAACTTATGCTTGCGTAAAGTAGACAGTAATTCATATAACCCCAAATAGTGATCTTCCCAAGTATCACTGAAATGACAGATGTCGTCTAGGTATGCAATGACATCTGATCGATAAGATAGGATTCGACGCATCATGCGTACGAATGTAGCTGGGGCGTTCATAAGGCCGAAAGGCATGAAATTCCATTGAAACAAACCCCTAGGTGTAGAACAAGCAGTAAGAGGTTTGGCGTGTTCAGATAAAGGAACTTGCCAATATCCCTTAGACAAGTCAAGTTTAGTGAAGAAATGAGATTTAGAAAGCCTAGTAAGTAGCTCTTCTAGTAAAGGCATAGGTTCAGCATCGAACTTCGTAACTTGATTCAATTTCCGATAATCAACGCAAAGACGTATGTTATTGTCTTTTTTCCGAACAGTAACCATCGGCGAAGAATATGCTGAAGTGGATGGTTCGACTATTTTTAATTCTATCATCTCATCCAACTCTTTCTCGACCTGTGCTTGAAAATGTATAGGGATAGGATAAGGTCTGACCCTAATTGGATTATGGTCAGTTAGAATAATGTCATGTTCAATGACATGGGTATGTCCAGGAATGTCAGTAAGGACATCCTGAAATGTTTGTATTATTGACGAGACTTGACGCTGTTCCGCCATAGATAAATTAGGAGAAACAGTGACATTTTTCCATGATTCACTAGAATGAAGTGGAATCATCGGAAGAGGAAGATTCACATCCGAGAAACTTGTTTCCTCATCCTGTATTACGGACAGGGATGAGTAATGACCATGAGGGACTTGAGAATCGTCCGTCGCCTGAAAAATAGGCTGCAAATAATCTGGACGTTCATGGAATTCCGTAAGCATGTTGATGTAAAAGGTTTTATGCTTCCCGTCAATATCGACAATATAGTCAACATCGGAAATTTCCGATATTATATCGTACTGACCTTTCCAAGAGATAAGAAGTCTGTTTTCCCTACAAGGTAGCAAAACAAATGCTTTGTCACCATGTCAAAGTTGTCGTAAGCATCTCTTCTTATTGGCAAATTGCCTTGCCTTCTGTTTAACAAATTCAGAAGAAGAAGTTGCTAATTTGCATGCTTCGATAATCTTGTGTCTAAGCGGGATGACATATTCGTAAGAAGATTTTGTGTCATCGTTAATATTATCAGCGGTTATAAGATCATGAAGCAAAGACATAGGGCCGCGCGGTCGCGCGCCAAAGACAAGTTCAAAGGGAGAAAATCCTGTATGTTCATTGGGGACCTCTCTGTAAGCAAAAAGGGCCGCGGGTAAAACCCTGTCCCAATCTTGAGGATGATCCTCAGTTATCTTTCCAAGTAAGTTTTTGAGTGTTCTATTTAGGCGTTCATTAATCCCATTAGACATTGGGTGATAGATACTACTCAAAGATCTTTCTATCTGCAGAGTAGACATTACTTGAGACATGGTATCCGATACTAGTTGGGTGCCATGGTCTGATAATATTTCTCCGGGGAATCCCAGACGAGAAAATATGAGCCAAAGAGCGTCTGCAATATCAGCAGTAGAAATGCTCTTCAGAGGAATAGCTTCTGGCCAACGTGTGCACATGTCAACACACGTTAAGATAAACTGATGTCCTCTGGCAGACTTGATCTTAAACGGACCAATAATGTCTATTGCCATTTTCTGAAACGGCCGAATAGGAATATCTGCAGCCTGAATAGGTGCAGCATGGCGTGGACCTTTAGATTTGACTTCTTGACATACTTTGCAAGATCGACAACAAATCCGTATGTCTTTGTTTACGAAAGGCCAAAAGAAAGCCGCAAGAACTCTTGACTTAGTACGGGAAAAACCCATATGTCCAGCACACTGAGAATCATGAGCGTGCTGCAAAATTTTAACTCTCATATTCTTGGGGACAAGAATCTGAGAATGCATGGACTTAGTGGAGTCTTGAACCATACGTACAAGTACGCCATTCTTCATTGTAATCCAAGATTTACGATTTGTATCTTTATTTGGATCACCTTTTGTTGCAAGAGTGAAGAATTTCTTTAAGGAGGGATCATCTTCTTGCTGTTTTATAAACGAGTCACGAGAAATTACCGAGGAATCATCTCGGTTATGCGCTCCATTATCTTCAATAGATGAAGTTTGAGGCATATTAAGAGCTTGAGCTCTTGTGACTACTGCATTAGCAGTTTGCATATTTTGATTTTCCCAAACAGCAATTTGTTGCGGAGTGCATTCTTTGACTCCGTGAATACGACCGATGATAAGATCAGCGATCGGATTCGGCAGAGGACATGTGTGCACATCTCCCGTAAAGAAAGGAGTAGCAATCTTAATGATAGCAGTAGAGTACTTCTCCAAAGTGCCGCCAAATGTTACACATTTGACTACTTTGCCTGTGGCACGGGAAGGATCTACGAGTGACTGCCTAACACCAATGGTGGTGCATCCAGAATAAAAAAGAACTGAGACTGGAGTATCATTTACTGGACCTTTATGCAAGACAAGAGAACCTCTTCCATCATGCGCGACTGACGCAGGAAGAGCGGGAAGAGGATGGCCACAACTTAAAGTAGACACCGTAGTTGGTTCGAATAATGTTTTGCATTGGGGGCACTGAGATGCTCTCCCAAAATCAAAAGCAGAACATGCCATATTATTAGCGTCATTATTATCTTTAGTCTGTTTACAGGCTTCATGTGACTCTTGCTGTGCAGAGTTTGCCTTATAATGTGATTTATGTCTTTTGCATTGTGATCTACCTCGATTATTATTGCCTCTGCAATTATTATTGTTTGCTCTATTGTAACCCCTACTTGGGTTTGAGTCATAGTTTTCATGGTTACAATTATCATGCTCATTATAATGAGAATCTCTGTAAGTTTGGTTTTGTTGTCTCCATGTTGGATGACTTGGATAGTTCCTATTATGACTTCCCTTGCGGAAATGTCTATAGTTGTGACAACCACTGTATCGAGGGCTGTCAGCTCGTCTCCAGTCCTTCGAAGAAGAACCCTGATATGATTGACTACCTTGGTTTTGATAACTGTTCCAGTTACCCTTTTTATCCAACCTATTTTGAGCTCCTTGAAATTTGTGTGAGTAATTAGGATTGTAAGGTGTTGCCGGAGCAACTGGCATACTCTCCTTAATCTTAGTGTTGCCAAAAGTTACGTCAGGATGTGCAGTGACATATTGGCAACAATATTCTTCCATTTGTTTAGTGTTTTGGGTTTACGCTCTTGTAGGAATTCAAGGAATGGTTTATTTACACAAGACATGATCTTGTCTCTAAGCAACAAGTCCATAAGTGCTTCATATGTGTTTTCTGTTTTGGATAGCTCAATCCATCGTGTAAATGTAAGACGTGATTTTGCAATGAATTCTGAGAATTCTACCCCTGTTTCAGGTGCCATTGTCTTAAACAAAAGACGGTAACCTTCCTCTGTCAATTGATATTGTTTTATCAAGGCAGCTCTAATAACATCATAATTATCCCTATCAGCCTCTTCTACCAAGCTTAAACTAGTAAGAGAATCACCTTTCACATTCTCTGATAACTGATTAGCATATTGTGATTTATCCACATTATGAGTTCGACAAGATCGTTCAAATCTATCCAGCCAGAATGTTATGTCGTCACTGGAAGGATTGAACGGTGGTAGCGTGACCTTATAAGTAGAAGGTTTTCCATTAGTACTAGATGACTGATTAACACCACTCACATTTGTCAATTTCAATTTCTCTATCTCAAAAGCTAAGAGTTTCTGTTCAGGTTCCATCTTTGCTTTTTCTTTTCTTTCTTCAGATTCTCTGTCTAATCTCTTTTGTTCAGCCTCAGCTTCTCTGTTTAGCTGCATTTGCATCTTTTTTCTTCTGATTCTCTGTCTAATCTCTTTTGTTCAGCTTCTCTGTCTAATCTCTTTTGTTCAGCCTCAGCTTCTCTTTTCTGTTGTAACTTTTTCTCTTCAGCCTCCCTTTCCTGTTGTAACTTTTTCTCTTCAGCCTTCTGTGCTTTGGCATATTGAGCAAGTGCAAACTCTTCTAATCTCTCCTCAGTTTTACCCAAGGCTATCCCTTGCTTGATAAAGTAGTCTAAAGTCGCCATAATGTTTAATAATATGTGACTAGTTACCTAAAATAATAATGCAATCTATTTCGAAGTAAATGGAAACAAGTTCTTAATAAACTTGATTAATCAGCTCACTTTATCCCAATCTCTGTGGGAGACAAGCCTTTATTAAGGTCTTGTATAATCAACTGTATAATAATAATAATAATCCACCACCAGTTGATTTTATACCACAAGTGCACTACACAGCTAATAGTGCATCATAAATAGCATATGTCAACCAACAACATAATAGCATATGTCAACCAACAACATAAAAAAGGACAATCATAAAAGACAATATGCAAACATTCGCAGGAATCAAATAAATCAAATAGGAAACTAAAGAAAATTATCACAGAAACTGTGATGACAACTGCAAGGAAATAAACAAAACAAATGACGTCACAGTGTATAAATATAAAGGGTGTATACAACTAAATGAAAGTAAAGATTAGACCTACAAATACAAACAAATCAAAACAAAACTAAAGAGCAGAAAAATATTACAAAAACAACGATAGGTACAGCTCGTCACAGCTAACAAAAATAGCAACAAATGTTGCAAGCAAATTTTCAATCAAGAAAATTGCACCTACAGAACACTAATATAGGACCTCTATGACGTGGTATCCCTATATTAGTCACCTGCCCAACCTACCCGCAGAAATATACACAACAATATCACATGTAAACATATAAACAGAAATACATATAGCATACAATAGAATGTGTTGCAAAGAAGGCTTAGTTGTTACAATATAATGGTACAGTTTTCAATATCATGAACTGCCACTTAATACATAATTAATTCTTAATATTGTAAAGTTCAACACAACCTAGAGCAGTGCAGGAAAATCCACAGTTGACAGTTTCTATAACTATAACAAGTAGGAATTCTCACTTCGGTGCACTGTACTTCTTGCTAACACAGTTAAATATGTGATTAAATACTGATGTGTAGACTGTCTGTTCGATGTAAACAACGTCTGACCTAATTATAGCATTCGCTTGACATGACAGGTCACGTGACAAAAAATGCTGACATCGACTGAAGACTTGTACTGCTGGTGTTTGTGTGTCGTATCAGGCGTCAGGAAACAATCAGTAGTTTACTTCTAACTGGCTACACTGCGAAGGTTAGACCCAGAAATCTGGCCGCCACATTGATGAGTCCAATTGATAAGTGTATGTAATATATATTTCTCTTATCATTGAAGAATGCTGTATACATAAAGACACCACACTGATAAATGTAGAATGTAAACTGTAAATGCAAAGGCGTCACACTGGCACATTACATTGACAAGGGTGACTGTGGTGCATGTAGTTTGTGTGTACTAGTCATCTTGATGAAGGTTGATGGTCAACTCGAACCGACACAGTTCGGATATCCCGGTCACCTTGTCTATAAAGCATTGAGGCCCTGGCAAGGGACAGTGTTTATATTGAGTGAGAGTACATGTGTGAGTTACGCGAATGGGTGTACTGTTCTGTAGAGTTGATAGGTAACAATGCACTCATACACTCGTATCTAGAAGTCAATGACGGCTGGAACTACTGTTAACAGTTTCATACAGTTTAATGGGACGCACACTCTGACAACACAGCTACAGCCACTGGAACAGGTTGGCAACAACATCACATGCTTGAAAATGGTTTACGACATCAAAGATACATTTGTAAAGAATGTGAATATAATAGAACGTTAGTAGCTAGTCCCTCTGGGTTCTAGTTGTATCTACTTTCAAGCCTAACTGACTAATCGCTTCAGTTAATATTCTCAAATATTTATCAACAATGGCTCCCTGACAGAACCTCTTCTGACGAAGAATTACAAGCCGTAAATTAGTAGGCTTTTATGACGACAATCTCAAAACCACCAGTAGTGGCTTACAATAGTAGACATCTCTGTATCATCATCAGATAGTAAGGTATCCCTGTTCTCCGAACGATGATCCGCTTAGGCAAAGGCGAGATCCAAAAAATGGCTCCTAACTTCGATGAGCTTCGCTCACTCCGAAGCTGCATAATAGAGCATAAGTAAAGGGCGCTGTCCATCATGTCAATAATGCTGTGTAGATTATATGCATAATAATGCAATGTATATCATACGAATAATGGTGCTGCTGGCAAAATGTCGTCTCGAAAATAGTCAATCATATACATGTGCAGAATATAACATGGCTGCAGATCTAGGCATTTGAAAAGGTACAGTAACTGTCTCTCTTTACTTTATCATCCTAGAAAAACACTAGAAAAATAGCACCCGCCTTCCTTTGGCGCTAAGAATATATTCTGGGGAGGAACATAGAGATAATAGTCATACAGACGATGTCACCTTCCCCCAGAATTTCACAGCAAAGAACAAATCTTCGGACTTCTGCCCGTACAGCGATCAGGATCCGCCCATCATCACGGAAGTCTCTCTCGACAACCAAAATTCGACACATGCGCAGAAACGCGTGACCCCCAGAGTTTAACTCAAGATGGGCCGCCGTAAATCTAAGTATTCCTATAAGACCCAAGAGAAGTAACAGACATAATAAAATGTGGCTTCCACAAAATCAAGGGTTATGTACCTATGACTCTCAACAAAAAGTGTTAACAGATAAATAAATATCTTTCTATATATATATCTCTATATTCATTGCCTACAAAAGAATCTGTGCGTAACAGTGCAGTGTTACTATTCTTTGCTCCCCTTTCGGGCCCCGGTAACACACGGATGAAACACGTAATTAGACTTAAACTTCTATTAAAGACACACAACAGTCTTCGTAAGTTTTCACACTTAATATCAATGGTTGACTTTCTTTTATACTACTCCTCGCTAATGATGAGTTTAATTCTCTAGTAATTATGTGTGACATGAGATGCTCATGACAAGTGTTAAATATATTGCACATGAGAGTGTGGGCACGTGTAAGTCTGTAATGATGACCCAATAATCTAGATGGAGATGAAGTATGAACTTTCAATTACCTTCTATCATCTTAGAGGAACATCTTTTGATTTAATTATTCATTTATAAGAAAGATTAATTGAAAAACTGTCTTCCGGACATTAGCTATGATGCTAAGAGCAAAAGTGATCTTAACTAAAGACTAAGAAAACATATTAATAGTTTTTAAAAGATTCACTAACCTCCTTTTCCCTTTCGCAAACTCCTTTAAGAATACAATACACCACAGATATTAATTATTGTATCCACACTGAATTAATTGCAGGCAATGTTCTGGGATGTTATCTACTCCACACTGTTGAAACTGTACTATTCCCTGGAAAGCTCTGCGGTACATTATTTTGCGGGTTAGCCAAAAGTAGGTTCATTGGGCCGTATAACTCCACTCATAAACCAATAGCTAGCGAATGACTGTCTGGCTACAAGTGGGTGGGATTTTCGCCACAAACTTCCAATTCCGTGCTATGGGTTCGTTTGCGTGAGAACCCGGTGTTTTCGGATTGGCCGGTTAATAAAAAATCACACGCTATTCCTGTCACAAATATTGCTCCCATTGCCGCTTTCCGTGTTTTCCTGTCATCCTTTGTGAGACGATTTTTTCTAATCTTCTTGTTCACATCTAAGACGCATGCCGCTCGGTTTTTACCATCTGGAAACAAACGTTGTTGTCCATGTCCCGGGGCCTTTGTCACCTGAGTCCATTGTTGTGCCGGCTATTGTGTCGCCAAGTAGTGACCGTCTTTTGTTTAAACAGCGGATTAGCCATGTAAAGACTACAATATTGTGTCGGCCGGGCGTATTCCAAACAATCAATATTCCAAGGTGGCATGTCTGACAGTATTCAAATGGGGACTTAGATATCAAAGGAGTTGTCTATGACCAAGCTGGTGTTCCACACGATTTCTAACGAGAAAATGTGGTGTTGGCAAGATAGCGTCCGTGTACGAATAAAACAAAAGCGTGTTAAGTTACAGTTTGAAGTCCAGTCGTGATTAACAAGATAACTTTATCAACTATGCAAATTCAAAGTGTGGTTGAAAATGCCATGAAGAAAGATGATAGAAAAGAAAGCGATAAGACTTGGCGCTCGTTTATCACACTACACCCTAACAAAGTATGATGTCAGTCAGACTCATGAGGGTCTAGACTTCTCGCTCGGGATTTATTAATCCTGTTCCTCATCTTCGTTTTTCTTCCCTAATTCCATCCTTTCCTGTACTTGAATTGATCTCCTTCATGTCTTATAGGATGTCGGCTAAAAAAATCCGCTCCTACGTCATCTTTCCCTAGGATATATTCCACATGGAACGTGTAAAGGCTGTAGTACAAGCGACTATCTCATCAGCCTAGCATTCAAATTCTTTGAATTGGCGAAGAAGGTCAGTGGTTGTTGATCACGCTGGATCGCAAATTTCCCTCCATACAAGTAAGCTAGGAATTTTTTTATTCCCTATACGAGAGACAAACATTCCTTTTCGATGGTGGAATAGTTTTGTTCTGCTCGGTGTAATTTCAGACTCGCGTATGCGGCCGGAAATAGATTTGTGGGGGCTTCCTTCGTCATGCTGTAGTAATGTAGCCCCGATCCCAATGTTACTGGCATCCGTGCGCAAGATTAATTTCCAAGTGAAATCCGGGAGCCGTAGAATTTGTTTTCCTGTGAGCTTCTCTTTTAAGAGTGTTTATTGTGTTCATATAGGCTGATCATGTCACTTTATCAGGGTTCCCTTTCTTTGTGAGCGAGCGAACGAACGAACGAACGAACGAACGAACAAACTTTATTTTCGAAGGGTTAAGAATTGGGCGCGCAGGCCCGTCTAACATTCTGCCCTTCAACTCTCATTTATCTTGCATATTATATCCTTTCATTCCCACATGTTACTTAAAGCATTAATATGAAGGCATGCAACGTTATAAAGGTAATATAACAGCGTACTTTTACAGTATGCAGTCATAATCAAAATTAAGTATTTTTCATTAAACAAAATTATAATAAAATTAAATTAAATTAAATTTTTTTTTTTTTAATTAATTAAAAAAAAAATCATGATTTCGAACATAATCAGATTAGGTGGCATGGTATCAGAACTCATGAAGTATTTGACAGTCTGCTATTGAAGGAGGTGAGACTTGGTGTTATTTCTTTGCCTTCCTTAACCCAAGAGCAGAATCAGCAATTAATCTGCATTTTTGAATGTGTCATTAAACATCAATACACAAATTACATAAACATATTCTCGCTTATATCTGTACATTCTTGAGGGAAAATGAAATAATAATAATAATTTCTTACGCACTTCTGTAGCAGGACACATCTTCGAGCTGTAAAAATGTATATCTGCTCATTCTCATACACATCATCACATTTAAGCAAACAAAATGCAATTACATATTTTAAAAGTACAGTGCTATGCAGGTACATTCTCATATACATTACATTATATAGCAATACTACGTGGATATACCAACGGGCTGATCACCCGTTTGCCAGTCACTTCGATTACGGAAACAACAGCAAATGGATTGATTTGCCGTTGCCCTAAAGACGCCATTAGGCGTGATGGGAAACAATGGCAAAGAAAACCTATCTGCTGTTGCCCTAAGACGCCACTAGGCGTAATGGCCACTGACTGCTTTGACGGTCGGTGGCTAAGGATGGAAGAAGAAGAAGAAGAAGACTACGTGGATATAAAACACATTTTTCACATAGACAATAATGAGCGGAAGAGGAAAAGAAAGGTTGACATATAGATAAGATGTGGACTGACAATGGCTGCTTCTATGGGGGTAGATAATCGGTGTTGATCAAGTGTTTAAAAATTGCTTTGTTGAATGAGTATTGTGTATGTTGGTTTTTTATGTGGTGTGGAAGGCTGTCCACAAGTAGGCTCCAGAGTAGGCTAGACTCTTTTTGAACAGGTTTGGGCAGACGTAACTGAACGAACGAACGAACGAACGAACGAACTTTATTTTCAAAGGGTTGAGAATTGGGCACGCAGGCCCGTCTGACATTCTGCCCTTCCTTTCTCTCACCTTTCATACTGAATTCATTTATTCTCATATGCATTTTACATATCAAATTCAAGGAATTCAACGTTGTAAAGTAAAATAATAATATAGCACACTCATATTAACATTAATTACTTAGGTAAGAGGAGCACAGAACCTATTGAAATCTGTAATATATTAATAATAATAATAGCCCCTTCAGTCATAACTGACTATTGGAATGCGCCCCTAAGGTGACAACCCTCAGCTGTTTATTTTCCTGGTGACGTTTTCTCCTAGATCTTTAATATTCCTCTGGTAGAATCCACAGAGGGATACAAATGAGTCTCTGTTAAACAGCAAGGATAGAGCGGATAAATGTTCCTCAAACGATTCAGCAGCTACTAGGATATCATCTATAAAGTTAATGATGGCCGGATGATTCAGAAGATCCAATCCAATAACTTTCGCATCATCCTTGTAAAGACGCTCGGCGCGTTGTTTAGCCCAAATGGCATCACATTAAACTTGAAGTCTCCATCTGGGGTGCTGAAGGCTAACAAGTGCCGGACCTCAGCCTTTACTGGTATTTGATAGTATCCTTTGCTAATGTCTATCTTTGAAATATAGCGAGCCCTGCTCAGCTTAGTAAATAGTTGGTTCTGATCCGGTAACGGTTCTGGCTGGAACTGTTTTATTGCATTCAGCCGTCTGTAGTCGATGCAGAGGTGGTATTCTCCACTTGGTTTGCGTAATAACACTAAACTCGCGCTATAAGAAGACTCCGACTTTGAGATTATGCTTGCTTTGAACAAATAATCAATTTTTTCCTTTAAGGCCGCTGCCTTTGCATAAAGAACCGGGTAGGTTTTTATACGGACGTGAAAGATCAGTGATCTCCATATCAAACTCCGTCAGGTTTGTCCGGCCAGGTTTGTCTGTGAGGGTGTCGGCATGATTTTCCATCCATCTCCTCACTTTTTCCTGTTGGGCTTAAGTTCGGGTAGGGCTTGTCTTCACATCTAAATGGGGTTCACTCTGTATCACTAGGTACTCTACGGATGACAAAGGCTATTCTTCCATTTGCGAAGCAATGGCCATAGTCATGAGGTGTGCTGGTTTGGTAGGCGATCGCTCGTAAAACTTCTGAAGCAGATTTAAGTGATAGATTTTCTGATTTCCGTTTACGGCGATTTTATAATTTATTTGAGAGAAATCTTCTCAGCAGCCTTGTAAGGCCCCCTCCAGCCAATCGTCAACTTATTACTGCTAATCGACAGAAGAAATAACTCCTTCTCTCCCACTGCTAGTTCTCGATCCTTTGCATTCCGGATGTAATATTTAGCATGTTTGCGCCTAGCCTCCCTTACGTTCGCTGTGGTTAATTTCCTACAAGTCTCCAGACGTTGCGTCAAGTCTGTGACATATTGGAAGGCTGATGTAACAGGGTCATCTGCCTTGGTGTCGTGCGTAGATAGGTTTTAAAGTTATTTGAGGTCCCGCCTGAGTATAGGAGATGGTGATAATATGTGAGAAGTAAGGTGTGAGAAATAGATTTTCACAAGTGAATAGT
This sequence comes from Oreohelix idahoensis, assembly GCA_024509875.1. Classification (NCBI taxonomy): domain Eukaryota; kingdom Metazoa; phylum Mollusca; class Gastropoda; order Stylommatophora; family Oreohelicidae; genus Oreohelix; species Oreohelix idahoensis. The sequence goes on from JAMPIV010012948.1 coordinate 216,515, forward strand.
TTAATGAGAAGATCTGTCTCTGGACTGAATAGTTTCTCTAGTACAGCCTATCTATTGAGAAATATAAGTTTACTAAACACATACACCCCCACACACACAGCTATGTGACAACAAGACACACAAACGTGAAAAACTATGGTTAAATGGGTATGGGTCAGACCAACACACACAAAGTTATTTCTTTCGTTGTTTATTATCACTAAACTTCACAACATCGAATATCTAAAAGAGAAAGATCAGATACATCAGAATTACGTGCATAGAAAATATAACAGAATGCCTATGCCCTCCCCTCGTTGAGAAGATAAGAACCCAACCAAGTTAGTAACCCCAAAGGTCAAAAAGTTAGCAACAGGTTACAGTATATAGACAGTAAAGAAACAAAGTTCATAATACGTGCTACTCCATAAAGTAAACAATTGTTAAAGCCAAATAAGCTAGTTTGGTACAAGCTACCGTAACAAGAAAATATTCAATCTCTCTCTCTGACATACGTGGCCACGCTCTCTCTCACTCCTTACCTAATCTTGGTGATATTTCCTGGAATGTACAGTTATCCTGAATATATTTATCGATATTGATAGCGTCAGGGTACAGTGCCGAATTTGGCCCCAGTCCAGCCTTGACAATAACTTTATAAGGTGGACGCCAAGTTTGGTGAGGTAATCCTGGATCGATAGTATCACATCGAATAGTAATGGTAGAAAAATCAAGATCTAGTGTTCACAGAAAAGAATGGAAGAAAACAAATACTTCTGGTATATGGACACAGCTAGTTGCTAAAAATTGTTACATATGATGGTACATGATTGATTGGTAAATCCTATCGGCTAGCTCTGGTGAGTGCCGATTCTGAAATAGCGTGGCTCTTCTGGATACATATCCTCTTGGAAACGACTATCAGAAGTCGGCAGAACAGTTATTGATATTTCACCACAATGGGCTGATAAAAATGCAAGAAAATATATCTGGGTTTTTTGTAAGTCCAGTTAAAATTTAATATTACAATGTTCTTTCGTCTCTGTGGTCCGTCCTGTTCACAACTGAAACTTGGAGACGCGTCAGCCAACAGAAGACAACTTTAATCCAATCAGTAAAAATCGAGACAAGGCCCAAGATATAGTCGTTGATCAGGTTGCCTAAAGGATATAGGAACATTATGAAAAAATAACTGCTAATGATATCTATATATATCTTCGTCAGTCCTGATTAAAGTTAAAAGGCGCACGTTATGTCTAGCCTATCATGTCGCGCGTCGCTTAGCGGGTGCAAGTTTGGTTGAGGCATGCAGCCTTTTTCCCCTCCTGCTCCGGTGAACGATCAGCGCATAATGTCAATTATGATTAAATTATCCATACGCGTACTCAACAAATATCGCCTGTGATTAATAACTATTAGATTTTCGTCGTCTGTTTGTTTAGCCGCATGAGATAGTCAAACACAATCACTTACTAAATTACACACAATGAAAGAAAAGTGAATTGTATTCCGTCAATTATCAGTCGCATAGTGTATTTACTAGTAAACTAAACCGTCGCTTTCTGTGTGATAGCGGGTGATTAAATTTACATTCCCAACTGAAACATCTGGAATAAAAATAGCTACGCGTTATTTAATTCACAAGTCTTAACGCCTAGAAAATCACAATGAATTTAAGATGCTAAAACCTTTAACAATTAAATACGCTTTAGCACAAATTTATATATTACCAGAAATCCAGAAAGAAACACCACGCTCTATTAATACATCTATTCCCAGTCGTTCTAGATAACTTGTTTAAACTCTCCGAAAAAAATCTGAGCGACTCTGATAATGCTTTAAGAAAGACGCAGTTTATATACGATCATGTTGTTATGATCTCTAGAAGATGTGAATTCTCACACTCCGTTTCCCAGCAGAGAAATCTAAAACTACGTTTCCCAGATCAAGGGTTTAATGGTCGCTTCTGCCGGCCGTTGCTAATCGACAACAAAAGCTTAACCCGTGTAGAGGGCTCCCGTCAGAGATTTTTCCTGTTTCTCGAGATCAAAGGATTTGTTCCCCTTATTGAGAATCTTCAAAGGCCGTTACCTTTCCACGTGTTTTCCATGTGCGATCTGCTCGTCATCGTAATATTGACAGATTCGCTCGCGTGAGAAACTTGCGTAATCGAACGTGGTTCGCCCTCTGCTATGAATGACAGGTTGCGAAAGTTGGTAAACAAGCTCGTGTGATATGGTCAAGTAAAAAAAGAGGCGTGGATTACACGGTGAGTCAGACAGGCAGAGAAAAGCGTGACTTTGTTAGCGAATCTTAAAACTACGCTGAGGTCACGAAAGGCTGTCGGATACAGGAGACTTCATTTCCGTTATACGTCACAGTTCGTCCGAGCTTTAAAGATGTGAATCCCTTTCATATATCATTTATGGAAATAAAACTACTGTCATCCTTAGCTATCAAATGATTGCTATCCTCCATTGCATCATCCTCCTTCGTGGTCCAATTTCGACTCATACAATTCGCTCCAACATTCTCCTTTCCTGGTATATATTTTACTTTGAACGAGTACACCTTTAACAGTAGAGCGCAGCGCATAATCTTTGCTTTAAATTCCTTATAGGCTCCTAGGAATGCCAATGGAGTGTCACATGATGATGATGATATCTGTGTAATGTAGATGTCACATGATGATGATGTTGTCACTATAATACAGACATCGAGCATGTATCGTAATGATTATGATGATTTCGCGGTAATACAATTATCAAGCATATATTACATTGAGGATGATGATGATTACGCTGATGATGATGATGATTATGGTCAGTGGGTGTGTGTGTAAGCAAATGATAAAGTGAGAGAGGTTGTTTGCGTGAACAGTAAATGACGTAGGCTTGTGTGTATGTTAAGTGCGAATGAAAAGCGGTCAGTCGGGTTTTGCGTGAGTGTGTCTCGTGCGAGACTGTGGGTCAAAACACGGGAGAACAGTGCAGTGTGCGAGGTAGTCAGTTGTTGACTGAAATGAAGACTGGAAGGTTGCTTGTAGAGCGGAAAAAGATGGCTAGTTGTGATCGCTGAATCTTGTTGGTTATTCCTGAAGGAGGAATTATGAATTATTACCTTGGATATTTGGATTTCATATCATATTTGTGTTTCATGACATTTCCGTAATACAGTGTTCAGTTTGGGACTAAATTTCGGTGTTGATTGGTTTACTCAGAAATGGATGTGTTAAGTATGGTGTAAGAAGATAGTAAGCACCTTGAGAATTAATTATTGCGACAGCATGCATCCCCACAGCATGTGTCATTTGGGGGCTCTTTGAGGGAAAGTGTACCCGCCAGAAGAATCTAGCCATCCGTGCCAAAAGTATTAAGCCATTTTACAATCTAGTTTTGCCAGTCATGGAATATCTACTCATATTCCTGAAAATTTCGCTCATGTAAGTTGGAGTGTTCACAGAACACTGAATTTCAAAGACTGGGCCGTGTTCAGCCTACTATCGATTTAAATTACTGGTTTCAAGCAACACGTAATATTCAAGACATTTGCATGTAAAAGCAAAGTGTATTGCCACTAGTGTCAGTAATTATCACTTGAGTTTGTGTCGAACGGAGTAAGCTACACTATGTTTCAAGAATTTGCTTGATTGACATTCATCAACGCATGAGTGGTGGCTAGTTGCACAGCTGCACGCTGTTTTCGATGACTTATATCCGTTTATATATCCATGGTTATCGTCTTGTTTGTGGTCCTTACTGACGTACTTCTCGCCATAGTGTCAGGACTACCATCAGTATCAGTGATATGTACAACATATTTAAACATTGAAAATCGACCCGCTTGTCGTATCTTGTGAAGTATCATTGACCATTTGATAAAGTTGGATAACGTTGGATTTTTATTCCCGTTAATGATATCCACCAAAAGATAGATATAAGTGGATGGAAGCAGACATCATCATCATCATCAGTTGATAAGATCTCTATGGTGTTGTTTGCTCCACTGTAGTGTATGGAATGTCAACTTGACCTACGCAGTGGTGTATAGACATGGATTGAGTGTATAATGTGCGAATGATGATAAGGATTCGTGTTGTTGACAAATGTTCTTTTCTCACACTCATGTATGACTGGAAGTCATCGACACCAACGACTGTGTACCTTATCTAAAGTTTAATTGGACGTACACACTCGACAGCACAGATAGTGACAAATCACAGGTTGCCATAATACATCATAGTACAGTGGATAAATGGTCTTGCAATGTTACATGGGCACTCATGTAGAATAAGTGTATAATGGACTGTCAGTAGCCAAGCACTCAGTATCGCCCATACATATATATCATCTGACTTCACTGACTGAGCACGTCAGCTTATAAACAATATTTCAGATGGCTTCTAAACCTAATCTCGTCTAGCGACGATTCTTCAACATAATGTTCAGCACATATTTTTTCCATATAATAATATTGAACCGCTAGCAATGGGTTCTCATGTGTAGCAGTGATCTCTGGACTGATCAAGCGATAATACGGGCATCCCTTTTCTCTTCTTGAAAGTCACTACATGTTTTGGTTCCAAGATGGCTTCACTCGTGAGCTGTCACTCACGTTTGGATACAGATAATGAATCTGTCCTAAAGTTAGTCATTCATAAAACATTTCATTGCTCTGTAGATTTGATCATGAACAATTGACTGCAATCTACAGGATATAGTGCTGCTAGGAATCGAAGTCGTTTTCATCGAGTCAAATATATTCTCTTAGACATTCAAATCGTAACTATCGAAAATGGTGGCTTCGATCGAGAGTTCATAAGAGTATCTTTGATTACCTTGGTATAGGAATTATGAAACTGCCATTCCTTGGCAATACGACTAAACACTGGGGTAAAGCATACACGATAGGTTTAGACAACTATCACCTTCCCCACAAATACTGAGATCACTTTTTCCCCGGCGACAGGCCGACATGGAAAACACACAGTCCCTATCAGGACGAAGCCAAATCACACCACACTCTAGCGACACATCCGCCGAATAGCCTTCGACCTCTCTAGAGACAACAGAACATATAGTTCGACTTAGATATGTAAAGATATACAGATATAAGACAGACTCGTCCTACTCAGACAAACAATACACATAAATTCAGGCCATAGATATTCTGAAGCAAGAACAATCTATTATTACCCAAACAACGAATAAATCGCAGTAAAAATGGATTTATCCGCGGAGTTTGATCGAAAGAGCCGACACAACTTTCAAGGGAAGTAACACAATAATGACTTTCCCTTAAGCACTATTTTGCTTTCAAAATATTTGCGAAGATAACAAGAATACCAATGTATAATATTGTAAGATATCAAAGACTGCACGTAACACCATTCTTAATTCAAGAAAATCTACGCCGCATCTTGTGCAGTATCAGAGAAAATTCTTACTTCGATAACGTCTACGCTGCTTGCCGCATCTTGTGCAGTATCAGAGAACATTCTAACTCCAAGAACATCTACGCTGCTTGAAGCATCTTTTGCAGTATCAAGGAACATTTATAGGACATATTTTTCAAGACATCCTTACGGTAGAGTCTACAACGCTTACTGCATCCTCTGCAGTGGAACGGATTATTTGAAAACTAAAACATTATTACTGCAAGATGACTCATCAGTACAGCTCACTGCCTCCTCCCTTGTGCATGGATACTTATACACAGTGAAGTCTACACCGCGTACTAAGCAAGGCACCACACAGTGACAGGCTGCTAAACTGATAAGTCATTTTTGTGCTATCATTGCTCTATTTCGTGCATACCACACTGTTGGCATTCCTGTCTTTACCTCATCTGTTGCTTGTTGTTATTGTGCGTGACTTACGTGTTTGCTTAAATTATGTTTTAGATTCAATGTTTAGTCTTCTTTATAGAGGAACTGATGTTGAGTTAATCTATTAGGATTTAGTTAAAATTAATCATTTAAGGGGCCACATCTGTGTTGGATCGGATGATATGGAGCGCCCTGAGTGATTTCTTTGAACATAATATACATTAGTTGTGTTGGTTTAGTTTGTAGAAAGCGTTTCAATCGTAAAAAGACTCTTTCTTGTCCAGTTTACATGTTGTATTCTTCAGTTATTTTTCTTACTATCATTGTACAAAAGTTATTTTTTTTAGTCCCATTAGTTGGTCGTTTCGTTGTAAATAAATCTATATTTTCTATTTTTTCCTCTTCTTTTCTGTACGTTATTATCCACCACCAGCCTGCTAGTTTTCGTTGTCCTTATTGAAGCGTCTGTTTTCTTCATCCATCAACTGTGTCATACTGTGTCATGAATATCAGATATTCGCTGTATAGTTAGTAATTCGTATACATACTGCCGTTTGCAGAACAGCTTACCTTGTATAAATATAGTGTCATTTTTTTTCCTGGTTTGGGTAACCTCAATTTAAGTCGAATACAAGATGGCAAGTCTTAAAGACTTTATTGATATGGGAAAACAGTTGGGCAAAACAGGCATTGAACTGGAAACATGGGCAATGGAACAGTTCAAAGAGGCAGAAATAAAGCGAAAACAGGACGAGGAACGAAAAGAAAGATATGATGAAAGACTGTTAAAGAAAATGGAATTTGAGGCAACTACCAAACAAAAAGAAGTTGAGGCAACTACCAAACAAAAGGAGGTTGAAGCAAGTACCAAACAAATGGAAATTGAAAAGGAAAAGGCCATTGCTTTAAAGAAATTAGAATTAGATGCTTCTAATCATGAGTCCTATAGTAGAGAGTCCTCGGGGAAGGAACCATTACATACATAAAAATTAAAACTACCAAATTTGTCGGACTTCTTCGACTTGATCGACGTGTACCTAGAACGCTTTGAAGGAAAGATGATATCACTGAAGATAAAGAAAGAACAATGGAGTTCCATGTTATGCGATCTGCTCACGGGCCAGGCGTTACAGACTTTTTTTTATTACCTGTTGATGACCGGCTCAACTATGAAGTGGTAAAAGAAGCATTGCTTCGAAAATACCGTCTTACTTTACATGGTTATTCTATGCGTTTTAAAAACGAGAAACCCAGTAAAGATCAAGATTTTGGTGACTTTATTGCTAACATAAAACTATCATTTACACGCTGGATAGATCTATCTGGGATTATTAAAGATTTTGAAGGCCTCAAAGATCTCATCTTGAGAGATAAAGTCCTCTCGGCATGTAGTTCGGACTTAGTTGCATTCTTTCAAGAAAGTGACCCGAAGAATCTTGACACCATGTTAGAGCTAGGGAGGCAGTACATGACTGCCCATCCTGGGAGGTCAGTACATAAACAGGTGGAACCTGATAATTTTCCAGTATGTTCTGCAAGAGAAGTAAACAATGCACCATATCGTAGACCGCGATTTGATAATATGAACAGACAATATGACAGGAGATCGAGATTTGATAGAACATTTAACCACGATTTAAAGCCGCGTTATTCCCCGCCCAAGCGTTTTCCTCAGCGTAGATCAGATAGCTCTAAATGGGGGTGTCGTAGCTGCGGTTCCTGGCGCCACGCATCCAAATTTTGTGACAAATCAGGTCCAAGCCCTACTAACACACCACCATCCAGCCCAAAGGGAAGTCCAAGGAAAAACTACCACCGTGAAGCTCACTGTTACCTGTGTAACGCGACGGATCATTTCCAAAAAGAATGTCTGACCATGAAGACAGAGCATACAAACGCTACATCGGTATTGGAAACATTTAACAGTGAAGATTGTCTAGGTTGTAAGCCTTTATTTGAACCTAATGGTAAGCCGATACTGATCTGTGGTCACGCTCTGCCTGTGTTGTCATCGATTGAGGAAGGTGGCACTTTGAATTTACACCGAGGTTTGGTAGCCGGTAAATTAGTAAGTGTGCTACGAGACACTGGGTGCACGACGATTGGAGTGAGACGTTCATGCATTGACGAGTCGTGTCTCGTCGGTAAAACTGCCAGATGCGTTACCTTTGGAGGCAGAGTAGAGTACTACCCTCTAGCGATTATCGAAATAGATACCCCTTTCATAGCAGGTAAAGTTCGCGCATGCGTCCTCGACTCTCCCATCGCAGATTTAATTATAGGCAATTTACCTAAAGTGCAGAACTGCACACAACAGGAAAAAGATGACTGGAATCAACAACACTCACTTGTAGCAAACGCAGTCACTACTAGGGCACAGAAAAAGGCTGAGGATCAACAGGCGGATACGGATCCGGTACTGTTGCTTGATAAGATGGCTGCTGGCCCAAACAAAGATCCCGAGGCTCGTTGTGCGTCTTTTGTGGAACAGCAGCGTGCTGACTTATCTCTACGACCTTTGTTCGATTTTGCTGAGAAGGCTGATATTAAACACACTAAATCAGCGAAATATTGGTTTCAATTGAAGAGTAAGGTGCTAACCAGATGTTTTGCCAAAGGTTATTCTCTGGTGCGGCAAATTGTCTTGCCCAGTTCACTTAAAACTATGGTGCTTAAAACCGCACATGACTGCCCGTTCGCAGGACACATGGGAATAGCTAAAACCAAAAATAGGGTGTTATCACAGTTCTATTGGCCAGGTTATAATAAAGACATTCGGGCATGTTGTCGTTCGTGCGTGGTGTGCCATAGTACTTTTCCCAAAGGCAGGGTCCCAAAAGCACCGTTGCAGGTTACGGACACATCTAGTAGACCATTTAAGAAACTGGCAGTAGACATTGTAGGTCCCCTTCCCATAATGTCTGACAAAGGACATCGTTACATTCTTACTGTGGTAGATCTTTGCTCTAGATGGCCCGAGGCAGTCCCTATGAAAGTAATCACGTCCGCAGCTGTAATAGAAGCTCTCCAAATGATATTCAGTAGGTTCGGGTTTCCGGATGAAATATTATCCGATAGAGGGACACAGTTTACATCAGACATGATGAAAGAGGTATGCAAAATGCTAAATATTAAACAGTCATTCACAACTCCGTATCATCCACAAACAAATGGCACTTGCGAGCGTTTCAATGGATCGTTGAAGCATATGTTAGGAAAGGTGACGACAGAGTCACCCACCCAGTGGGACATATACTTACCAGCCGTGCTTTTTGCTTATAGAGAAGCACCGCAGGAAAGTACGGGGTTCTCGCCATTCGAACTTATATATGGAGCTAATCCTCGTGGCCCCATGAGTCTATTGAAGGATTTGTTTATAGGTAAATACCCCAACGAGGAAGTCAAATCTTCATACGAATTAGTTGTCAGTCTGCGAGAGCGCATCGTGAGATCATGTCAAATTGCAAGTGACTCATTGAGTGTAGCGGGAGCTAGGTATCGAGCTTATACTAGCCGTAATAGGAAACTCTTGACTCTTCAACCTGGGGATAAGGTGTGGCTGTTGCTCCCCACCAATAGAAATCATTTGCTTATCTCCTGGCAAGGTCCATTTTCTGTAATTCAAGCAGTTACAGACGTAGTTTATATGATTGAAGTGAAGGGGAAGGAAAAAATATTCCATGTCAACAAGTTAAGACCCCACTATGAACGCCCTGAGTCCCTCCAGCACATTGCGGAAGCCGTTCTCAAGGATACGCAGGAAATTGCATGTTCTGCAGTGGTGACGGAAAAAGGCTGCGATGGGGAAGATATCCATCTCCAGTTGTCTCTTCTCCCATTACAACAGTCAGAGTCATGGAAGAATGTAGAGATAAGCAACTCCGTTCCTCTCGATCAACAACGGCAACTTCAAGCATTACTGCAGGACTATGCTGATGTGCTGACGGATAAACCAGGCACGACGACACTGATAAGTCACGACATCAAATTGTTAGATGAACGCCCCATCAGTCTGAAACCATACCCGCTACCTCTCCATTATAAGGCGGCAGTGGAGAGAGAGATAGACGAAATGCTCCACTTGGGGATTATTGAACCTTCTGAGTCCCCATATGCATTCCCGTTAGTGATTGTTAGGAAAAAAGACAACTCGTTACGTATCTGTATTGACTTTAGGCGCCTAAACGCTATTACAATCACAGACGCAGAACCTATACCAAATCAGGATGACCTGTTAGCACAAATGTCAAAAGCTCAGTTCTTTAGTAAGTTCGACCTATCTAAAGGCTTTTGGCAAGTGCCTCTGACGGAATCGGTAAAACCTCTGACAGCTTTTGTCACGCCAAAAGGTCTGTTCCAGTGGAACTATATGTGCTTTGGGCTTGTTAACGCCCCAGCGACATTCGTGCGTATGATGAGAAAGCTACTCGGCGACAGGCCTGATGTAGTCACTTACTTAGACGATATTTGCCTCTTTACTAATTCTTGGGAGCAGCATGTCCATGGTCTGTCATCACTTCTAACATGTCTTAGACTGCATAATCTAACAGCTAGACCCACAAAAGTCAAAATCGGGTTCCATGAACTTGGTTTTCTAGGATATAGAGTAGGTGGGGGAATGCTCAAACCAGAAGACACTACTGTAACGAAGATTATGAATCTCCAAACTCCTACTAGCAAAAAAATAGTACGCAGTCTCTTGGGGTTGATTAATTTTTACCATAGATTCATCCCCCAGTTCTCGTCATTGTCTTTCACTCTCTCCTCTTTAACGTGCAAAGGTATGCCTAATAGAGTGGTATGGACGGATGAGTGCGATGTTGCATTAAAAATGATAAAATGTATTTTTTCCAAACAACCAATTTTGATGCTACCTGACGTACATCTTTCATTTGTCCTCAGGACAGATGCGTCCTCTGTTGGCATAGGAGGATGCCTAATGCAAGAACACCAAAACACTCTGCATTCGGTCTTATATACGAGTCGGAAATTATTACCAGCAGAGACCAGATATGCTACCATCGAAAGAGAATGCCTCGCCATAGTGTGGTGTGTTGCGAAGCTTTCCAAGTATCTGATGGGAGCTCATTTTTTTCTTAACACAGATCATAAACCTTTAGCATATATGAAGACTTCAAAATCGCCAAACAGCCGGTTAACAAGATGGTACCTACTGCTACAACAATATGAGTTTTCTGTAATACCTCTTGAGGAAAAATCCAATGTGTTGGCGGATGCTTTATCCCGGCTATAGCTGATAATATGTTCATAGATAGATTTTTCATGAAACAATTTTGGATGATATTATGTTATGCTAATTTACCTGTAACTAGATGTAATCCACTCGTTTATTGTTCCAGACATTTGGCTCACTCTATGAGAAAACTGTGTTTTCTTCTGGAGAAGGGGGTAGATGTCACATGTCACATGATGATGTTGATAATACAGACAGTGTACAATTATTAAGCATAAATGATAAAGTGAGAGAGGTTGGTCGTGACCAGTAAATGACGTAGGCTTGTGTGTATGTTAAGTGAGTGTGTCTCGTGCGAGACTGTGGGTCAAAACACGGGAGAACAGTGCAGTGTGCGAGGTAGTCAGTTGTTGACTGAAATGAAGACTGGAAGGTTGCTTGTAGAGCGGAAAAAGATGGCTAGTTGTGATCGCTGAATCTTGTTGGTTAATTCTGAAGGAAGAATTATGAATTATTACCTTGGATATTTGGATTTCATATCATATTTGTGTTTCATGACATTTCCGTAATACAGTGTTCAGTTTGGGACTAAATTTCGGTGTTGATTGGTTTACTCAGAAATGGATGTGTTAAGTATGGCGTAAGAAGATAGTAAGCACCTTGAGAATTAATTATTGCGACAGCATGCATCCCCACAGCATGTGTCAGGAGCATGGCCAGTTTGTACCGTGAATGAAACGCCATATAGATATTCGTGATGTCTCCTGATTCCATTCACGAGTGCCAAACATTCTCTCTCCAAGGTCGAGTAATTCCTTTCTGCTGTATTCAGTTTGCGGCTGCCGTATGCCACTGGAAATAACAGGTTTTGATTCTTGTCATCTGCTTGAAGTAATGTGGAACCAATTCCCTGTCTGCTGGCATCTACATGCACAACAAAAGGTTTCAAAAGGTCAGGTAACCTCAAAATAAGGTATTTGGACAATTGTTCCTTCAAAGTGACGTAAGCGCGTTCACACTCTGCGGTCAAAACAACATTATCGGGTTTTTCCTTTCTTGTGAGGTCAGTGAGAGGCGCCGTAATACCATTGAAGTTTTTGATAAACCTTTGGTAATACGCGCACAGTGACATGAACGAGCGAGTGTCTCTCTTTGTTTTAGGCCTCTTTGCTGCACGTATTTTCTCAATGTTTTTGGCAACAGGCCACATACAACCTTGACAAATAGTATGCTCCAGGAAGTCAAGTTTTTCAAAGCCGATTAAACATTTGCTAGGTCGGGCGGTGAGGCCAGCTTCCTGTAGTCTCCTAAGAAGCATAGCGACCGTAGCAATATGTTCTTCGTAGTTATCCGTTGCAATAAGGATGTCGTCCATGAAATTGTGTATGTTTGGACTTTGCAATGGTTCTAAAAGCTTTTTCTTCATTCTGGTGAAGACTCCTGGTGCGTTGTGCAAACCGAAAGGCATAACATTGAAAGTATCATGTCTTTCACTGGTGCTAAAGGCTAATAACGGTTTAATTTCCTCCTTGACTGGTATTTGGTAATAACCTTTATTCAGGTCAATCTTGGAGAAAATTTTAGCCTTGCTAAGTTTGGTAAACAGTTCAGAAGCGTTTTGCAGTGGCTTAGGCTGGAATTCCGTTACTGTGTTAAGTAAGCGGTAGTCAATACACAGCCGAACTTCCTTATTAGGTTTCTGCAACAGTACGACGCTCGAGCTATAGGGCGATGCAGACTCGCTAATAATCCCTGCTTGACGTAGTTTGTCTAACTCTCCACGTAACGTGACTGCTTTCGCATACGGGATCGGGTAAACTCTGGTTCGCACAGGTGTCTCGTTTTTCAGCTTCATATCGAACTCTGCGAGATGCGTTCAACCAGGTATGTCCGTTAAGACTGCCGAGTACTGTTTCAGTAACGCTTTAGTTTCTGTTTGTTGTGCTTCTGAGAGAGTGTCGCCGAATTTAACATCTTTGTAAGATTCCGTTTGTTGCAGTGGGTATTCCATGTAACTATAGTCATCTTCCTCATCTTCGGTTGCTATAGCAACCGCCAGGAGATGTTCGGGAGAAGGCACCGGTTTTTCCACATATTTCTTTAGCAGATTTATATGGTAGACCTTTTCCTTTCCTTTAACAGAGATCTTGTAGTTCGTTCTCGAGATCTTTTTAAGGACGGTAAACGGCCCTTGCCATCCGATACGTAGTTTGATGGTTCCGGTAGGAAGTAGCAACAAAACTTTCTCTCCTGGTTGCATTTCTCTCTCTTTCGCTGCTCTGTTGTATCGTGTAGCGTGCTTCATGCGTACTCGCTTAAGGTTGGTTGTTGCTAGATCCATCCTAGTTGTAACCTTTCCTTTAACTCCGAAACATACTTTAATGCTGCGACAACTGTCTCATCAGCTTTCTGGTCTGTCAGTGACCTTAGTAAGGCTTCTAGCGAGCCCTTAATAGGTCTGCCGAATAGAAGTGTAGCTGGTGGTAAACCTGTAGAGGCCTGGGGGACTTCCCTGTAGACGAATAAGGCTGCGGGAATGAAAAGGTCCCATTCTTCAGGTTTCTCTTATCCCAGCTTACGTAACATCATAGTGAGGCTGCCGTTAAAACGTTCCAAGAGCCCATTTCCGGCCGGATCGTACGGGCTGGTGTGGATGTGTTTGGCCCTTAAGATCTTAAAGATCTCCTCCATTAACAGGCTACGGAATTGGGATCCAATATCCGTCAAAACTTTTTGAGGGAATCCCAACCGTGTAAAAATCTGCACTAGGATTTGTGCGACATTCTTGGAATCCGTGCATGTTAGCGGTATAGCTTCGGCCCACAAAGTGCATGTGTCGACTAAGGTCAGGATAAACCTGTTCCTTCTTTTAGTTTTTTCTATGGGTCCTATAATGTCGAATGCAACCCGTTCAAAAGGTGTCCCCACTATTGGCATTTCTCCCATAGGAACTGGGGGTGTCCAATGCTTGGGTGCCACACGTTGGTACTTGGCGCAGAATTTCACATACCTGATAATATCAGTGTTCATTCCTGGCGACCAATAATGAGTAGTTATTCGCTGTATAGTGGCGTTTTGTCTCATATGTCCGCTAAAGGGAAGAGAGTGCCCCATTTCTAAGATTTGTTTTCTGTACTGCGTCGGTACTCGGAACTGGTTATGTCTCTGTTCAGGGTCGCCCATTCTTTGATACAGCACTCCATCCTTAGAAAATATGTCTCCGTTGTTCTGGGGTCCTTGGCCATGGACAGTTTTCTAATGCAGGGCTCTTTTGTTGCGCCTCTTTCAGTTCTATAGGTAACATATTAGGAGGCAGGCTCCCGTTCCTTTGTGGTTGTTCCTCTTTTCGTTACTGCTGCCACAATCGGCTCTTTCGGTCTCCCTATAAACACATATCTACATCCAAGTATGACTGGGTAGATCGGATCATCCATAATAGCCGCTTTAATAACACCTCTGACAAAATCCCAATGTATTTCCACCAGTGCGATGGGAAGCGTTATGAGGGCATCTCCTTTCAACACTCCACATAATTTGACGGTGTCTTCTGTCTCTTGACCAGGTTTGACCAAATGCCTCGTGACAATACACTCAAAACTCAAACCTGTATCAAACAGACAATAAGTTAAAGTCCCGTTTAATATCACAGTTCCTCGCTTAGAAGGTCTCTCACCCTCAGGTTGAAATCACTGACATTCCTCCTCCTTCACGAGTCTGTTTGTAAGCTACCGATCCGATTTGTCCCAGTGTGCTTGCCCTGATCAGATGTCCCTTGCACAGGGGTTTTCCCTTTGTCGTGTCCTTTCTGGCTTCCCTGCCATGAGTGACGCTTGGGCTGATCATGGGTGTTGGTGGGGTATCGAGTTTTGTAGAATTTCGTTTTTCCATGAAGGAGGGAATGGGGTAAGGTTTCTCTAGGCTGTTGATTGAAAAATGAATGGGAAGGCTGCTCTATGTTATTTTTTTGAGAAGGCTCATATGTAGGCTTGCGTTTTGAGCTTGGAAGTTTGGCTAAGGCATTTTTATATCGCTCAGACTTACTTAAAATGTCCTCCAGCTTTACTGCTCCCTGTTTAGCAAGAAATATACTGGTTTCATTTGACAAGGTGCTTTTGATTTGTTCGGTTAGAATAAACTCTTCCAACCCTTCGTAAGTGCAAGGAAGCTCTGAAAGCTCCAGGCACTTCGTCAAATATCCCTTCAGACGGGAAGAGAACAGGGCAAAAGTCTTGGTTCCTTCCGTCTTGGCTTTCCGGAACAATTGCAGAAATTTGCGAGCGTTCATTTCGAAGCGCTCAAGTAAAGCTTTCTTCAACATGTCGTAATTGTCTTGATTGCTGCTTCCCAGTTTCACATACGCATCATATGCATTGTCTTTCAAAACCTGAGAAAGCTTCAAACACCATCGCGAACTTTCTAAACCATACAGTTTTGCCATTCTCTCAAATTTTTCTAGATATGTGGCAATTTTCTCATTGGGGCTTGGGAAGGATTCTAGGGCAAACGACATAGCTGCTAATTGGGGAGATTGAGTACTACCCTGATAAGTTGAGAGAGATTGAGGTGAGGAAGGCTCTCTGTGACTGGAGTTAGACGCTGCACTGCGACTATGGACCTCTAGAGTCTTAAGCGCCAATTCGTGCTGACGTCGTTGCTCATTCTCTCTTTCCTCATGTTGTCTCTCTCTCTCTAGCTCCATGTCTCTGCGAGTTTCCATTTCCGCCTCAATTCTCTTACTTTCCAATTGACTGTTTTCCGTCTCTTTCTTCTCCGCCTCATATTTGGCTAGTTCTTCGTTTACAAAGACTAGCAACTCTTCACCTTGTAGCAAAATCCTTTGATCTCGAGAAAATCTCAGACGGGAGCCCGCTACACTGGTTAAGCTTTTGTTGTCGATTAACAACGGCCGGCAGAAGCGACCGTTAAACCCTTGATCTGGGAAACGTAGTTTCAGATTTCTCTGCTGGGAAACGGAGTGTAAGAATTCACATCTTATAGAGATCATAACAACATGATCGTGTATGAACTGCGTCTTTCTTAAATCATTATCAGAGTCGCTCGGATTTTTTATCGGAGAGTCTAAACACGTTATCTAGAACCACTGGGAATAGATGTGTTAATAGAGCGTGGTGTTTCTTTCTGGATTTCTGGTAATTTATAAATTTGTGCTTAGGCGTATTAAAGTGTTAAAAGTTTTAGCATCTTAAATTCACTGTGATTTCCTAGGTGCTAAGACTAGCGAATTAAATAACGCGTAGCAATATATATTCCAGATCTTTTAGTTGGGAATGTAAAGACTAGCAACTTTTCACTCTTCACCTATTTCCTTTGCTTCCTCTCTTAGCATTGTTCTCAGTTTTTCTCGCTGAGCCATGGCAAATAACTGACTGCGACTCACCCGAGAAAGAAAGAAGAAAAGGATACAGTGCTCCCTAACACATTAAGAGAAATACCCCAAAAAATTTCTGATTTTTACTGTGTCATTTCCTCCATGTTATCAGTTACCTAATCTATCGCTGCTGTTAACTGGCAAAAAGGCCAAAAACGCAGACGACTTAAGCCATAAAGAAGGTAGATGGGGCTAAAAAGGGAAAAAAACTACTATTACTTCTCTGAGAATTTTTTTTTTTAAATTAAGGAGAAAAAAAAATTCTCCTTATTTAAATGCACCACACTCGTCCACACCTGAAGTCAGTTTTGGAGTTAGGGAAGGCTATTAACTTGGCCGCCGACAGAATGCACTTCCTTTGCTATACTCACACTCCACTGCTGCAAAAAAATTTGTGACTGATAAGCAGTCACGCGTACCAGCGGTTTTTTTTAAAACAAAATTATTATATATCATATCTCCAACAAAGATCACCATCAAAATCAAACTGTATGTAAATTCTAAAATGCTGTGGAAAGAAATAAATTCTAATTTGTGTAGTCAGAACCCAGAAAATAAGAACGTTGTCTAGGGGATAATTACTTTTATCTTTTCTTAACTCACAACACAAGACACCCCACTCCATCTAGAGTTAGACTAAGATACAATATCAGACGTTAGTCAATTATCTAGACTCAGACTTAGATCAAATCCTGGAACGAGCACACCATTCTGTCGCGCTGTTCCAGACTTATATCAAATCCCGTGGACGAGCAACCATTTAGTCGTGCATAGATAGGTTTTAAAGTTATTTGAGGTTCCGCCTGAGTATAGGAGATGGTGATAATACGCGAGAAGTAAGGTGTAAGAAATAGATTTTCAAAAGTGAATAGTTTAAGGAGAAGATCTGTCTCTGGACTGAATAGTTTCTCTAGTCCTGCCTATCTATACGACTATATTTTAGGATAAGACAATCTTTCACCCCCTTATATTGAGAAATATAAGTTTACTAAACGCACACACACACCACACACACACCCACCCACACAGAGAGAGCTATGTGACAACAAGACACACAAACGTGAAAAACTATGGTTAAATGTGTATGGGTCTGACCAACACGCACAAACTTAGTTCTTTTGTTGTTTATTATCACTAAACTTTGTTGGGGTTGAAGGAACAGTCTAGAACAAGGGCACCGAAGAGGCTTAGCGAAACTGCCGAAAAGGCATCAGGCTGGCTGTGGAACAACCGCAGTGGGCAATGGAGATCGTGACGGTAAACGCCGCGGTACAGAAAACACCAAAATTTTTCTAAGTCCAGAGCGCTGAGTTTTTATGGTGTACTAGTGAGGGGGCTGCGACTCTGGGGCAACAGGCGATGTATACTATAGGGAGTGTGTCAGGTACAGAATTTCAGTGGCGTGCGGCGCGCAGTGGCTAAGGTTCGTCGGCTGCGCGCTCGTGTCTCAGTGTGTGTCCTTAGTTGTGAAGGGCGACGGAACGAACGGAATAATTTGTCTTTTCTTTGTTACTTTCACAATAGCCCCCACGGCTGGCGTTGTGGATTAAAAGTTGCTACCGTAAGTGAAATGGGTTCATTTTCGATACAAGACAACAGGAAGCTGAGACGCTTGAGAGTCATGACCCAAGTGGGCCCGCCCCCCTTAGAGTGTAAAGGAGTAATCGGGCCGAAACACTTGTCAGATGGGGGGACTACTTCTGATGATCAGATTGCTTCCTGTTGAAACGCTCTGTAAAGAGTTTCCCATCATAGTTGCATGGTCAAACCAGTGACGATCGGGAAAAGACCGATTGACTTCTGGAAAGACAGATGACACTG
Organism: Oreohelix idahoensis; assembly: GCA_024509875.1. Lineage (NCBI taxonomy): Eukaryota > Metazoa > Mollusca > Gastropoda > Stylommatophora > Oreohelicidae > Oreohelix > Oreohelix idahoensis. The sequence goes on from JAMPIV010012948.1 coordinate 234,725, forward strand.
GGAAAGACTAGAAACCGGCTGACCGGGTTAGCACCCCGTAAGCTGTATTCAATTGCTATAGGACCCAAAAACGATAGATGCCCCCAGGATTCACCGAAGGGGGGGGGAGGATGATGAATCCACAGGCGCCTCAGTGGAATCGACCAGACCCGTTACACGGACTTCGAGCTCTGAACAACGGCTGGAATTTCCATGTGCCTGTGGTAGGGAATTCTCTACTCAGAGAGGAATGAAAATCCACAGAACGAAAAAGGGGTGTGGGAGCTCATCAGGGGGAGATCAACAGCGCTCTGTCTCGACGGATAAGACGTTAGAAGAACGCAGCCAGGAGTCAATCCACAGTGCTGAGTACATTCAAGTTGATCTGCCAGATGATGATCTCACACACGTCTTGGACGGGAAGAGAGATGCAATAAAGTTTCCACCTGCCAGTGCAAAAGAGCTTTGGGAACAGCTGGACGAAGCCTTGGCAAAAGAGTTGGATAACAGCCTGAAGCAGCTAACTTTGGAGAAGAAGCTGGAAATCTTCGGCGACATAATATATCTGCACTGTCGCAAAGTGTTCGGAGTGAGGGAGGCAAGGGAAAGTAACCCACCACGGAAAAGTAGAAGACAAATTAAAATAGAAGAAATCAGGAAACAGAAGAAGCATGCCCGAAAACTGTTCAAGAACGCAGTTGCCACAGAGAAGGAAGGGTTACGGCAAGTTTGGGAGCACCTGAAAGGCCAACATAATGCCCTTTGTAGAGCAGAAAGGTTGTGCAGGAAGAGAAGGAAGACTCGAAGGGATAGGGAAAGATTCTTTAGGGAGCCCTTCAAGTTTGCCAAAGAACTGTTTGAGCAGCCACGGTCGGGTACGCTAAACATCAGGAAAGAAGACCTGGAAGAACACCTTAGAATGACATATTCAGATGGTCGCAAAAATGAGCCGCTCAGCAGCATGGCAGGCCTTAAATGGCCGGGTAAGCCAGGAGCTGAATTTAACACCAAGCCCCCAACGGTGCAAGAGGTAGAAAGCATTGTCCAGAAAGCTCGGCGCAAGTCAGCTCCAGGTACTAATGGTGTTACATATGTGGTGTATAAAAGATGCCATGAGGTTCTCAAACGACTGCTCCGTTTACTGAAGAATGCGTGGAAAACCCAACTCGTAAGCAGGGAATGGAGAAAGGCAAACGGAGTCTACATCCCGAAGGAACAAAATTCCACAGACATCAGTCAGTTCAGGCCAATCTCACTACTCAATGTGGAAGGGAAGATATTCTTCTCAGTAATGGCGAAAAGACTCACTACATACCTCCTGGCAAATGGGTACATTGACACTACCATTCAGAAAGGAGGTATCCCAGGTACACCAGGATGTCTAGAGCATGTATTAGTTTATGTGAAGCAAGGGTGCTTGATTGCCAGATGGCCCCCGTGTTAATTAAACTGGTGAATCCTTCGTTCATGTAGCAAAAGTATAATATAGATGGGGAGAGGTAAAAGTGGATGATTACTGCTGCACTATTTTCATCTGTGATAAATATCAAAAGAGAAAGATCAGATACATCAGAATTACATACATAGAATACATAACAGAATGCCTATGCCCTCCCCTTGTTAGGAAGATAAGAACCCAACCAAGTAAATAACCCCAAAGGTCAAAAGGTTAGCAATAGGTTACAGTATATAGACAGTGAAGAAACAAAGTTCATAATACGTGCTACTCCATAAAGTAAACAATTGTTAAAGTCAAATAAGCTAGTTTGGTACAAGCTACTGTAACAAGAACATATTCAATCTCTCTCTCTCTAACATATGTGGCCACGCTCTCTCTCTCCTTACCTAATCTTGGTGATATTTCCTGGAATGTACAGTTATCCTGAATATATTTATCGATATTGATAGTGTCCGGGTACAGTGCCACATTTGGCCCCAGTCCAGCCTTGACAATAACTTTATAAGGTGGACGCCAAGTTTGGTGAGGTAATCCTAGATCGATAGTGTCACCTCGAATAGTAATGGTAGAAAAATCGAGATCTATTGTTCACAGCAAAGAATGGAAAAAAAACAAATACTTCTGGTATATGGACACAGCTAGTTGCTAAAAATTGTTACATATGATGGTACGTGATTGATTGGTAAATCCTATCGGCTAGCTCTGGTGAGTGCCGATTCTGAAATAGCGTGGCTCTTCTGGATAAAAATCCTCTTGGAAACGACTATGAGAAGTCGGCAGAACAGTTATTGTTATTTCACCACAATGGGCTGATAAAAATGAAAAAAAAATATATCTGGGTATTTTGTAAGTCCATTTAAAATTTACTATTGCAATGTTCTTTCGTCTCTGTGGCCCGTCCTGTTCACAACTGAAACATGGAGACGCGTCAGCCAACAGAAGACAACTTTAATCCAATCAATAAAAATCGAGACAAGGCCCAAAATATTGCCACATAAAAAACCGCTAGTCGCCGTTGATCAGGACACACACACATATATATATATATATATATATATATATATATATATATATATATATATATATATATGTACACGGAAGGAGACGAGACATCCTCTCCGTCAGTCCTGATTAAAGTTAAAAAGCGCACGTTATGTCTAGCCTATAATGTCGCGCGTCGCGTAGCGCGTGCAAGTTTGCTTGAGGCATGCAGCCTTTTTCCCCTCCTGCTCCGGTCAACGATCGGTGCATAATGTCAATTATGATTAAATTATCCCTACGTGCACTCAACAGATATTGCCTGTCATTAATAACTATTCGATTTTCGGCGTCTGTTTGTTTAGTCGCATGAGATAGTCAAACACAGTCACTTACTAAATTACACACAATGAAAGAAAAGTGAATTGTATTCCGTCAATTATCAGTCGCTTAGTGTATTTATTCGTCAACTAAACCGTCTCTTTCTGTGTGATAGCGGGTGATTAAATTTACATTCCCAACTAAAACATCTGGAATAAAAATAGCTACGCGTTATTCAATTCGCTAGTCTTAACACCTAGAAAATCTCAAAGAATTTAAGATACTAAAATTTTTAACACTTTAATACGCCTAAGCACAAATTTATATATTATCAGAAATCCAGAAAGAAACACCACGCTCTATTAACACATCTATTCCCAGTGGTTCTAGATAACGTGTTTAGACTCTCCGAAAAAAATCTGAGCGACTCTGATAATGATTTAAGAAAGACGCAGTTTATATACGATCATATTGTTATGATCTCCGTTTCCCAGCAGAGAAATCTGAAACTACGTTTCCCAGATCAAGGGTTTAACGGTCGCTTCTGCCGGCCGTTGTTAATCGACAACAAAAGCTTAACGCTGAGATTTTCTTTGTTTCTGGAGATCAAAGGATTTGTTCCCCTTATAGAGAATCTTCAAAGGCCGTTATCTTTCCACGTGTTTTCCGTGTTCGATCTGCTCGTCATCGTAATATTGATAGATTCGCTCGCGTGAGAAACTTGCGTAATCGAACGTGATTCGCCCCTGCTATAAATGACAGGTTGCGAAAGTTGGTAAACAAGCTCGTGTGATATGGTCAAGTAAAAAAAGAGGCGTGGATTACAAGGTGAGTCAGACAGACAGAGAAATGCGTGACTTTGTTAGCGAATCTTAAAACTACGCTGAGGTCACGAAAGACTGTCGGATACAGGAGGCTTTATTTGCGTTATACGTCACACTTGGCATTAGTCCATGTTCTTACTAAAGCTTCTAATGAACCTTTGATAAGTCTTCCGAAGAGTAGCGTAGCAGGAGGGACTCCCGTTGACGGATGCGGTATTTTCCTTTTAGCAAATAATGTGGCGGGAAGATGCAGGTCCCACGTTTTAGGCTTCTAGTGGGCCAACTTCAGAAGAATAGAGGTTAGCGTTCCGTTAAACCGCTCTACCTGCCCGTTACTCTGAGAGCAAAGTATGGATATGCCTGGTCCAGAATATCCTAAGCACCTCTTTTGTCAACTTGCCTCGAAATTGTGACCCGTTGTCTATGAGAATTTGGTGCGGGAAGCCTAATCTCGTAAAAATATTTTGTAATGCGTCGGCCACATGCACTGAGTCGCATGCTGGTATGGTTATGGCTTCTCCCTGCATGGAACATGTGTCCACTAAGGTAAGGATATGGGTATTCCTTGTCTTAGTCCTCAGCAGAGGTCCAATTATTTCCATGGCCACTCTTTCAAATGGGGTACCCAGGACTGGCATCTCACCAAGTGTCGCTGATGCCGTCTAGTGTTTAGGTGCAACTTTCTGGCAACAAGGACACAACTTGACGAACCGTTCGATGTCGCCGGTGATACCTGGCCAATAGTAGTGGCAGGCAATACGCTCAGACTTGGCGCTCATTCCTATGTGTCCACTAAATGGAATAGAATGGCCCATCCCAAGCACCTTTTCCTATTGGTAGCATGAACTATTAATTGGTTGTGTTCTTGTTCTTCGTTTCCATCCCTGCGATACATCAATCCATTCTTGATAAAGAAGTCTCCCGTGGTAGGTGGGTTGTGGGTCCTAGGTATTTTTTTTAAAAACAGGGGGCCAGTGATGAATCTTCCTTTTGGGCCCTCTTCAATTCCTCTGGAGGATATTGGTAGGAGGTTCCTGCTCAGTCTATTTTTGACTGTCCTCTAGTCTGTATGGCTGCCATGACTAGTGGTTTAGTAGGCACTCTAAGGAACAATTATCTACATCCCAAGATTAGAGAGTAGATTGGTTCTTGTATTATGGATGCACGAATCTCTCCTGTAACGTAACGAGATTCCACTCTGATACGTGAAATCGGCAGTGTCATGTGTGCTACATCCATTGACGGACCTTGGATGTCGACACTCTCTTCTGTCATCTGGTCTGTAGTGACAAGAGATGTCCTGACTACTGCATTGAAAGTGTCCTGTGTCATAAAGACATTCCACGGATTGTCTGTTTACGAGGTTTGATTCGATAACGGGAGAATGAGGGAGGTTTCCGGTGGAGGAGCTCTCCTTCCTTGGTGAAGATTTTGTCTGCAGACATGGAGCATGTTGAGGGGGAGATCTGCACCACGTATCTCCCTATTTCTGGTGTTGTGCAGTATTTTTCTGGTAGTTTTTAGTGGTTTGTTTTCCTGTTTGCCCTGCTGTTTTTACAAGTGTGTGATCATTTGCTTTATTGGCCTGCTTGTGAACGAGCTGGGGGTTTTGTTGCTTGCTCCAGAAACTTCTTCCTGGCTCCATGGGATTCCATGAGAGCAATTTGGAATCACTCCGCCGTGTAAGAATAGTTTCTAACCGGTCCGCGCCGTTGTTAGTGAGAAATCTACGCATTTCGACCTATATAGACTACTTTAAATGCTCTTTTACAATCAGCTCTTTTAACCCGTCATAATCATCTGTGAAGTTTCCAAGTGTACACCACTTCACTAGGTAGTCCTCATTACGGGCCGCAAACTGTAAGAAGGTCTCTCCTGCCTCTTTCTTAGAGCTTCTTAACTTTTTCTGTAAGCTCTGAATGAAGTTCATATCTCACCAACAGAGCTTTTTTCAATGCCTGATAGTCATCTGGCTCTCCTGGCGGCAGTTTTGTAAAGACCTTGTAGGCTGTTTCTCTCAGGCCGTGCAAAAGTTTCAAGTTTTACTTGCGTTCTTCCAATCCAAACCCTGTTGCAAAGCGTTCGAGGCGGTCCAAAAAAGGCGTCCATGGTATCTATCCGCTCTGAGAAAGTTTCCAGTGGAAAGTTCATGGCATTGGGTGGCACAGGCTGCGAAGCAATCATACCGTCTGAGCGAGGTGAATGCACATCAAAGGATGGTGTTATCTTCACACATGAATATTTGCAGATATGCGCTTCTGTGTACCTATAACTACCACACAGTAACAGATTCAATAGATAGCGTGGACACAAACATCACATAGTCTCAGATACTATTGGAAGAGTCGATATAAACATCAAACAAGTCTCCTATACAAAGGTTAGTGTAAATAAAAACCATAAAGTCACAGATACGAGCGTTAGTGTACCTATAAACAGCCATATATGGACGCGTTTATGTACAGAATATTCAAATACGCTATTCTTAAATTAGTTTTAAACATCACATTCTCCCAAAAACACCCAGTAGCGTGCTTACAAACATCACAGTGCCCCAAACACACGCTTTAGCGTGCTTACAAACATTACAATGTCCCAAAATACAAGTCTTAACCTGCTTAAAAACCTCACAGTGTCCCAAATACAAGTCTTAACCTGCTTACAAACATTAAAATGTCCCACATACAAGTCTTAACCTCCTTACAAACATCACAATGTCCCAAATACAAGTCTTAACCTGCTTGCAAACATTACAATGTCTCAAATACAAGTCTTAACCTGCTTATAAACATATCAATGTCCCAAATACAAGTCTTAACCTGCTGACAAACATTACAATGTCCCAAATACATATCTTGACTTGCTTACAAACATTACAATGTCCCAAATACAAGTCTTGACCTGCTTACAAAATTCACAATGTCCCAAATACAAGTCTTGACCTACTTACAAACATTACAATGTCCCAAATACAAGTCTTGACCTGCTTACAAACATTACAATGTCCCAAATACAAGTCTTAAATTTTTGTAATACAAGTCTTAACCTGCTTACAAACATTAAAATGTCCGAAATACAAGTCTTAACCGGCTTACAAACATTACAATGTCCCAAATACAAGTCTTAACCTGCTTACAAACATTACAATGTCCCAAATACAAATCTTGACCTGCTTACAAACATCATGGAATTACAGAAGCTACGTCATGGATCCTTAGCCCCCGACTGACAAAGCAGTCAGTGGCCGTCTTGTAGGGTAGCAACGACCTGTCTCCACTGTTATCGTTTGGTGGTTACCCTTAGTTACAGTGACCTCAACTCTGGATCATCATTTGCGTTTCAGGCTCCAGTTTTACAAGACATTGTCTTTCGTCTGTCTCTCTTTCGCTTCCCTTCTGAGGTCCATAGCATAGCAGTTCTTGTGATGGCGTCGGGGTCTCTTCTGAGGACATTGTGGTGGTTTTTGATGTTATGATGTTGTTGTTATTTCATTTCCTATTGTACTGAGTGAGGTCAGCTGTGAAGGTCCCTGAATATCTAAGGTTAGAGTGAGTTAACAGGGATCTTTTCTGCTACCACCTTACGATCTCACTCTGACTTATTCTTGACTAGTATGCCTGATAGCTACGTCTAATGTCTAGGGTTATGAACATGTGGTGTGATATAAATTCAATATTTAAACACACACACACACAAACAAATATTAAATACTATGATTAACTAAACTAACACTTGGGTTAAAATTTTTGTAGTGGTAACTTTTTTTACAATTTATTTAGTCCTGAACTAGATATTCTTTTGTTCAGGACGGTTAATTTCAAAAGGTAATCAATTTATGGATATATATATATATATATATATATATATATATATATATATATATATATATATATATATATATATATATATATATATATATATATATATATATATATATATATATATATATATATATATATATATATATATATATATAGTACTTTGCAAAAAAAAAGGCAGTCATATTTTCGCAACGCAGCACACTCATAGATGCAAATAATAATAAAAACTGTATGTCCAGAGGAAGATTGGTATCTTCCCTATCTATTAACAGTGGTTTCAGTACAATATAATGTTGCCTTCTCCAGCAAGGCAAGCCTGGATGCGGCGAGGCATACTTCCCGCAAGTGTTTGTAGGTAATTGTGAGTCAGACTGTCCCAGTATTTTTCAGCTACCTTCTTCAATTCTTCAACGTCTCTGAGTCCACTCTTTTTTAAATGATTCTTGAGTAGTGCCCAGACGTTCTCAATTGGGTTTAGGTCGGGACTGTTGCTGGGCCTCTTCAGCACTATCACATTCTTCTCTTGCAGCCATGCTTTGGTGGTATGAGCTGTATGCTTTGGGTCATTGTCATGTTGAAATGTGCACCCATCGGGGTACATGACCTGCATAAATGGCAGAAGGTGTCCCTCTAGTATGTCGATGTACCTTTCTTTCGTGAGAATTCCTGTGAAAACACACAGTGGGGTGGCACCTCTTGCTGCCACCCCTCCCCAAAGATGGAATTTATGGGTATGTTTCGGTCACTGGTACACAGGCGTTACAGAGTCTTTCATCCAAATATTTATTTGAGCAGGATAAGACCAAACAGAACATTCATCTGACAAAATCACATTGTCCCATGACAAATTTTGGTGTTCGTGGCACCAGTTCAAGTGCATCTGTTTGTGAGTCTCTGTGAGAAATGGTGACGAAATTACCCGCTTTTTTGTGTAATTCATCCTGTGTAGCTCCCGGTTGACAGTAGCATTAGATACCTCTGGGTTTCCCAAATCGATCATGCGCTGCCGTATGTTTTCTACACTCTTCATTGGCCCAGCCCGAACGATTTGGCGAGGGGGCGAGACGCCGATGGTCCTTTGTGTCCAAAATTCTTGACCCCCCACTACCTTCTTTTCGCTCGATTCCATTACCTGCTTTTAGTTTACTCACAACTCTGTAGACAGTCCGCTCAGGAATGTTCAAGGTTTTAGAAATGTTGGAACATGTTTGATTTCCTTCATTCCAAAGCTGTGAAATTAACATACACTTTGACTTTGTGTCCATTTTCTGCCACTAGCATTAGAAATTGTCGTCTGCTCTATTATCAAGGGACTTTACGCTAATTTTTTTTTTACTTTTGGTAGTGTTTGCTCACTTAAGTGGAGTGTAAATTTGGGGCAGAACATGCATATTTAATTAGATTTCAGCATATTTAGCTGAGCAATATGACTGCCATTTTTTTTGCAAAGTACTGTATATATATATATATATATATATATATATATATATATATATATATATATATATATATATATATATATATATATATATATATATATATATATATATATATATATATATATATATATATATATATATATATATATATATATATATACACAGATACAAACAAGATCAATTAACCAAAAGGACAATCTGTCTACAAAACATTCTATGAATTATAAGTTATGTTGTTGGTCTGATTTAATATCAATATACTGCTACTGGAGTGCTAGTTGGGATGTGTTCATCACACCCTGTCTTTATTTATACCTATTCTGTTCAAGTTTATGCTCTTTATTGATTTTTATGTCAAACAGTTTGTTTCTATTTTGGTGGCTTGTTGATGAAGAGTTCCGGACCAGGGCTGTTGTACTTATCAGGCCCGGGACGTTAGTTGATAGTTGAATGTGCGGCCCACTGCCCCTGACTTGATCTTTCTGCAGTAATCTTGGCCGCAACTTGTACCAAGACTACAAGTCATACACCACGACAGCAACTTCAACAGAACTGCTGGTTATTTTTTCAGGAAGCTGGCACTAGCACAGTGCCAGTACAAATCCTGTAACATGAAAATTAAGGCTTGTCTGAACATAATATCAAATCCAAGAATTTTCAATTAATAAGGCATTCAAAATTTAAAAGACTCGGGTCAGCTCTTTCTGACCGACCCAGCACATCCACATCAATAATGTAACAGTTTGTACCAGTTTTCAATTTCCTCTCCTCTACTGGCTACAACATCTCTACAATTTCCCATGATCTTTTCCACAAAATAGGATAGGTGATATGATCCTTGATGATAAATGTACAACATCTTTTTGTTCTACACCTCCTGTAGTTTGATAATATGATGGAGCAACACATAGGCTTTGCATAAGTCTACTAATGACTTATTTACTTACAGTCGTAAAATATCTTCATTACCCGATTCAAACAACACAATTAATAATATAAATAATTGTTAATAATGTCTATCTTACCACAGATTAAAGAATAAACACAGGAACGATGACTGGCACAGATTCAGCACTGCTGCGTGCGTGACTATGAATCTTCTTAATATATTTACTTTAGTATTATTCAAACTTCACACTCGTACATCGTCCTGACACTGGACAGTTTCTTAGGCAAATGGCGTCCAGTGTTCTAAGTTTTTCATATTATAAAATGCGTTGGTCAATGAGGATCTACTACTAACCTTTTCAATTTGAATTTGAAAAATAGAGTCAAAATTACATCCCACTTTCAAATTTACGTCGGTCACATTTTTGCATTAAAAGTTAAAAATAGACTTGCTTTTTGGCCTAACAAGTTTTCCTCTCACTCACTTCTTGACTTTCCACTGCTAAATATATTTAGTTTTAAAGCCATCCCATAATATCTCTCCCTCTTTCTACCTCCCTCCCTTTCAGTCAGATTACATGTACCCTTGCTCGTCTCATTTCCCCTAACGCGTCCAAAAAGTAACCGTTAGTGAATGCAGGGACGAGCGTCTGTTTGTCTGTGTGCACTAACCAGTACAGTATTTCGTTAATAACTTTCTTATTATCTGGGGGATTTTGTATTTTTAAACATATTATTTCTCAGGAGAAGATAAGCTATCAAACTAACTAGTTTTATGGCCCTCTATCTGGAATTAAAGAATTCCATATATTTTCCATCTTTAGTTTCAAGTTCTACTATTACATAAACACGCCATCTCTTTCCCGCTTTTGCGTTTTTCAAACCGAACAACAAGTCTGTGACGTCATAAAATGTACCATTTTGCAAGAAAGGAGGGCTGGGTGTGTGGTTACATGCCAAAATGCATAACTATGGAACGAACAATTATTTGACCCTGTGGCGTATTTTTCCATCGCCGCTAACAATATCGCCCGCGTTTCCTACAATTCTGTGTTTCAATCAACCAGTGTCAAAAGGTGCAGTCTAAAAATACATTTTCCTATCTCCTCCTTTTGGTCCGAAACAAGGCTTATGCTGTCAAAATTGTTACCAATAGTTCCAAGGTCACTGGCAAACGATAGTACCCTACACTACGTTTCTGTCTTGCTAAAATCAGCGCGACGACTGCCGTGAGGAAAGAAGACGCGTCACAACCCAACTATTTTTATTTTTACTTTATCTTAACTTTATACTTACAAATAATAATTTTATCGGTGTATCAATGTAATTTTAACACAGACATGACAGACTAGTTCAAGCGTCTGCTCGAAATGATGGTGTGCATATATTTTTGACTGCATTGTGTAAGCAGTTCCAGGTTGAAGATCGTATTCCGCCAAAAAAATACGAAGAATTTTCGTTAAACAGGCTGCATGAAAAGAGGACAATTTGGACATTTCCCTGTCTGATACTCTCCAGCATTTAGCACCGTAAAACAGTAGTTACACGTACAAGAGCTCATAAATGGTACATTTACAAAAACATACATATAACAGCAGATGCAAAAACTTAGAAAAGTCTGCAAGCGTTAACACGCCAACACACACACATAAACACATTCGCATCCAATACCATAATTCCCGCCGTAAGGTACTTCTGTCGGTCGATCTGTCACACTTTGCACACCGTCATTTGCGCACTTTTTTGTATTTTCGAGAGAGTGCATTAACGTTCGAGCACAGCTAAGGGGGTGCAACTGTAGTTGAAAGTTAGACAATAATTGTATTGTTTCCCCTAATTGTACTGTCCCAAAAATAGAAAAGTGTGACGGTGTGCGTTAAATCAACAGACAATCAAGATACTCTTCTGTCCAGTTTCATTCGGGAAACAGATTTAACATATAATTTTTCTTAAAAATAACCTTAAAATGTAAGTTTTCTGATTGTTTCATCATTTTTAAATATTTTAATTTAAAGTATTGCAGACTTATTATTATGGATCAAAATGATAAGATGGCTAAAAGGAAGAGACGATCGCGTCATACACAGCGAGCAAGCGAGACTATAGAAGAAGCAGCAATGTAATACGTGTAACAGAAACAACACACTATAATTAAAAACCTGCCAATTTTGGCGGGTTGTTGCTAGTTTGTAAGAAATTCACAGAGCTTAATTCAAGCATAACTTTCTATTCTATCCAGTAAGAGTTGAGTCTGACATATGGTCACCTCATTTACACCCAACAACGTCCAGACAATTGCAGGTGCCGGAGACTACCGAAGAGGCAGAAAGCGAACGCGTTGGGCTTGAGTCCGTTCTCACTAACACAGAAACTCCATCTACGAACAACTCATATCTGCGTGGGATGTCTGTTCCAGAATACACCAATGTTTAGAATTAATTGGCGGCAAAAAAGACAAGTTTCATCAACAACGAATGAAGGAATTATGCTCGTACAAATAAAAAAAATAGAGATTCATGAATATGGATAGAACTATTGTTGTCCTGTTTTAAGAAAATCGTAATTTGAATGAACAAAAAAATCATAGCAGGGTAGATATTTAAAAGAAAAAAAAAACTTGGTGGTGAATGCAGTTGGTGTATATACAAAAAAATAATTATGACGTTTTTTTTTAAAAAGAAAACAAAATGTAGACCTAATTTAGTTGTGAATGTGGATAGAGTGCATAGACAGCTTCTGCATCGATGCCTGCGATACTAAGGGATTGCAATTGTTAATAATTTTTTTGTTTATAATAAAGAGTAAATATTGATCGATGTTGTTACAGTAGTCTTGTACTTCATTTGATCTTGTTTGTGAAGTTCTAGACACATATTGTCCGTGTTTTGAAGACGCTGCCTGCCTGCTACCTGCCTACCTAACTACTCAGTTACCAACCCACCTGTCTCTCTGTCTCACTGTCTATCTATATATCTGCCTGCCTATAAGCCTCTTTGTCTGTTTAAACTATTTGTTTGCATGCCTGTCTGCCCGTATTTCTGTTTCTTGCCTGTGTGTTTACTTATCTGTCTATCTGCCGGTCTGCTTGTCTGTCTGTTTGCTTGCCTGTTTGCCTCTGTGCCTGTTTGCCTGTATGTTTATCTGTCTGTTTCTCTGTATGCTTGCTTATCTGCTTGTTTGTCTGCCTACGTGCCTGCTTGCCTGTTTGTCTGTCTGTATGTCTGCCTGCCAGGCTGTCTGTCTGTATGTCTGCCTGCCAGACTGTCTGTCTCTTTCTGCCTGCTGGTCTCTCTATCTGCCTGTCTGTCTCTCAGCCCACCTGCCTGCAAACCTGCCGGTCTATCTTTCTGCCTGCATGTCTCTTTGTCATTCTACCTGCATGTCTATCTACCTGTATGTCTGCAAATCTGCCTACTTGCTATTTTTATCTGGTCTGTCTGTTTGTCTGTCTGCAGGTCAGCCGGTCTGTCTGACCAATTATTTATCCATCTATCTGTCTGTGTGTTTGTCTCTATACAATACTTTTACACTTATTGTCCAAAGCGAGTCTAGTCTGTTTGTTCCAATATTGCAGTATTTGTTCCAACAGTTATTAACGTTGACTTGCTAATCAGAGATAATTCTTTTCCAATTTCAAATGTTCAGTTCTTGTTGGCGATTTCAATTATTTACCTCCTGAGCGATATCTTACGCAGCAGTGTGTTCTCACCTGGCCATACCGTCTAAAATGACATGTCAGTGTGCTCTCATAAAACAATACTGTGTAATCTGAAGAAAATGAATGGAAAAGAAAAGTCGACTTAAAAATACATAAACAAACAACAACACAAAAAGTAATACGCCTTACTAAAGAAAGGACAAGGAGACTTACGTTCCGGCCACAAGGCCTTCGTCAGGGACAGACAAACAAAAGACAGAAGGGAAAGAAAGTGAGAATTAAGGGGAGAACATGAAACTATAGGAATAAGAGACAAATACTCCCTGATAGTGTCACATGTTGGAGCGAAAATGGCCGCTACTGAACCGGAAACCGGAAGTGAATAGTACATTGCAACTATAAATAAAAAATAATGAAAACAAGGACTGGAAAACCGAGTGGGGGAAAAAGTAATACATATTAAGAGACAAAAAAATAATAATAATATTAAAAAATAAATAAATAAATGAAATAAAAAATAAATAAATAATATATAAAATATATAAAATATTTAAAAAAAAATAAAAATAAAATAAATAAAAAATATAAAACAAAATATATAAAAAAATAAAAATGTAAAAATAAATTAATAAATTAAACAAAAAAACATGGAAAGTCAAGGGTGATCGCAGTCATAATAGAACTGGGGCCTAGATAGAAAAAGACGCCTCAGACAAAATAATGCTGGGTGTTCAAACCATTGGGTTTAAGGCAACCCATAAGATGGATGAGGCGTTGTTCCCGGGGGAATCGACTGTTGGCGTCCGATGAAGAGGATCTGATGGCTGTCACCTGGATGTCAGTGGCACCGTGATGGCCAGGGCCATGGAAGTGGATGGCCACAGGTGTGGATTTCAGCTGCGAGATGTCGAAGATGTTTCTGCAGAATTGGTCACCCAGTCGTGTGCCCGTTTGGCCGATGGAAGTAATTGGCTGACTGACACCTCCGGCGCTCGCGGGAGGTGATGACGTCGTCTGGAAGGATCTTTGTGCGTTCACGTGACAGACTATTAATTCTCTTTGTTGTCCGTTATTTATTTATATCTTTTTGTTATATATATTTCCTGCTTCGGTCCGTTTGCTGGCTTGGATAAAACTTGTAATCTTCAAACTTCGCACAGGCTCCAACAGATTTATATACTATCCGTTCAACAAGCTTAACATATGAACTTCCGATGAGTGTAACTGTGCCACTGGCAAAATGATTGCTCAACATCTGCTGCAAAAGTGCCCAACATATGAAGAACAGATAAATCACATATGGCCGTCTCCAGTACCATTCCTGGACAACCTCTATGGAGATATAAACAACTTCAAACTGACCACAGCTTTCTTTAAACATTCAAGTTGACGTCAGACAGTGACGTCAGACAGTGACGTCAGACAGTGTACGAAGAAGAAGAAGAAGAAGAAGAAGAAGAAGAAGAAGAAGAAGAAGAAGAAGAAGAAGAAGAAGAAGAAGAAGAAGAAGAAGAAGAAGAAAGAAGCCAATAACGTTCGCCTTCCCCTTAAGACCTGTCACTGGATTTACTCAAAAATAAAAATGAATACACCACAAGGACATGGTAATCAAAAATAACAGTTCAGGTATATATCATCATCACCATGTGACGTATTCTTTCCAGAACGTTGTCTCCATTACAGCTGCTCTGAACGCATCACGATTCTGGGCAAGTCGACCTGCATCAGCCAAAGACAAGTTCAGACTCTCTGTGGTGTCCTGGGTCCACCGTCGTCTAGGTCGACCCCTTCCCCTTTTTCCAGGGACCATGCTTTCCATCACTGTTTTTTCCAGACTATTATGTCTTTTTATATGACCGAAAAATGTCAGCTTCCTTATTGCGATGGTATTTAGGAGCTAATTTTCCTCTACGTTTAGTGAGTGCAGTACTTCTCTGTTGGTCTTTTTTTCTGTCCAGGGTATTCTCAACATCCTTCTGTAGCATTTCATTTCGAATGATGTAACCTTTTTTGCAACTGTTTTATTGAGTGTCCAAGTCTCGTAGCCGTATGTTGCTACTGGGAATATACATGCTCTGATCAGTTGTAACTTTGTTTCTTTGCTTGTTCCTTGCCATAGGTTTTCCATCTGTATTAGTTTGTGTGAAGCAATTGCAAGTCTTCTTTTTAATTTCTACTGCACAGTCGCCAGAGTTGTTGATAATTGATCCTAAGTATTCGAATTCATTAACAGTTTCCAGTTCTTCGTTATTAATTTCAATTTCTGGTTTGGTCTTTACTTTGTCTGTTGTCAATACTTTGGTCTTCTTGGCGTTTAGGTGTAGATTCTGGGCCTCGCTGTGTTTTTTGGTGGACACAATTAATTGTTCAAGTCCTTCTGTGTAGGTCGATAGGAGGACTGTGTCGTCTCCATATCTGATTTCCGGGATCTGGTACCTGCCGATGTTAAATGAGTCAAACTCTGTCTGTTCTTGATCATCTCTTACGTTTCTCATGATATTCTCGGCATAAATGTTAAACAGGTAAGGGGAAACTGCCATCAATGGTACCTATACCTTGTAGCGGTATGGCAGCTTGCGTACCCTGACAATCCCCAGAGCTATGCCAGTGGGAGTTTTACTCCTGGTAGGTTCAACCAAGCTGGACTGGTCTGTGTGGGTAGGGGTCAGACAAAAGCTGGTACCCTGGTCCTCCAGGTTGGGGGTTTTAGCATAGGGCTGACACCCCTGTCTATGTTAAAAAAAAATAATGAAGTTACGGAAACAACATCAAATGAACAAACTTTGCTGCGGGATGGACATTCGGAGTCTGTGGCTCGTATGACTGTCAGTGGTGAAAGCCGAAAGGAAGCCACTGACATGGAAACGGATGTCCTGACCGCAAAACAGGATACAAGAATAGGATTTTGGAATGTCAGGACAATGTACGAGACAGGTAAACTAAGACAGGTCACGGCAGAAATGAGAAACTACAGGTTACACATCCTGGGGATAAGTGAGAGCAGATGGACAGGGGCAGGAAAAGTTAAAACAGCAACAGGAGAAACAGTACTTTACTCTGGAAGAGAGGGTGGACAGCACAGTGAAGGCGTAGCCATTATTCTACAGAAAGGGATAGAAAGGACATTACTGGAATGGAAACCCATCAACAACAGACTGATACGATTGAGATTGAGTGGGAGATTCACCAACACTACAATAATACAATGCTACGCACCAACGAATGATAGCGATGAGGAGGCCAAGGATGAATTCTATCAACAACTGCAGAAAGAAATGGAACACACACCTAGATATGATCTTGTTATAGTAATGGGAGACCTCAATGCGAAAGTTGGTACACACAATACATATAATGAAAGAACAATGGGGAAATGCGGCAGCGGAACAGCAAACGAAAATGGGGATAAGCTAATAAGTTTCTGTAGCATTAACAACCTGGTCATTGGAGGAACACTTTTCCCACATAAGGAAATTCACAAGTTAACATGGGAATCACCAAATGGTCGGGACAGAAACCAGATAGACCACATCATGGTTAACGGTAGATGGAGACATGCATTACAAGATGTGAAGGTAAAAAGAGGTGCAGATGTGGGAAGTGATCACCATTTAGTAGTAGCAAAACTGAAAGTGAAACTAAGAAGGGCTGGACCAACTGAAACTACACAGAAAAGGTTTGACATCAGCAAATTGAAGGACCCCCTTACCAGAAAAGCTTTTGCGGCCGACATAAAGAAACGATATCAAATTGCCAAAAGCCAGGAAAAGACATTGACTGATGATATAGACCAGAATTTCAACACCATTTCAACAGTATATAAGGAAAGTAGCAAATCATGCTTAGGATTCCAGGAAAGGAAGAAGCAAGACTGGATAACACCAGAAACACTAAACACCATAAAGATGAGAAAGGAAATGAAAAGAAAGAAAACAGAAGCGAAGTCCCCCAGGTTAAAGCAACTATATAGCGAACAGTACAGCCAGCTGGACAGGGAAGTTAAACGCCAAACCCGAGCCAACAAAAGGAATTTCCTAGACGATCTTGCAAAACAGGCAGAAGAGGCAGCACTGAGAAATGAACAAAGCACAGTATACAAAATAACTAAATTCATCAGCGGAAAACAAGGTGCAAACAATATTACATTAGTAAGAGATAAGCAAGGAAATCTCATCAAGACAGCAGAGGGACAGGAAACAAGATGGGCAGAGCACTTCAGAGAAACTCTGAACAAGGAAATACCAGAGACACAATTGAATGTTCCTGAGGCTGAAAACGATCTAGATGTAAATACAGACATTCCACGAAAAGAAGAAATCATCACAGCAATCAAAGGGTTAAAGAACGGTAAAGCTCCGGGCCATGATAACTTAAATGCAGAGCTATTTAAGACAGACCCTGAGCTAGCAGCAGAACTATTAGAACCACTATTTGCACAAGTGTGGAAAACGGGGACAACACCATCAGAGTGGAACAAAGGAATAATTGTCAAATTGCCCAAAAAGGGAGATCTTGCAGACTGCAATAATTGGAGAGGAATCACTCTTCTCTCAGTTCCCAGCAAAATACTAGGCAGGATAATTATACAGAGAATTTCAAAGGCAGTAGACTACAAACTGAGGAAAGAACAAGCAGGATTTAGAAAGAACAGAAGATGTGTAGACCATATATTCACTCTCAGGAACATTATAGAGCAGTGCTCAGAATGGCAAAGACAGCTTTACATAAATTTTGTTGATTTTGAAAAGGCTTTTGACAGCATACATAGGGACAGTTTATGGAAAATACTGAGGGCTTATGGAATTCCAAGCTGCATAGTGGCAATCATAAAAAGCCTCTATGCCAACTTTACGTGTAGTGCTGGGCAGAGCAACCTAACCTTCGAGGTGAAGACAGGAGTACGACAGGGATGCCCCTTATCAACCACTCTTTTTTTAACAGTCATAGACTGGGTGATGCGCCAGACAACAGAGGGCAGTCCAAGAGGTATAAGATGGACTACATTTTCTACATTGGAAGATCTGGAATATGCAGATGACATTGCACTGCTGGCACATTCACATCAACACATCCAGGAAAAAACGGATAGACTTAATAAATTTAGCCAGCAGGTGGGCTTGAACATCAATTTAAAGAAGTCTGAGGTCATGACGCTCAATGTGAGTAACCCTGAGCCCATATCAGTAAGGAATCAGCAATTGGCACAGACAGATACCTTCACATACCTAGGAAGCATAGTAACACCAGACGGTGGGGCAGGCAAAGACATCAACATCAGAATGAATAAGGCAAGAACAGCCTTCTTTAGCCTAAATAACATCTGGAAGTCCTCCCAATACAGCACAAGCACAAAATTAAGATTATACCAGAGTTGCGTGCTTTCTGTGCTTCTCTATTGTGCGGAATGCTGGAGAGTCACAGAGAAGGAAATGTCAAAATTGTCCTCTTTTCACACAACATGCCTAAGAAAAATTCACCGCATCTTTTGGCCGAATACCATCACCAACCAAGATCTGCTTACTCGTAGCAAGCAAGAGGACATGCACACCATCATAGCTGGCAGACGCTGGAGCTGGGTTGGTCATGTCCTCAGAAGAGACCCCAATGCCATCACAAGAACAGCTATGCTTTGGACCCCTGAAGGAAAGCGAAAGAGAGGCCGACCAAAAACAACTTGGCGGAGGACTGTGGAGGCTGAGATGCAAAGAATGAACCAGAGTTGGGGCACTGTACGAAGGATGGCCACCGACCGTGCAAAGTGGAATCAATTTGTTGTTGCCCTACAAGACGCCACTAGGCGTGATGGCCACTGACTGCTTTGACGGTCGGTGGTTAAGGATCGAAGAAGAAGAGAAGGTAAGGGGAAAGGGTACAGCCTTGTCTTACTCCTTTCTGTACTTCAAACCATTTTGATGTTCCACCTCTATTCTTACGGCTGCCTGTTGTTCTTGGTACAGCAGTGCGATGAGTTGTATAAGGTGGTTTGGAAATCCCATATTTTCCATAATAGTCCATAACTGCTGATGTTGTACACAATCGAAAGCTTTGGTGTAATCAATGAAACAAGTATATAGGTCAACGTTAGGTCAAATTCTCCACACTTTTCTATGATGATCCTCATATTGAATATATGATCTCTAGCGCCTCTACTCGGTCGAAAACCCGCCTGGTATATATACAAGAATGAAATACTGTGTTTGTCCAAATATGTGATGGGTGGATACACATGGCAATGACAGCGCATTGAAGATCATTAGCATCACAACGTTTTAGAAAGAGTGTTTACACGTTAAGTTCCTTTTTAATGCTATCTCACATGCCAGGACCACACATATTCTCCTTCGTACAATTTCAGACGTCAGCTTGAATATTTTCAAAGAAAGCAGAAGTCAGCTGGGGGGTATTTGTATCTCCGTTTCTAGAATTCTGCACAACGGGATTTATATTTAAATACACAGATATTAAACAGAAATGTAAAGGCTGAACCCTATGTCCGTTGCCAAAGAAGACATTATCGTGCAGGGGCGCGTTTAAAATATCTGAATCCTACCTTGGCACCCCTCCCAAAATAAAAATTAATTTAATAGTTCAGGACTGTCACCATAGTGTTCGCTGGCACCCCCTCATGATTGCCCTGGGCGGACAGCCCCTCTCGCACCCTTTTAGTACGCCACTGTAATAGTACAAAAAATGTTTATTGTGTTGTTTGAGTCAACAACTCCGCCTAGGCCGGTCCTAGGCTTGTGCTGAAAACGTTAGGAAAAATTCTGAATAGACCTGAAAGCTTCATGTGTCTAAGGAGGTAGCACGTATTACCGTGTATCAGGCAGATGGCATGCATAGGGGCCGTAAGGTGGCAGCCCCTCCACCTTGCAAAGGAACAACAGGCCAATCACATGTTTCCCCTTTAACTTAATTACAAGAAACGAAAAGGATAAAAATCGGTGTGGAAGAGATATTATGATTAATAGATTTCATATATCTTTTCTTTATTCTACACTTGTCTTTTACCTTTCTTTCGCTCTTTTACCTTTTTTCGCATAAGCTAGATTGTTAGCAATTCAAACCTTTGTCATTTCCTTTCTAATTTAGCAACGCATTTTATTGCGGTTAGCTAAGTTCTTTGATGAGAGATCGAATCGTGTTAATTCGTTCTCGACAGGGATAATAAGGAAGACCAGTGTCTATCACTTTTCCCTGATCTGTTTGCCTATAAGTTAATTATCCATGGTGAAAGATTGGAGATCTAAGACGAGCTCGCTCATATTGCATTTATGACCATAGTCTGCAGGCAGAATAGTGTGAATTCTCGAGCGAAGAAAATCTCGCACAGTCTGGTAAATCATGTTACGCAAGATCTAAGAGAGACGTTCGCTCGAGTTGCCTGAGTCTGGTTTCGGTTTTAGTGTAAAGAATTCGTTTGATTCGCAGAATGAGCAAGGAAATATGTAAATCTGGGCGTAGGTGCTAAATGTATTAAGTCTGGGCTATTTCTTTGATTTCTAATATTTAAACCCCAGCAGTTTAGACGTAATTCATCAGCTAGCGCGAGTTCTAGAATCACTGTAATAGTAGAGTCTTAGTTTCTCGGGGAGAAAATCTTAGAAGTTTGTGTGAGGGTAAAATATATATATGACTAGTATTGTCGAGTGATTAATTGTTAGTTGGAATTATTTATGCACTAGATTGTGTGCAGGGTGATTTACTAGTTTAATCGTCATTATAATTCTCTAAGTTTTACTATGTTACAGTGGATAGCAGAATAAATAATATTTTCTAGCTAAACTATAATATAAAATTTATTCACTGCTAGTAACCAGTCAGAGAATAATTTAACCATCTAAGTAATGCACTGATACATCATGAGTGTTGGCGAAATATGTATTTATTTCTAATTCATGATGATTGATTTCTTTTTAATGACTAGAATTTATTTCACGGGAGTTTTAAACGATAAAACAAGCTCTAAGTTTGCGGTTTATAATTTAAGTTAAATGACCGAAGTGAACATATTCTATTTTACGCGTAGGATTGTGTATACTATTAGGGTTGAGTATTTATGTTTTTCTCTTCCTTTTATACAGTATATGGGTCAAGCCCTAAATCTACCAGCGGTTTTTCAGTATATATGAGAATAACCTAGAAGAAACATTTTTGTCCTTAAATACGTGGGTTTACAAGTTAAAACCTGTCTGGCATTGTGTTTGCATCCAGAAGGAGACATAGTACCCATCTCACGAACTTTAAAACTAAATGCAGTAACTGGGCCTATCGAGCCAGATTATATTTCTTCCCAAAATCTCATGTACATTCAGCCCCTGTGGCAAGAAAAATTACAAACAGTAACATTTCCGACGTTTGACCAATTGTGGTGTGATCAATAATTTTATATTGAGAGAAGTTACCAACCTGTCATTTCCTAAGTACTGGAAACCTCGAGATTCTGACATTGTGAGCCCATTTAAAATTTCTTACCTGAACTGATTCAAGGGACATAAACAGTAATCCTAAAATATAGTTGTAAAGTGAACGCTCCCCGGAACATTGGATGAAACCTGTATCTGCAGAGCTGGGGTTCTCTTTATCAAAAAGAACACGGAGCCACGGTGTGTGTGTGTCCTTAAGTTTGCACCTGAAGGTGCAAGACGTCAAGTTTATAGATAAGAAAGTATGTCAGTGGCCACTGGCGAATGAACTGAGAGAAAGCAGGACTGAGTGATTCCCTTATGGTATAATTTATGCACCCACGTTGTAATTTCTTTATGCAAGTTTGTTGCCAATGAGGTTTTCCTCTTAGAATAGATTAATATATCAACTCTGTTCTTAACGGTAGAGGGAAATCCTAGACCATAGCGTATAAATCTGTGACTCTTTGGGGCTATAACTTTTCTTCTAACGGGATCGTGGGCTCAACAGAGGGGGAAAGGATTACACCTATGGGTCTATTCTTTTTAGTAATTCTTTAACCTATGTGTATTTATATGTGATTGATATTCAAAATTTTTATTGTGGTGGAATTCTTATGATAAATAAAATGTACATAAACTTATTCAAGTGTCGGTCAGCTCGTCCCAAAATATCTATATTCCATTGTTATAGTTTTCACGTCTGTGCGTCTAACTGTCGTCGCTTGTGTGTGTGTGTATGTGAATGGTTGACATATAGTACATCTATATAACTGAGTAATCTGTCTGACAAACATTTTCTGTTGTAGAGATAGGCTGAGCAAGAGGATCTTCTCGAGTCTCAGGGACAGACTTATCTAGTTTCCACCATTTCACTCGTGTAAAGCTATTTCTATTATTATCTCCCACTGAGCTATCACCTGTTCTATTTCTATTCAGAAGGGACCAATCTGTGTCTTAATTCCTCTATCTCAAATCTACGATACCCGGACTGATCATAAAGGCAACGAACTGGCACTAATTATGGACTACGACCTATGGCTAACGAAATGTTAGTAGTATTAACTCTTTGACTTCGGAACAACGCTAAGAGCGTAGGTCAGATTTGACACCCGTGCCAAAACAACGCTCTGAGCGTTGTTTCTAGTCTATCATGAACTAAAATTACGGCACAGGGTGGGAAAAAATTGTGGAGTCAAAGTGTTAACGGGAAAGAAGAGGAGCAGGCGGAGGATTTGAGGAAAGCAAAATTTCAAATCCTGGCTCTGATGGAAACCAAGAAAAAATGTTCAAGGAGTTATGGATCTCGGAGGCAACGTGCTGTCCTGCAGTGGAGTCCCCACAAACGAAAGAGCTAAAGGAGGTGTGGGTTGTATTGTGGCTAAAAATCAGATAGTTAACATCAAAGGATATAATTTTGTCTCGTAGAGCATTATGGTGCTAAATCTACAAGAAGGAGAAACCATAGTTAACTTGTTATTGTGAATGGGCCTTTATCCTCCTCGGAGATTTTAATGCCAGAATTGGAAATGACAATACTTAATGGGTTGGAGATATTGAAAGATATGGAAAACATCCAGTGAATGACAATGGAAAGTGACTCCTTAGATTCTGCATTGAGCAAACCTTGTCATTACGATCATAACGCTCGCCCAAAACCGTATACATGCATACATCTAATATGAACCAACAAAGAATGAGAAATCAGTCGTCGACTATGCAATGTCAGAAAGAGCTCAATCAAGTATGTGCGGAATGCTAGAGTCTGTAGACGGCCAGAGATTAGAAGTGATCACTACCTGCTGATGATTAAAAGCAACTGAAAGAGTTGCTGGCCTAGGTATTACTCACTGTGACGGTATGTCCTGATCGTTCGTCCATTTGTTCTGACCGTGCTTTCTACTATCTTCATTTACAATCACTTAATGATATATATCTTCTTCTTTGGGTGTACGCTCCCCTGGGATAACACTAGATTTCAGGGCTTGGACACTTCTCGCATATTTATCTTTTACTTGTGAAATGTCAGCTCTCTATGAGGCTGTTAAGATAGAGTAGGAGGATTAATCACCTGGCCTGTTTTCTTAAACAGAGACCGGAGGACTGGAGTGTTTTGTTAGATACCGAGCTGCGTGGTTTGACCAAACCTTAGTAGCACCTAATTATTTCCGCCCAGCCTGGGTAGATGAGACGGGAAATATTGGAGAATTAGGAAAGGGTAGTCGCTCACAAGATAACTTGTTTGTTTATCTGTCTGGATAGACCAAAACATGTGACGCAATCATTTCCAGCAGTACAGGTTATTAGCAAAATTATCCATCCATTACCAATAACAACCTTCCTAAAATATAATAGACACGAAGGTGATTAAGACAAATTAAGACAGCATACAGTGACAATTGGTGTGAAAAAAATAATAAGCCAGAAAAAAATTTCGCACGTGCGAAATTTTCGGCTATAAAAACTCGATTGTGTAATTAAGACTCGTGAGTTACTTCACTTCATCACGCAAATAAGGCACCAGAAAGTAGATGTAAAGATTCAACATAAGACGTAAAACGTATTAGGAAGTAGCTTGTCAAATTTAAAGTGTAAAACGTTAGTACAAATATTTATAGTCAGGATAACCAAGAATCTTCACCACGTGTTAAAGCTAAGATTTGTGGATGAGTAAATATCAGTAGCGTCAGTTGGATTACTGCATCTCCACATTTGCAGTAATCACTATCGAATACTTTGTACAACTGCATTGATACCCTACAAAGGGGTGAGTGTTATATGTATACGGTTTCATTCGTATATGTGTATTTAACATGTATTTATATGATTATGTTGTTAAAGTTGTATATGAGACCAGCATGTCATCTTGTACAAAAATTGCCACGTAAAACCAGCACTGTAAAAGCTGGTGACTGTTTCGTGCAGGTTTCCTGGCAAGGAACCACGGGCGGAGGTAGCTGTATGCTCCATAGTGAGCAGACAGAGTTAATGATGCCATGATGTACACATTTTTATAAGTGAACACCTGCTACTCAGATAGATATAAGGTTGTAAATTGTACTATCATCCCCTTGCACTCGATCATTCTCCTAAAACACCTTCTTCTGCCTGATGGCCTGAGATTTTGTGTTCCTCGGCATCGGAACAATTCAGAGGAAGATGAAATGATGGAGGAAAGCAAAAATCTTTTGATGCCTTATTGATGAGACAAAATATTTCAGGAGGAGCAATTTTGTATTTCTCCTTAGTTAATTGTAATTTTTTCTGGTACTAGCTCCTGGTACTCAGCTCTGGATATCAACCATAAGAGACAAGTCAAGACGGCATTGAAAGCGGTAACACGTGTGAGATTTGCTTGTATAACAAGGTGATACCAAAAGCCATTCAACTCCTGACGTGAGAAGGAAAAGTGAAGAATTCGCTGGTTCAGCAGCAATAAGGAAAAACTACAGCGACAGCCTGATGCGTGCCGTCTATAAAATATAATGTTGAGAGAAGTATCCGTGGCCAAAGTCGACAGACACGGATCATTATAGAGTCAATTACTTGCCAACACTCCTTGAACAGTTGATACATAATTTAATGACATTGGTTACACAGCTCCATGAAATCTATTCTAGCCCAAAGGCAAATGAAGTAATATACAGTCTTCCAAAAGTCATCAAGCAGCCCGTTAACTAAGGAGACGCTGTCCTGGCATTCTTACAATTTTTAATATCTTCATACAATAGACATCGTTGTCATAATATATTTCCTGACTTAGAGTAAACTAGGAACACCTCAACATAGTATCTTGATGCCCTAGTGACGGTAAAACGCAGGAAAAACACAGTAGACAGCAGGAGCTCACACACATGCGTCCGCTCACATTAACACACACGCTGTATCTCTTTCTAGCAGACGATCACCCAAACGTCTGCTTCAAATTCGCGTCTACTCCCAGACCATATCGGTATGACGTCACTTCCTTTATTAGTGAGTAATTCCGTATAAAATTATCAGAAATGGAGCCCTGTCGAGCTTGCTATTGTGATAGTTTCAATTGATTGTCAACCCAGATTCTTTTGCTTGTGTGATTGTTGTTATGTTGACCCTTGTGTATGTTCTCAACTTAATGATGACCGTAATGTCCTTGTCTTATGTTCACAGGCCGTAATTGTAGGCGCCGTACCTTTGTGGCCTACCTTGTTCCTATGACTGCTGAATGAGATTAAATTATCTGCCAATTATAATACTTGAAAGGACTTGACGACTCAGAGCTGAATTCCAAAGTTCTTTATTAGTTGTCAAGGAACATATTCACAACTTGGCTACCTCCGAGCCTGATTATCAATAAATATACATATGAAACTTCATTGATGACACTCCTACATCACTTACTGCACTGGTCAGGAGCTAATGTTATTATATATCTTGATTAGCTCCGGATCTCTGTTGTCTTCTTTGTTATTCTATCTACCCATCACTACTACACATCTCTACTGATTAATGGGCTGTTCTCAATCTTCTAAAGTAAGCTTCGAAGTATTGTCTGGGTAAACGTCCAGTGCTGGTAACTTATTCTTAGCTATAAACTGTTCCTAGTAAATTGTCTACACGTCCGACACTGGACTACAGTTCTAACACTTTTCTTTGTCTATCCACGCTCGTTAAATATGCGAGTGTTTACATACCAGGATGAACTGCTGGCGATATATGCTGAACATATCTTGACATGATAAACTATCTCTTGTAGAATTCTTTCATTAGTCTTCTCTTCTTCTCTTCTCTGCACATTGCAGCAGTACCATAACTTGGTATCTGGTCGATGTTGTTAGTCTAACGCTAACCTGTTCTCAGCTGACGACCATTTTAAGAGTGATCTCTGCTCTTCCCTCAGCTCACTTATTTCTCGTGCTCCGGTGACGTCAGAGCTAAGTCTTACTACTCATAAATTATTCTTACTTAATCATATCTCAGTTCTTTCCCTTTCCTATCACACTATAATACATACATAATCGTTATGAATTTTAATCATAACACAGCCCATTGTCACCAACTGACCAGTAAAAATAACAAAACTAGGCCAGCACAACGGCTCCTCATACGCGACTGAATATTAACATCACCTGATGAGGAATTAAGTATTTCGCCATAAAGATACCAACCTACAGAACTTTTTCTTGTTAAATTTACTATTTTCATTTTTAACGTTGTTGCTAATATATTTTATAAATAAACATATTCGTATATATATATATATATATATATATATATATATATATATATATATATATATATATATATATATATATATATATATATATATATATATATATATATATATATATATATAAAGGGCAACCTGAAACTGTGCACAAACTACAGAACTATAGCTCTTATAAGCCATGCCAGCAAAATACTTTTACAAATCATAATGAAAAGGATGCAACAAAAGCTAGAAACAGAAATAAATGAAGTACAGGCGGGTTTTCGACCAGGTAGAGGCACTAGGGATCATATATTCAACATGAGGATCATCATAGAAAAGTGTAGAGAATTCAACGTTGACCTACATACTTGTTTCATTGATTACACAAAAGCTTTCGATTGTGTAAAACATCAGCAGTTATGGGCTATTATGAAAAATATGGGATTTCCAAACCACCTTATACAACTCATCGCACTGCTGTACCAAGAACAACAGGCAGCCGTAAGAATAGAGGGGGAAACATCAGAATGGTTTGAAGTACAGAAAGGAGTAAGACAAGGCTGTATTTTTTCCCCTTACCTGTTTAACATTTATGCCGAGAATATCATGAGAAACGTAAGAGATGACCAAGAACACACAGAGTTTGACTCATTTAACATCGGCGGGTACCAGATCCCGGAAATCAGATATGCTGACGACACAGTCCTCCTATCGACCAACCCAGAAGGACTTGAACAATTACTTCTGTCCACCAAAAAACACAGCGAGGCCCAGAATCTATACCTAAACACCAAGAAGACCAAAGTATTGACAACAGACAAAGTAAAGACCAAACCAGAAATTGAAATTGATAACGAAGAACTGGAAAGTGTCAATGAATTCGAATACTTAGGATCAATTATCAACAGCTCTGGCGACTGTGCAGTAGAAATTAAAAGAAGACTTGCAATTGCTTCACATAAACTAATACAGATGAAAAACCTATGGCAAGGCACAAGCAAAGAAACAAAGTTACAACTGATCAGAGCATGTATATTCCCAGTAGCAACATACGGCTGCGAGACTTGGACACTCAATAAAACAGTTGCAAAAAAGTTTACATCATTCGAAATGAAATGCTACAGAAGGATGTTGAGAATACCCTGGACAGAAAAAAAGACCAACAGAGAAGTACTGCACTCACTAAACGTACAGGAACATTGGCTCCTAAATACCATCACAATAAGGAAGCTGAAATTTTTCGGTCATATAAAAAGACATAATAGTCTGGAAAAAACAGTGATGGAAGGCATGGTCCCTGGAAAAAGGGGAAGGGGTCGACCTAGACGACGGTGGACCCAGGACATCACAGAGAGTCTGAACTTGTCTTTGGCTGATGCAGGTCGACTTGCCCAGAATTGTGATGCGTTCAGAGCAGCTGTAATGGAGACAACGTTCTGGAAAGAATACGTCACATGATGATGATGATGATGATATATATATATATATATATATATATATATATATATATATATATATATATATATATATATATATATATATATATATATATATATATATATATATATATATATATATATATATATATATATATATATATATATATATATACATATTTAGTTGGAGTTAATAACGTGGTTGATTGGAAGTTGATGTTTGCACCCGAATGACTCATTTTAAATATTTAAATACATAGCTAAACATTTCAATATTTTCAAATTAACACGAGTCTATTGTCACAGCGTGACAAAATATCTATCTTGCAGAAGTGATACAAATGTGTAATTGCCGTCTTAATAACAAGCAAGACACCCTCAAATAGGAGCCTAATCTTAATATTTATCTCACTGCCAAGATTAAATTCTTGAGCCAAAGTTTTACTTTTGATAAATGTATCCTTTATTATAACTCTGTGGGCAGATTTAATAACGTATTAAAGTTTCATATGGAAAAGAATAAAATATACAACCAGACTCAATTATGATTTAGAAGGGATACATGCACGATGGATCAGATAATCAAAATGGAACATGAAATCAAAGTAGGATTTCAAAAGAAAGATCAAAAATGTGGTAATATTCCTAGATATAGCTAGGGCCTATGATGAATGTTGGAGAAAAGGTGCCCTCTTTAAAATGAAAAAAAGGAATTACAGGTACAATGTATATATACTTAGAGAACTTCCTTCAAGATGGATATCTCACAGTACAAATTAACAATAACAGGTCAGAACTGTATGAAATACAGAATGGCATTCCTTAAAAATCAGTTTTATCCCCTTCAAGTTTTACAATGATGGTAAATGATTTGAATGAACAATTTAAAGATATCAAAAATAATTTGATGCAGTTTGCAGACGATGTTGCTATATGGAGATCTGGGGAAAAATCTAACATAATTATATAATAATCTTCAAAAACAAATAAATAAAGTACAATATACATGGATGAATAAATGGGGTTTGGTTTGGCTTTGTTTTTTTTTTTTTGTTTTTTTCTTCTATAACCAGCGGCACTCGAGCTTTCCAGCTCTTTCGGCCCAATGACATGTCATTGCGAGGCTGGGGGGTCAGTGGACTTTCCTTCCAACCCGGTCAGGAGCTTCGCTCCTTCCCATCCACACGGGATTTATGTGCAGGAGCCGTTCAGATTATTCAGTCAAATTTCCGGTGGTAAACATTTCTTCAAACGCCGACGGCCGGGTTTGAACCATGAACACCTGGTCGCCAGTGTCGTGAAATATTCTAATCAACATATATAAAGTATCAGGTAAATATAAAGCCTAACAAATACATTTAATAAAGAAAAGAAAAATGGTAAAGAACAGTGCTGTCACAATGACTGTACTCGAAATCCCCTTTGTTTTATGCTTCGTCTGCAAATTGTAACGTTTCCACGTTACATATAAGCCACTGCATAAATACAAGCGTTTCCACAACACATTAAAACGGGTATTGCATTTCTAAGAAAAACATTGAGAGGCACACTGCGTAATGACCTAAATTAATCCTAACATTAATTATACTACGTTACCAAAACGAACGAACAGATGGACTCAAATAGAAAGAGAGAGGGGCGAATGAAAGCAAGGACACATGCAACACTAAACTCGCGTCGCGCGATACACAATTACTACTATCACGCGTGTAAGGCCACATGCACTAACTTTTTTTTTCAGACGGACAGTGATAAAAACACTAACCTTCCCAGAGTTAGGTTTTAAAATCCTGAAAAACGCTTATTAGAAAAGATGACATTAGATGGGTTTACGTTTGAAAACATTACAGTACCCAGACAGCACATCTTCGAAACAGGAGGTAGAAGAAATTGCATATTTTGAACGCAGCCACTTAGCTCTTTTAAATTTGTATATTTGGGTTCCTTAGGGCTTGCTGACAAAGAATATGTAAAACGTTACGCAATAGTCTAGGAATTACCAAATTATAACCAAAATAAAATAGTGGGGGTGCCTGACAGCATGAAATCATTTCTGCTCATAAAATTTTTTATAACGTGTTTGAAAAAACCTTACGTTACGGAAATAGCCTACCATGTTAACTCCAAATTGATTGGAGCGCAACAAATATAAGACTAAACACGATTGGTCGGGCTATAAATACTATCTTGTGTTGTTATGGGAAACGAATAGAAGGGGTACTTTTTTGAAAAGATGGTTAGACGTGGTTTCATTGGGTAGAGCTGCGAATATACTTGATTCAGAGCGTCTGTTCATTGCCACATCTTGTAATAATCCTACTAAGAAGCAGTACGTTGAGCACCAGTGTATATTTTATATAAAATAAAGCCTGGAACATCGGCAGATCGGAGTTGTGCTATATTCATTGCCTGTCAACGAAACTGTTTATTATTTTATGAATTGTGGTAAGCTTGAAATATTCAATATCTTTTAATGAAAATTGAATGTAAATTGTTAATTTATGCCTGTATATATGTGTAGTTCAGTAGCGAACATGATGTAAAGCCTATAATGCTCCAGCCTGAACAGAAGGTGTCGGAGGAAAGTAAAACTGCATGGAATGGCCAAACAGTACACTGACACCTAGATTATTGATTAGACAGAAATAATGCTGGAATTGCAGAGGCGTAGTAACCATTAGGGAGGGAAATACTGGTATAAAGTATTTCAGATGAAGCTGACAGTTGGCCTAACGCTCTGAACTCAATGTTTGTGATGTATTGTGCTCAGTGTAGAAAGAGAGTATAAATTAGTTATGACGTAGAAGGTACATCCTTCTTGTTTTCAGGGACCGTGGTCTTAAAGTTATTGAGCAGCACCTGGTCAGAGCTTTGCTGAATCCAGAGTCGGACAGCATACTCCTTGGTCCATTTAGCTATCAGTGAGGTGTCTCCAGAGCCCAGGGGAGAAATCGAGCAGAGGAGTCTTTTCCTGCCGCCATCACGCAAGATAAGCTGATGTGGCCAGCTGAGCTCAACATTATGTACCCCCATCTTAAAATGACAGTGTAAAATACAATTAAGAGGGGAATTTAATTGTTTTAATATCAGGAACTGAGAACATCTCCAATACTAGTTCCAATAAAGACAAACTATTGAAGTCATGATGACAAATACCAACAGAGCTTGAACAAAACAAAACCAGTATTACCTCATATTACTACTACACAACTAACACACATAGGATACTATTAAAAATAGATGTCACTACAAGATTCATATTAATAAATTCTGTACATATAACTTGTAATTAAAATTGATTGTGATTCCTGGTTCCTTTGTATTTGAATCAGGACACATATACATTCATGACAGCAATGAATACATATTGTTATTTGAAAAGTTATCAGTGACTCCTTTAAGATATCCTTGTAGAGTGTTTTATGTATGTGAGTGTCACAGTGTTGTCAAGTGTAGTGGAATAAATTAAATTGTTTATCTGTCTGTTGTTGTTTTGACTTACACTTCATCATACACATACCCTAGACATATAACGTAGTCATCACACTATTCCAGAATAATTCTGACTGAGGTATACATATGTGGCAGCAAGTAAGGTTATATATAATACACTACTCTTATTAGATATATATATACCTTCACAGCTGATCTCAGTCAGTACACTAAGTCCCCTATAAATATTTATAACATCCCACTTTACCACATATATTGGGGGCTCGTCCGGGATTTTGAATCTTTCCCTATTAAAAATATTGGGGGGTAATTCACTTCAGGGAATAATAAGAATTAAAAAGGTATCCTTGGGTGGAATTAAATAAGGTTGAGCTCTCGGTGCCTGTGTTGTCCATTAGATATATATTTAGAGATTGAATTGTTAGTTAGACATTGTATAAACTTACCTGATAGACAATGGCGGACCTAGCCAAATTTCGATCTGCTGCTGTTCAGACTGCAAAAGAGTTAGGATTAGATGGGCAAGTTATGGTTGCCTATGTCACTACTGAATGTGACAAATTTATTGAACGCGAAGAAAGAAGGTTTGAAGCCGAAAGAAAGTTAGAGGCTGAAAGGGAAATTAAGAAGTTACAATTTGAGGCTGAGGCTGAGACTAAGAGGTTGCAGATTGAGGCTGAGGCTAAGAAATTGGAAGCAGAGGAAAGAAGACAGGCTGCAGAAAGAGAAGAGAAGAAATTAGCTGCAGAAAGAGAAGAGAAGAAATTAGCTGCAGAAAGAGAAGAGAAGAAATTAGCTGCAGAAGAAAGAAGATTGACTGCAGAGAGGGAAGCAGAAAAGGAGGAGAAGAGATTACAAAGGGAACATGAGTTACGACTAAGGGAGTTTGAGTTTCAAGGCCATGCTCCTGAAAATGGTGCCAGTCCCTTTGCCTCTGATGCCACTGCTAGCCAGGGAGCCTCAACCTCAGCTATGAATTTTCATTTAGATCATTTTGTTGAGAAAGACGATGATATAGAGAGCTATCTAAATAGGTATGAACTATTAGCTACCACGTATGGGTTAGAGAGAGAAAGGTGGAGCTTAAAGTTATCTCAAGGACTTCGTGGGGCAGCTTATGAAGTTTTTGCAAAAATGAGCAGAGGTGATCAGGAAAATTATGACATGCTAAAGCAGGCTCTTTTGTTAAGATATGAAAAGAATGCAGAATTTTATAGGAAAAAATTTAGGAATGCTAAACTACTGTCAGGTGAAACCTATCACCAGTTCTCTGCACGAATAGAGACATACTTGGAGAAATGGACTTCTCTGGGGAAAACCCAAGATCTTAAGGAAATGGTCCTTATAGAGCAATTAAGAGAGTCCATGGCTCCAGACCTGAGAAAGTTTCTCATGGAACAAGGTGCAGAGAGGCTGGGTGAGTTGCTAAATGTTGCTGAAAGGTATCAAGCAGCTCAAGCAGAGGTAACAGGTAATAAAAAGAAACAAGTGGATAACTTTAGGGCACCACAGAACTTTAATAAATTTGATCCTAGGGATCAAAACAAAGGTAAGCACCAATTTGATAGGCCACGGTATGAAAATAAAAATAAATTCCCACAATTCGATGAAAGGAAATATGATGAAAGAAAATCTTTCAACCAAGGAAAAACGTGGTGTAAAAATTGTCAGATGGACAATCATGACACTGACCGTTGCAGAAGGAAACCTGTGTATATGGCCACCCTTCAGGTCAGGTCGACCTCAAGACAGGAGGAGGATATTATGTTAGATACCACTCCAGAAGAGATGAGGAAGGCACAGGCTGGGGATAAAACACTCAAGCCTTGTTTCAGAAAATTGTCAACTTGTCATACAACTCCAGGCAAGGGAGATTTTTACATGAAAAACAAGTTGATGTATAGGAAGACTGGAGCTAGATCCAAAGGTCAGGGACAGCTGGTACTTCCTAAAAGATATAGGGCAGACTTAATAAGGAGCCTACATGTGAAACCAGATGGGGACCATGAGAAGATAGGTACCATCATTCAAAAGGTGGCTCACAATTATTATTGGCCCAAAGCAAGATGGGACATTGAGAATTTTGTAGAAAGGTGTAGCATAGCACATGAGGGAACACCCACAAGTGGGAACATTGATCAGGACCTGGACACGCCACGGGGCAAAATTAGGCCTGATAATAAAAAGAAAAATAGATTTGATAAAGTGGACCAAATGGAATGGGAAGCCCCTTTTCACGGACAAGCTTCACTTAACTGTTTTACAATGGCCACTATGCGGAGAGTGCAAAAAGATGTCTTACCCCAGGATAAGCCGAAAATCCCTCAATCGGACTTAAACAAACTGGAGGAAGAGGATGTAGAGAGGAAATCTCTCATCAAGAATTTTAAGTGGGGAGAAAGCCCCAAAAGAAAAATTGGTAGCGGTCGTTTTGTGAATGATAATTCTGGGAGGAAAAAATCATCACTATAAAGCTTCGAGTGGAAGAGACCATACCGGTGCATGGACAAATAGGTCCACAAAATTAAAGGTCCATATGTAGCTTTGTTAAGAACGTGGACTGATGAAAAGGCAGAGGAAAACATTACATCTTCATACCAATATGTGAATGAGCTGACCACTCGTTTAAAAACTGGCTGGAAACTTGCCAATGAAAATTTGAAACAAGCCAGGAAGAAACATGCTGCCTATTATAACAGGAAGGCGAAAGACAGAAATTTGGCTGTGGGAGAGAAAGTACTGCTTCTTTTGCCCGGGAGTCAGAATAAGTTACAAATTGGATGGCAGGGTCCATATACAGTTCTAGAGAAGGTGTCTAGAACAAATTATAAGATAGATAAGAAAGGGAAAGAAAAAATCTATCATGTGAATCTCCTGAAGAAATATTTGGAAAGAGAACATCAGGAAGAGACACACTTGTTGACCTTGTCCATCGCCATGGAGATGAAAAAGGAACCACTTTCATCATTTGAATATCCATTACACCCCTGTGAGACAGCAGCACAGGTGAAAATCAGTACACATTTAACGAAAACTCAGAAAGAGAGAGTGCAACAGGTTCTAAATAATCATGCAGAGGTGTTAACAGACCGACCAGGGCATACAAACCCATTGGAATATGATATGAAACTGATAGACCCCACACCTGTCTGTATGAAACCATATTCGATTCCGTTTGCTAAGGAGAAAGCTTTGAAGGAAGAGATAGACTATCTGTTGAAGGAAGGAATTATTTCGCACAGTGAATCTTCGTATAGTTCCGGTGTTGTACTCTTAAGGAAGCCCTCTGGAGAACATAGACTCTGTATAGATTACAGGAGACTGAATGCTATTACAGAAGGACAGGTGGATCCATTGCCGGATACAAATCAGCTGTTTGCCAGACTAAATAAAGCTAAATATTTCTCAAAAGTGGATCTGAGTAAAGGATACTATCAGATTCCAGTAAAGCCTGAGGTTAGACCATACCTAGCTTTTAGTACCTCAGAAGGACACTATGAGTTTAATAGATTGCCATTTGGATTGAAGAATGCGCCTAGTGTCTTCTCTAGAATGATGAGAAAATTGTTGGATGTAAACATTTCGGAGGAACGTAACGAATCCCTGAGTTGCCTCTTTGATTGAGGATATTCCGAATGTTTCATACAGGATAATAAGAAGATTATGGGATCCACTACGAAAACTCTGCTATCACCAGGTATATGTTATCTCCTCATAACGTACATTTTGAGGAAAATATAATGTTCTCTGGACATGTCATTGCGCAGACTCAGAGAAGAGAAATGGTGAATACGGGTTGCGAAGCAGCATTAAGACAAGCACTCACACTTGCGGCTGTTCAGTAACATAACCGAAATATATTATTGGTTGTAGAAGTCTGAGGCAGATTTCATGAGTAGTGCCTACTCTGAATGGACCCAACTACATAAAACCATGATAGCACCACAGCAGAGTAAAGTCAAGTTGACTTACATTTATCTATGTGTATATAGAATAAAGGACTGACATATAATGTCTGTTTTAAGAGGGGAGGTGTCGTGAAATATTCTAATCCACATATATAAAGTATCAGGTAAATATAAAGCCTAACAAATACATTTAATAAAGAAAAGAAAAATGGTAAAGAACAGTGCTGTCACAATGACTGTACTCGAAATCCCCTTTGTTTTATGCTTCGTCTGCAAATTGTAACGTTTCCACGTTACATATAAGCCACTGCATAAATACAAGCGTTTCCACAACACATTAAAACGGGTATTGCATTTCTAAGAAAAACATTGAGAGGCACACTGCGTAATGACCTAAATTAATCCTAACATTAATTATACTACGTTACCAAAACGAACGAACAGATGGACTCAAATAGAAAGAGAGAGGGGCGAATGAAAGCAAGGACACATGCAACACTAAACTCGCGTCGCGCGATACACAATTACTACTATCACGCGTGTAAGGCCACATGCACTAACTTTTTTTTTCAGACGGACAGTGATAAAAAACACTAACCTTCCCAGAGTTAGGTTTTAAAATCCTGAAAAACGCTTATTAGAAAAGATGACATTAGATGGGTTTACGTTTGAAAACATTACAGTACCCAGACAGCACATCTTCGAAACAGGAGGTAGAAGAAATTGCATATTTTGAACGCAGCCACTTAGCTCTTTTAAATTTGTATATTTGGGTTCCTTAGGGCTTGCTGACAAAGAATATGTAAAACGTTACGCAAATAGTCTAGGAATTACCAAATTATAACCAAAATAAAATAGTGGGGGTGCCTGACAGCATGAAATCATTTCTGCTCATAAAATTTTTTTATAACGTGTTTGAAAAAACCTTACGTTACGGAAATAGCCTACCATGTTAACTCCAAATTGATTGGAGCGCAACAAATATAAGACTAAACACGATTGGTCGGGCTATAAATACTATCTTTTGTTGTTATGGGAAACGAATAGAAGGGGTACTTTTTTGAAAAGATGGTTAGACGTGGTTTCATTGGGTAGAGCTGCGAATATACTTGATTCAGAGCGTCTGTTCATTGCCACATCTTGTAATAATCCTACTAAGAAGCAGTACGTTGAGCACCAGTGTATATTTTATATAAAATAAAGCCTGGAACATCGGCAGATCGGAGTTGTGCTATATTCATTGCCAGTCAACGAAACTGTTTATTATTCTATGAATTGTGGTAAGCTTGAAATATTCAATATCTTTTAATGAAAATTGAATGTAAATTGTTAATTTATGCCTGTATATATGTGTAGTTCAGTAGCCAACATGATGTAAAGCCTATAATGCTCCAGCCTGAACAGAAGGTGTCGGAGGAAAGTAAAACTGCATGGAATGGCCAAACAGTACACTGACACCTAGATTATTGATTAGACAGAAATAATGCTGGAATTGCAGAGGCGTAGTAACCATTAGGGAGGGAAATACTGGTATAAAATATTTCAGATGAAGCTGACAGTTGGCCTAACGCTCTGAACTCAATGTTTGTGATGTATTGTGCTCAGTGTAGAAAGAGAGTATAAATTAGTTATGACGTAGAAGGTACATCCTTCTTGTTTTCAGGGACCGTGGTCTTAAAGTTATTGAGCAGCACCTGGTCAGAGCTTTGCTGAATCCAGAGTCGGACAGCATACTCCTTGGTCCATTTAGCTATCAGTGAGGTGTCTCCAGAGCCCAGGGGAGAAATCGAGCAGAGGAGTCTTTTCCTGCCGCCATCACGCAAGATAAGCTGATGTGGCCAGCTGAGCTCAACATTATGTACCCCCATCTTAAAATGACAGTGTAAAATACAATTAAGAGGGGAATTTAATTGTTTTAATATCAGGAACTGAGAACATCTCCAATACTAGTTCCAATAAAGACAAACTATTGAAGTCATGATGACAAATACCAACAGAGCTTGAACAAAACAAAACCAGTATTACCTCATATTACTACTACACAACTAACACACATAGGATACTATTAAAAATAGATGTCACTACAAGATTCATATTAATAAATTCTGTACATATAACTTGTAATTAAAATTGATTGTGATTCCTGGTTCCTTTGTATTTGAATCAGGACACATATACATTCATGACAGCAATGAATACATATTGTTATTTGAAAAGTTATCAGTGACTCCTTTAAGATATCCTTGTAGAGTGTTTTATGTATGTGAGTGTCACAGTGTTGTCAAGTGTAGTGGAATAAATTAAATTGTTTATCTGTCTGTTGTTGTTTTGACTTACACTTCATCATACACATACCCTAGACATATAACGTAGTCATCACACTATTCCAGAATAATTCTGACTGAGGTATACATATGTGGCAGCAAGTAAGGTTATATATAATACACTACTCTTATTAGATATATATATATACCTTCACAGCTGATCTCAGTCAGTACACTAAGTCCCCTATAAATATTTATAACATCCCACTTTACCACATATATTGGGGGCTCGTCCGGGATTTTGAATCTTTCCCTATTAAAATATTGGGGGGTAATTCACTTCAGGGAATAATAAGAATTAAAAAGGTATCCTTGGGTGGAATTAAATAAGGTTGAGCTCTCGGTGCCTGTGTTGTCCATTAGATATATATTTAGAGATTGAATTGTTAGTTAGACATTGTATAAACTTACCTGATAGACAATGGCGGACCTAGCCAAATTTCGATCTGCTGCTGTTCAGACTGCAAAAGAGTTAGGATTAGATGGGCAAGTTATGGTTGCCTATGTCACTACTGAATGTGACAAATTTATTGAACGCGAAGAAAGAAGGTTTGAAGCCGAAAGAAAGTTAGAGGCTGAAAGGGAAATTAAGAAGTTACAATTTGAGGCTGAGGCTGAGACTAAGAGGTTGCAGATTGAGGCTGAGGCTAAGAAATTGGAAGCAGAGGAAAGAAGACAGGCTGCAGAAAGAGAAGAGAAGAAATTAGCTGCAGAAAGAGAAGAGAAGAAATTAGCTGCAGAAAGAGAAGAGAAGAAATTAGCTGCAGAAGAAAGAAGATTGACTGCAGAGAGGGAAGCAGAAAAGGAGGAGAAGAGATTACAAAGGGAACATGAGTTACGACTAAGGGAGTTTGAGTTTCAAGGCCATGCTCCTGAAAATGGTGCCAGTCCCTTTGCCTCTGATGCCACTGCTAGCCAGGGAGCCTCAACCTCAGCTATGAATTTTCATTTAGATCATTTTGTTGAGAAAGACGATGATATAGAGAGCTATCTAAATAGGTATGAACTATTAGCTACCACGTATGGGTTAGAGAGAGAAAGGTGGAGCTTAAAGTTATCTCAAGGACTTCGTGGGGCAGCTTATGAAGTTTTTGCAAAAATGAGCAGAGGTGATCAGGAAAATTATGACATGCTAAAGCAGGCTCTTTTGTTAAGATATGAAAAGAATGCAGAATTTTATAGGAAAAAATTTAGGCCTGCTAAACTACTGTCAGGTGAAACCTATCACCAGTTCTCTGCACGAATAGAGACATACTTGGAGAAATGGACTTCTCTGGGGAAAACCCAAGATCTTAAGGAAATGGTCCTTATAGAGCAATTAAGAGAGTCCATGGCTCCAGACCTGAGAAAGTTTCTCATGGAACAAGGTGCAGAGAGGCTGGGTGAGTTGCTAAATGTTGCTGAAAGGTATCAAGCAGCTCAAGCAGAGGTAACAGGTAATAAAAAGAAACAAGTGGATAACTTTAGGGCACCACAGAACTTTAATAAATTTGATCCTAGGGATCAAAACAAAGGTAAGCACCAGTTTGATAGGCCACGGTATGAAAATAAAAATAAATTCCCACAATTCGATGAAAGGAAATATGATGAAAGAAAATCTTTCAACCAAGGAAAAAACGTGGTGTAAAAATTGTCAGATGGACAATCATGACACTGACCGTTGCAGAAGGAAACCTGTGTATATGGCCACCCTTCAGGTCAGGTCGACCTCAAGACAGGAGGAGGATATTATGTTAGATACCACTCCAGAAGAGATGAGGAAGGCACAGGCTGGGGATAAAACACTCAAGCCTTGTTTCAGGAAATTGTCAACTTGTCATACAACTCCAGGCAAGGGAGATTTTTACATGAAAAACAAGTTGATGTATAGGAAGACTGGAGCTAGATCCAAAGGTCAGGGACAGCTGGTACTTCCTAAAAGATATAGGGCAGACTTAATAAGGAGCCTACATGTGAAACCAGATGGGGACCATGAGAAGATAGGTACCATCATTCAAAAGGTGNCTCACAATTATTATTGGCCCAAAGCAAGATGGGACATTGAGAATTTTGTAGAAAGGTGTAGCATAGCACATGAGGGAACACCCACAAGTGGGAACATTGATCAGGACCTGGACACGCCACGGGGCAAAATTAGGCCTGATAATAAAAAGAAAAATAGATTTGATAAAGTGGACCAAATGGAATGGGAAGCCCCTTTTCACGGACAAGCTTCACTTAACTGTTTTACAATGGCCACTATGCGGAGAGTGCAAAAAGATGTCTTACCCCAGGATAAGCCGAAAATCCCTCAATCGGACTTAAACAAACTGGAGGAAGAGGATGTAGAGAGGAAATCTCTCATCAAGAATTTTAAGTGGGGAGAAAGCCCCAAAAGAAAAATTGGTAGCGGTCGTTTTGTGAATGATAATTCTGGGAGGAAAAATCATCACTATAAAGCTTCGAGTGGAAGAGACCATACCGGTGCATGGACAAATAGGTCCACAAAATTAAAGGTCCATATGTAGCTTTGTTAAGAACGTGGACTGATGAAAAGGCAGAGGAAAACATTACATCTTCATACCAATATGTGAATGAGCTGACCACTCGTTTAAAAACTGGCTGGAAACTTGCCAATGAAAATTTGAAACAAGCCAGGAAGAAACATGCTGCCTATTATAACAGGAAGGCGAAAGACAGAAATTTGGCTGTGGGAGAGAAAGTACTGCTTCTTTGCCCGGGAGTCAGAATAAGTTACAAATTGGATGGCAGGGTCCATATACAGTTCTAGAGAAGGTGTCTAGAACAAATTATAAGATAGATAAGAAAGGGAAAGAAAAAATCTATCATGTGAATCTCCTGAAGAAATATTTGGAAAGAGAACATCAGGAAGAGACACACTTGTTGACCTTGTCCATCGCCATGGAGATGAAAAAGGAACCACTTTCATCATTTGAATATCCATTACACCCCTGTGAGACAGCAGCACAGGTGAAAATCAGTACACATTTAACGAAAACTCAGAAAGAGAGAGTGCAACAGGTTCTAAATAATCATGCAGAGGTGTTAACAGACCGACCAGGGCATACAAACCCATTGGAATATGATATGAAACTGATAGCCCCCCACACCTGTCTGTATGAAACCATATTCGATTCCGTTTGCTAAGGAGAAAGCTTTGAAGGAAGAGATAGACTATCTGTTGAAGGAAGGAATTATTTCGCACAGTGAATCTTCGTATAGTTCCGGTGTTGTACTCTTAAGGAAGCCCTCTGGAGAACATAGACTCTGTATAGATTACAGGAGACTGAATGCTATTACAGAAGGACAGGTGGATCCATTGCCGGATACAAATCAGCTGTTTGCCAGACTAAATAAAGCTAAATATTTCTCAAAAGTGGATCTGAGTAAAGGATACTATCAGATTCCAGTAAAGCCTGAGGTTAGACCATACCTAGCTTTTAGTACCTCAGAAGGACACTATGAGTTTAATAGATTGCCATTTGGATTGAAGAATGCGCCTAGTGTCTTCTCTAGAATGATGAGAAAATTGTTGGATGTAAACATTTCGGAGGAACGTAACGAATCCCTGAGTTGCCTCTTTGATTGAGGATATTCCGAATGTTTCATACAGGATAATAAGAAGATTATGGGATCCACTACGAAAACTCTGCTATCACCAGGTATATGTTATCTCCTCATAACGTACATTTTGAGGGAAATATAATGTTCTCTGGACATGTCATTGCGCAGACTCAGAGAAGAGAAATGGTGAATACGGGTTGCGAAGCAGCATTAAGACAAGCACTCACACTTGCGGCTGTTCAGTAACATAACCGAAATATATTATTGGTTGTAGAAGTCTGAGGCAGATTTCATGAGTAGTGCCTACTCTGAATGGACCCAACTACATAAAACCATGATAGCACCACAGCAGAGTAAAGTCAAGTTGACTTACATTTATCTATGTGTATATAGAATAAAGGACTGACATATAATGTCTGTTTTAAGAGGGGAGGTGTCGTGAAATATTCTAATCCACATATATAAATTATCAGGTAAATATAAAGCCTAACAAATACATTTAATAAAGAAAAGAAAAATGGTAAAGAACAGTGCTGTCACAATGACTGTACTCGAAATCCCCTTTGTTTTATGCTTCGTCTGCAAATTGTAACGTTTCCACGTTAAATATAAGCCACTGCATAAATACAAGCGTTTCCACAACACATTAAAACGGGTATTGCATTTCTAAGAAAAACATTGAGAGGCACACTGCGTAATGACCTAAATTAATCCTAACATTAATTATACTACGTTACCAAAACGAACGAACAGATGGACTCAAATAGAAAGAGAGAGGGGCGAATGAAAGCAAGGACACATGCAACACTAAACTCGCGTCGCGCGATACACAATTACTACTATCACGCGTGTAAGGCCACATGCACTAACTTTTTTTTCAGACGGACAGTGATAAAAACACTAACCTTCCCAGAGTTAGGTTTTAAAATCCTGAAAAAACGCTTATTAGAAAAGATGACATTAGATGGGTTTACGTTTGAAAACATTACAGTACCCAGACAGCACATCTTCGAAACAGGAGGTAGAAGAAATTGCATATTTTGAACGCAGCCACTTAGCTCTTTTAAATTTGTATATTTGGGTTCCTTAGGGCTTGCTGACAAAGAATATGTAAAACGTTACGCAAATAGTCTAGGAATTACCAAATTATAACCAAAATAAAATAGTGGGGGTGCCTGACAGCATGAAATCATTTCTGCTCATAAAATTTTTTTTATAACGTGTTTGAAAAAACCTTACGTTACGGAAATAGCCTACCATGTTAACTCCAAATTGATTGGAGCGCAACAAATATAAGACTAAACACGATTGGTCGGGCTATAAATACTATCTTGTGTTGTTATGGGAAACGAATAGAAGGGGTACTTTTTTGAAAAGATGGTTAGACGTGGTTTCATTGGGTAGAGCTGCGAATATACTTGATTCAGAGCGTCTGTTCATTGCCACATCTTGTAATAATCCTACTAAGAAGCAGTACGTTGAGCACCAGTGTATATTTTTATATAAAATAAAGCCTGGAACATCGGCAGATCGGAGTTGTGCTATATTCATTGCCAGTCAACGAAACTGTTTATTATTCTATGAATTGTGGTAAGCTTGAAATATTCAATATCTTTTAATGAAAATTGAATGTAAATTGTTAATTTATGCCTGTATATATGTGTAGTTCAGTAGCGAACATGATGTAAAGCCTATAATGCTCCAGCCTGAACAGAAGGTGTCGGAGGAAAGTAAAACTGCATGGAATGGCCAAACAGTACACTGACACCTAGATTATTGATTAGACAGAAATAATGCTGGAATTGCAGAGGCGTAGTAACCATTAGGGAGGGAAATACTGGTATAAAGTATTTCAGATGAAGCTGACAGTTGGCCTAACGCTCTGAACTCAATGTTTGTGATGTATTGTGCTCAGTGTAGAAAGAGAGTATAAATTAGTTATGACGTAGAAGGTACATCCTTCTTGTTTTCAGGGACCGTGGTCTTAAAGTTATTGAGCAGCACCTGGTCAGAGCTTTGCTGAATCCAGAGTCGGACAGCATACTCCTTGGTCCATTTAGCTATCAGTGAGGTGTCTCCAGAGCCCAGGGGAGAAATCGAGCAGAGGAGTCTTTTCCTGCCGCCATCACGCAAGATAAGCTGATGTGGCCAGCTGAGCTCAACATTA
The DNA here is from genome assembly GCA_024509875.1 of Oreohelix idahoensis. Taxonomy (NCBI): domain Eukaryota; kingdom Metazoa; phylum Mollusca; class Gastropoda; order Stylommatophora; family Oreohelicidae; genus Oreohelix; species Oreohelix idahoensis. The sequence goes on from JAMPIV010012948.1 coordinate 278,540, forward strand.
TGTACCCCCATCTTAAAATGACAGTGTAAAATACAATTAAGAGGGGAATTTAATTGTTTTAATATCAGGAACTGAGAACATCTCCAATACTAGTTCCAATAAAGACAAACTATTGAAGTCATGATGACAAATACCAACAGAGCTTGAACAAAACAAAACCAGTATTACCTCATATTACTACTACACAACTAACACACATAGGATACTATTAAAAATAGATGTCACTACAAGATTCATATTAATAAATTCTGTACATATAACTTGTAATTAAAATTGATTGTGATTCCTGGTTCCTTTGTATTTGAATCAGGACACATATACATTCATGACAGCAATGAATACATATTGTTATTTGAAAAGTTATCAGTGACTCCTTTAAGATATCCTTGTAGAGTGTTTTATGTATGTGAGTGTCACAGTGTTGTCAAGTGTAGTGGAATAAATTAAATTGTTTATCTGTCTGTTGTTGTTTTGACTTACACTTCATCATACACATACCCTAGACATATAACGTAGTCATCACACTATTCCAGAATAATTCTGACTGAGGTATACATATGTGGCAGCAAGTAAGGTTATATATAATACACTACTCTTATTAGATATATATATATACCTTCACAGCTGATCTCAGTCAGTACACTAAGTCCCCTATAAATATTTATAACATCCCACTTTACCACATATATTGGGGGCTCGTCCGGGATTTTGAATCTTTCCCTATTAAAAATATTGGGGGGTAATTCACTTCAGGGAATATAAGAATTAAAAGGTATCCTTGGGTGGAATTAAATAAGGTTGAGCTCTCGGTGCCTGTGTTGTCCATTAGATATATATTTAGAGATTGAATTGTTAGTTAGACATTGTATAAACTTACCTGATAGACAATGGCGGACCTAGCCAAATTTCGATCTGCTGCTGTTCAGACTGCAAAAGAGTTAGGATTAGATGGGCAAGTTATGGTTGCCTATGTCACTACTGAATGTGACAAATTTATTGAACGCGAAGAAAGAAGGTTTGAAGCCGAAAGAAAGTTAGAGGCTGAAAGGGAAATTAAGAAGTTACAATTTGAGGCTGAGGCTGAGACTAAGAGGTTGCAGATTGAGGCTGAGGCTAAGAAATTGGAAGCAGAAGAAAGAAGACAGGCTGCAGAAAGAGAAGAGAAGAAATTAGCTGCAGAAAGAGAAGAGAAGAAATTAGCTGCAGAAAGAGAAGAGAAGAAATTAGCTGCAGAAGAAAGAAGATTGACTGCAGAGAGGGAAGCAGAAAAGGAGGAGAAGAGATTACAAAGGGAACATGAGTTACGACTAAGGGAGTTTGAGTTTCAAGGCCATGCTCCTGAAAATGGTGCCAGTCCCTTTGCCTCTGATGCCACTGCTAGCCAGGGAGCCTCAACCTCAGCTATGAATTTTCATTTAGATCATTTTGTTGAGAAAGACGATGATATAGAGAGCTATCTAAATAGGTATGAACTATTAGCTACCACGTATGGGTTAGAGAGAGAAAGGTGGAGCTTAAAGTTATCTCAAGGACTTCGTGGGGCAGCTTATGAAGTTTTTGCAAAAATGAGCAGAGGTGATCAGGAAAATTATGACATGCTAAAGCAGGCTCTTTTGTTAAGGTATGAAAAGAATGCAGAATTTTATAGGAAAAAATTTAGGAATGCTAAACTACTGTCAGGTGAAACCTATCACCAGTTCTCTGCACGAATAGAGACATAATTGGAGAAATGGACTTCTCTGGGGAAAACCCAAGATCTTAAGGAAATGGTCCTTATAGAGCAATTAAGAGAGTCCATGGCTCCAGACCTGAGAAAGTTTCTCATGGAACAAGGTGCAGAGAGGCTGGGTGAGTTGCTAAATGTTGCTGAAAGGTATCAAGCAGCTCAAGCAGAGGTAACAGGTAATAAAAAGAAACAAGTGGATAACTTCAGGGCACCACAGAACTTTAATAAATTTGATCCTAGGGATCAAAACAAAGGTAAGCACCAGTTTGATAGGCCACGGTATGAAAATAAAAATAAATTCCCACAATTCGATGAAAGGAAATATGATGAAAGAAAATCTTTCAACCAAGGAAAAACGTGGTGTAAAAATTGTCAGATGGACAATCATGACACTGACCGTTGCAGAAGGAAACCTGTGTATATGGCCACCCTTCAGGTCAGGTCGACCTCAAGACAGGAGGAGGATATTATGTTAGATACCACTCCAGAAGAGATGAGGAAGGCACAGGCTGGGGATAAAACACTCAAGCCTTGTTTCAGAAAATTGTCAACTTGTCATACAACTCCAGGCAAGGGAGATTTTTACATGAAAAACAAGTTGATGTATAGGAAGACTGGAGCTAGATCCAAAGGTCAGGGACAGCTGGTACTTCCTAAAAGATATAGGGCAGACTTAATAAGGAGCCTACATGTGAAACCAGATGGGGACCATGAGAAGATAGGTACCATCATTCAAAAGGTGGCTCACAATTATTATTGGCCCAAAGCAAGATGGGACATTGAGAATTTTGTAGAAAGGTGTAGCATAGCACATGAGGGAACACCCACAAGTGGGAACATTGATCAGGACCTGGACACGCCACGGGGCAAAATTAGGCCTGATAATAAAAAGAAAAATAGATTTGATAAAGTGGACCAAATGGAATGGGAAGCCCCTTTTCACGGACAAGCTTCACTTAACTGTTTTACAATGGCCACTATGCGGAGAGTGCAAAAAGATGTCTTACCCCAGGATAAGCCGAAAATCCCTCAATCGGACTTAAACAAACTGGAGGAAGAGGATGTAGAGAGGAAATCTCTCATCAAGAATTTTAAGTGGGGAGAAAGCCCCAAAAGAAAAATTGGTAGCGGTCGTTTTGTGAATGATAATTCTGGGAGGAAAAATCATCACTATAAAGCTTCGAGTGGAAGAGACCATACCGGTGCATGGACAAATAGGTCCACACAATTAAAGGTCCATATGTAGCTTTGTTAAGAACGTGGACTGATGAAAAGGCAGAGGAAAACATTACATCTTCATACCAATATGTGAATGAGCTGACCACTCGTTTAAAAACTGGCTGGAAACTTGCCAATGAAAATTTGAAACAAGCCAGGAAGAAACATGCTGCCTATTATAACAGGAAGGCGAAAGACAGAAATTTGGCTGTGGGAGAGAAAGTACTGCTTCTTTTGCCCGGGAGTCAGAATAAGTTACAAATTGGATGGCAGGGTCCATATACAGTTCTAGAGAAGGTGTCTAGAACAAATTATAAGATAGATAAGAAAGGGAAAGAAAAAATCTATCATGTGAATCTCCTGAAGAAATATTTGGAAAGAGAACATCAGGAAGAGACACACTTGTTGACCTTGTCCATCGCCATGGAGATGAAAAAGGAACCACTTTCATCATTTGAATATCCATTACACCCCTGTGAGACAGCAGCACAGGTGAAAATCAGTACACATTTAACGAAAACTCAGAAAGAGAGAGTGCAACAGGTTCTAAATAATCATGCAGAGGTGTTAACAGACCGACCAGGGCATACAAACCCATTGGAATATGATATGAAACTGATAGCCCCCACACCTGTCTGTATGAAACCATATTCGATTCCGTTTGCTAAGGAGAAAGCTTTGAAGGAAGAGATAGACTATCTGTTGAAGGAAGGAATTATTTCGCACAGTGAATCTTCGTATAGTTCCGGTGTTGTACTCTTAAGGAAGCCCTCTGGAGAACATAGACTCTGTATAGATTACAGGAGACTGAATGCTATTACAGAAGGACAGGTGGATCCATTGCCGGATACAAATCAGCTGTTTGCCAGACTAAATAAAGCTAAATATTTCTCAAAAGTGGATCTGAGTAAAGGATACTATCAGATTCCAGTAAAGCCTGAGGTTAGACCATACCTAGCTTTTAGTACCTCAGAAGGACACTATGAGTTTAATAGATTGCCATTTGGATTGAAGAATGCGCCTAGTGTCTTCTCTAGAATGATGAGAAAATTGTTGGATGTAAACATTTCGGAGGAACGTAACGAATCCCTGAGTTGCCTCTTTGATTGAGGATATTCCGAATGTTTCATACAGGATAATAAGAAGATTATGGGATCCACTACGAAAACTCTGCTATCACCAGGTATATGTTATCTCCTCATAACGTACATTTTGAGGAAAATATAATGTTCTCTGGACATGTCATTGCGCAGACTCAGAGAAGAGAAATGGTGAATACGGGTTGCGAAGCAGCATTAAGACAAGCACTCACACTTGCGGCTGTTCAGTAACATAACCGAAATATATTATTGGTTGTAGAAGTCTGAGGCAGATTTCATGAGTAGTGCCTACTCTGAATGGACCCAACTACATAAAACCATGATAGCACCACAGCAGAGTAAAGTCAAGTTGACTTACATTTATCTATGTGTATATAGAATAAAGGACTGACATATAATGTCTGTTTTAAGAGGGGAGGTGTCGTGAAATATTCTAATCCACATATATAAAGTATCAGGTAAATATAAAGCCTAACAAATACATTTAATAAAGAAAAGAAAAATGGTAAAGAACAGTGCTGTCACAATGACTGTACTCGAAATCCCCTTTGTTTTATGCTTCGTCTGCAAATTGTAACGTTTCCACGTTACATATAAGCCACTGCATAAATACAAGCGTTTCCACAACACATTAAAACGGGTATTGCATTTCTAAGAAAAACATTGAGAGGCACACTGCGTAATGACCTAAATTAATCCTAACATTAATTATACTACGTTACCAAAACGAACGAACAGATGGACTCAAATAGAAAAAGAGAGGGGCGAATGAAAGCAAGGACACATGCAACACTAAACTCGCGTCGCGCGATACACAATTACTACTATCACGCGTGTAAGGCCACATGCACTAACTTTTTTTTTCAGACGGACAGTGATAAAAACACTAACCTTCCCAGAGTTAGGTTTTAAAATCCTGAAAAACGCTTATTAGAAAAGATGACATTAGATGGGTTTACGTTTGAAAACATTACAGTACCCAGACAGCACATCTTCGAAACAGGAGGTAGAAGAAATTGCATATTTTGAACGCAGCCACTTAGCTCTTTTAAATTTGTATATTTGGGTTCCTTAGGGCTTGCTGACAAAGAATATGTAAAACGTTACGCAAATAGTCTAGGAATTACCAAATTATAACCAAAATAAAATAGTGGGGGTGCCTGACAGCATGAAATCATTTCTGCTCATAAAATTTTTTATAACGTGTTTGAAAAAACCTTACGTTACGGAAATAGCCTACCATGTTAACTCCAAATTGATTGGAGCGCAACAAATATAAGACTAAACACGATTGGTCGGGCTATAAATACTATCTTGTGTTGTTATGGGAAACGAATAGAAGGGGTACTTTTTTGAAAAGATGGTTAGACGTGGTTTCATTGGGTAGAGCTGCGAATATACTTGATTCAGAGCGTCTGTTCATTGCCACATCTTGTAATAATCCTACTAAGAAGCAGTACGTTGAGCACCAGTGTATATTTTATATAAAATAAAGCCTGGAACATCGGCAGATCGGAGTTGTGCTATATTCATTGCCAGTCAACGAAACTGTTTATTATTCTATGAATTGTGGTAAGCTTGAAATATTCAATATCTTTTAATGAAAATTGAATGTAAATTGTTAATTTATGCCTGTATATATGTGTAGTTCAGTAGCCAACATGATGTAAAGCCTATAATGCTCCAGCCTGAACAGAAGGTGTCGGAGGAAAGTAAAACTGCATGGAATGGCCAAACAGTACACTGACACCTAGATTATTGATTAGACAGAAATAATGCTGGAATTGCAGAGGCGTAGTAACCATTAGGGAGGGAAATACTGGTATAAAATATTTCAGATGAAGCTGACAGTTGGCCTAACGCTCTGAACTCAATGTTTGTGATGTATTGTGCTCAGTGTAGAAAGAGAGTATAAATTAGTTATGACGTAGAAGGTACATCCTTCTTGTTTTCAGGGACCGTGGTCTTAAAGTTATTGAGCAGCACCTGGTCAGAGCTTTGCTGAATCCAGAGTCGGACAGCATACTCCTTGGTCCATTTAGCTATCAGTGAGGTGTCTCCAGAGCCCAGGGGAGAAATCGAGCAGAGGAGTCTTTTCCTGCCGCCATCACGCAAGATAAGCTGATGTGGCCAGCTGAGCTCAACATTATGTACCCCCATCTTAAAATGACAGTGTAAAATACAATTAAGAGGGGAATTTAATTGTTTTAATATCAGGAACTGAGAACATCTCCAATACTAGTTCCAATAAAGACAAACTATTGAAGTCATGATGACAAATACCAACAGAGCTTGAACAAAACAAAACCAGTATTACCTCATATTACTACTACACAACTAACACACATAGGATACTATTAAAAATAGATGTCACTACAAGATTCATATTAATAAATTCTGTACATATAACTTGTAATTAAAATTGATTGTGATTCCTGGTTCCTTTGTATTTGAATCAGGACACATATACATTCATGACAGCAATGAATACATATTGTTATTTGAAAAGTTATCAGTGACTCCTTTAAGATATCCTTGTAGAGTGTTTTATGTATGTGAGTGTCACAGTGTTGTCAAGTGTAGTGGAATAAATTAAATTGTTTATCTGTCTGTTGTTGTTTTGACTTACACTTCATCATCCACATACCCTAGACATATAACGTAGTCATCACACTATTCCAGAATAATTCTGACTGAGGTATACATATGTGGCAGCAAGTAAGGTTATATATAATACACTACTCTTATTAGATATATATATACCTTCACAGCTGATCTCAGTCAGTACACTAAGTCCCCTATAAATATTTATAACATCCCACTTTACCACATATATTGGGGGCTCGTCCGGGATTTTGAATCTTTCCCTATTAAAAATATTGGGGGGTAATTCACTTCAGGGAATAATAAGAATTAAAAAGGTATCCTTGGGTGGAATTAAATAAGGTTGAGCTCTCGGTGCCTGTGTTGTCCATTAGATATATATTTAGAGATTGAATTGTTAGTTAGACATTGTATAAACTTACCTGATAGACAATGGCGGACCTAGCCAAATTTCGATCTGCTGCTGTTCAGACTGCAAAAGAGTTAGGATTAGATGGGCAAGTTATGGTTGCCTATGTCACTACTGAATGTGACAAATTTATTGAACGCGAAGAAAGAAGGTTTGAAGCCGAAAGAAAGTTAGAGGCTGAAAGGGAAATTAAGAAGTTACAATTTGAGGCTGAGGCTGAGACTAAGAGGTTGCAGATTGAGGCTGAGGCTAAGAAATTGGAAGCAGAGGAAAGAAGACAGGCTGCAGAAAGAGAAGAGAAGAAATTAGCTGCAGAAAGAGAAGAGAAGAAATTAGCTGCAGAAAGAGAAGAGAAGAAATTAGCTGCAGAAGAAAGAAGATTGACTGCAGAGAGGGAAGCAGAAAAGGAGGAGAAGAGATTACAAAGGGAACATGAGTTACGACTAAGGGAGTTTGAGTTTCAAGGCCATGCTCCTGAAAATGGTGCCAGTCCCTTTGCCTCTGATGCCACTGCTAGCCAGGGAGCCTCAACCTCAGCTATGAATTTTCATTTAGATCATTTTGTTGAGAAAGACGATGATATAGAGAGCTATCTAAATAGGTATGAACTATTAGCTACCACGTATGGGTTAGAGAGAGAAAGGTGGAGCTTAAAGTTATCTCAAGGACTTCGTGGGGCAGCTTATGAAGTTTTTGCAAAAATGAGCAGAGGTGATCAGGAAAATTATGACATGCTAAAGCAGGCTCTTTTGTTAAGGTATGAAAAGAATGCAGAATTTTATAGGAAAAAATTTAGGAATGCTAAACTACTGTCAGGTGAAACCTATCACCAGTTCTCTGCACGAATAGAGACATATTGGAGAAATGGACTTCTCTGGGGAAAACCCAAGATCTTAAGGAAATGGTCCTTATAGAGCAATTAAGAGAGTCCATGGCTCCAGACCTGAGAAAGTTTCTCATGGAACAAGGTGCAGAGAGGCTGGGTGAGTTGCTAAATGTTGCTGAAAGGTATCAAGCAGCTCAAGCAGAGGTAACAGGTAATAAAAAGAAACAAGTGGATAACTTTCGGGCACCACAGAACTTTAATAAATTTGATCCTAGGGATCAAAACAAAGGTAAGCACCAGTTTGATAGGCCACGGTATGAAAATAAAAATAAATTCCCACAATTCGATGAAAGGAAATATGATGAAAGAAAATCTTTCAACCAAGGAAAAACGTGGTGTAAAAATTGTCAGATGGCTTGTCATACAACTCCAGGCAAGGGAGATTTTTACATGAAAAACAAGTTGATGTATAGGAAGACTGGAGCTAGATCCAAAGGTCAGGGACAGCTGGTACTTCCTAAAAGATATAGGGCAGACTTAATAAGGAGCCTACATGTGAAACCAGATGGGGACCATGAGAAGATAGGTACCATCATTCAAAAGGTGGCTCACAATTATTATTGGCCCAGAGCAAGATGGGACATTGAGAATTTTGTAGAAAGGTGTAGCATAGCACATGAGGGAACACCCACAAGTGGGAACATTGATCAGGACCTGGACACGCCACGGGGCAAAATTAGGCCTGATAATAAAAAGAAAAATAGATTTGATAAAGTGGACCAAATGGAATGGGAAGCCCCTTTTCACGGACAAGCTTCACTTAACTGTTTTACAATGGCCACTATGCGGAGAGTGCAAAAAGATGTCTTACCCCAGGATAAGCCGAAAATCCCTCAATCGGACTTAAACAAACTGGAGGAAGAGGATGTAGAGAGGAAATCTCTCATCAAGAATTTTAAGTGGGGAGAAAGCCCCAAAAGAAAAATTGGTAGCGGTCGTTTTGTGAATGATAATTCTGGGAGGAAAAATCATCACTATAAAGCTTCGAGTGGAAGAGACCATACCGGTGCATGGACAAATAGGTCCACACAATTAAAGGTCCATATGTAGCTTTGTTAAGAACGTGGACTGATGAAAAGGCAGAGGAAAACATTACATCTTCATACCAATATGTGAATGAGCTGACCACTCGTTTAAAAACTGGCTGGAAACTTGCCAATGAAAATTTGAAACAAGCCAGGAAGAAACATGCTGCCTATTATAACAGGAAGGCGAAAGACAGAAATTTGGCTGTGGGAGAGAAAGTACTGCTTCTTTTGCCCGGGAGTCAGAATAAGTTACAAATTGGATGGCAGGGTCCATATACAGTTCTAGAGAAGGTGTCTAGAACAAATTATAAGATAGATAAGAAAGGGAAAGAAAAAATCTATCATGTGAATCTCCTGAAGAAATATTTGGAAAGAGAACATCAGGAAGAGACACACTTGTTGACCTTGTCCATCGCCATGGAGATGAAAAAGGAACCACTTTCATCATTTGAATATCCATTACACCCCTGTGAGACAGCAGCACAGGTGAAAATCAGTACACATTTAACGAAAACTCAGAAAGAGAGAGTGCAACAGGTTCTAAATAATCATGCAGAGGTGTTAACAGACCGACCAGGGCATACAAACCCATTGGAATATGATATGAAACTGATAGCCCCCACACCTGTCTGTATGAAACCATATTCGATTCCGTTTGCTAAGGAGAAAGCTTTGAAGGAAGAGATAGACTATCTGTTGAAGGAAGGAATTATTTCGCACAGTGAATCTTCGTATAGTTCCGGTGTTGTACTCTTAAGGAAGCCCTCTGGAGAACATAGACTCTGTATAGATTACAGGAGACTGAATGCTATTACAGAAGGACAGGTGGATCCATTGCCGGATACAAATCAGCTGTTTGCCAGACTAAATAAAGCTAAATATTTCTCAAAAGTGGATCTGAGTAAAGGATACTATCAGATTCCAGTAAAGCCTGAGGTTAGACCATACCTAGCTTTTAGTACCTCAGAAGGACACTATGAGTTTAATAGATTGCCATTTGGATTGAAGAATGCGCCTAGTGTCTTCTCTAGAATGATGAGAAAATTGTTGGATGTAAACATTTCGGAGGAACGAAACGAATCCCTGAGTTGCCTCTTTGATTGAGGATATTCCGAATGTTTCATACAGGATAATAAGAAGATTATGGGATCCACTACGAAAACTCTGCTATCACCAGGTATATGTTATCTCCTCATAACGTACATTTTGAGGAAAATATAATGTTCTCTGGACATGTCATTGCGCAGACTCAGAGAAGAGAAATGGTGAATACGGGTTGCGAAGCAGCATTAAGACAAGCACTCACACTTGCGGCTGTTCAGTAACATAACCGAAATATATTATTGGTTGTAGAAGTCTGAGGCAGATTTCATGAGTAGTGCCTACTCTGAATGGACCCAACTACATAAAACCATGATAGCACCACAGCAGAGTAAAGTCAAGTTGACTTACATTTATCTATGTGTATATAGAATAAAGGACTGACATATAATGTCTGTTTTAAGAGGGGAGGTGTCGTGAAATATTCTAATCCACATATATAAAGTATCAGGTAAATATAAAGCCTAACAAATACATTTAATAAAGAAAAGAAAAATGGTAAAGAACAGTGCTGTCACAATGACTGTACTCGAAATCCCCTTTGTTTTATGCTTCGTCTGCAAATTGTAACGTTTCCACGTTACATATAAGCCACTGCATAAATACAAGCGTTTCCACAACACATTAAAACGGGTATTGCATTTCTAAGAAAAACATTGAGAGGCACACTGCGTAATGACCTAAATTAATCCTAACATTAATTATACTACGTTACCAAAACGAACGAACAGATGGACTCAAATAGAAAGAGAGAGGGGCGAATGAAAGCAAGGACACATGCAACACTAAACTCGCGTCGCGCGATACACAATTACTACTATCACGCGTGTAAGGCCACATGCACTAACTTTTTTTTTCAGACGGACAGTGATAAAAACACTAACCTTCCCAGAGTTAGGTTTTAAAATCCTGAAAAACGCTTATTAGAAAAGATGACATTAGATGGGTTTACGTTTGAAAACATTACAGTACCCAGACAGCACATCTTCGAAACAGGAGGTAGAAGAAATTGCATATTTTGAACGCAGCCACTTAGCTCTTTTAAATTTGTATATTTGGGTTCCTTAGGGCTTGCTGACAAAGAATATGTAAAACGTTACGCAAATAGTCTAGGAATTACCAAATTATAACCAAAATAAAATAGTGGGGGTGCCTGACAGCATGAAATCATTTCTGCTCATAAAATTTTTTATAACGTGTTTGAAAAAACCTTACGTTACGGAAATAGCCTACCATGTTAACTCCAAATTGATTGGAGCGCAACAAATATAAGACTAAACACGATTGGTCGGGCTATAAATACTATCTTGTGTTGTTATGGGAAACGAATAGAAGGGGTACTTTTTTGAAAAGATGGTTAGACGTGGTTTCATTGGGTAGAGCTGCGAATATACTTGATTCAGAGCGTCTGTTCATTGCCACATCTTGTAATAATCCTACTAAGAAGCAGTACGTTGAGCACCAGTGTATATTTTATATAAAATAAAGCCTGGAACATCGGCAGATCGGAGTTGTGCTATATTCATTGCCAGTCAACGAAACTGTTTATTATTCTATGAATTGTGGTAAGCTTGAAATATTCAATATCTTTTAATGAAAATTGAATGTAAATTGTTAATTTATGCCTGTATATATGTGTAGTTCAGTAGCGAACATGATGTAAAGCCTATAATGCTCCAGCCTGAACAGAAGGTGTCGGAGGAAAGTAAAACTGCATGGAATGGCCAAACAGTACACTGACACCTAGATTATTGATTAGACAGAAATAATGCTGGAATTGCAGAGGCGTAGTAACCATTAGGGAGGGAAATACTGGTATAAAATATTTCAGATGAAGCTGACAGTTGGCCTAACGCTCTGAACTCAATGTTTGTGATGTATTGTGCTCAGTGTAGAAAGAGAGCATAAATTAGTTATGACGTAGAAGGTACATCCTTCTTGTTTTCAGGGACCGTGGTCTTAAAGTTATTGAGCAGCACCTGGTCAGAGCTTTGCTGAATCCAGAGTCGGACAGCATACTCCTTGGTCCATTTAGCTATCAGTGAGGTGTCTCCAGAGCCCAGGGGAGAAATCGAGCAGAGGAGTCTTTTCCTGCCGCCATCACGCAAGATAAGCTGATGTGGCCAGCTGAGCTCAACATTATGTACCCCCATCTTAAAATGACAGTGTAAAATACAATTAAGAGGGGAATTTAATTGTTTTAATATCAGGAACTGAGAACATCTCCAATACTAGTTGCAATAAAGACAAACTATTGAAGTCATGATGACAAATACCAACAGAGCTTGAACAAAACAAAACCAGTATTACCTCATATTACTACTACACAACTAACACACATAGGATACTATTAAAAATAGATGTCACTACAAGATTCATATTAATAAATTCTGTACATATAACTTGTAATTAAAATTGATTGTGATTCCTGGTTCCTTTGTATTTGAATCAGGACACATATACATTCATGACAGCAATGAATACATATTGTTATTTGATAAGTTATCAGTGACTCCTTTAAGATATCCTTGTAGAGTGTTTTATGTATGTGAGTGTCACAGTGTTGTCAAGTGTAGTGGAATAAATTAAATTGTTTATCTGTCTGTTGTTGTTTTGACTTACACTTCATCATACACATACCCTAGACATATAACGTAGTCATCACACTATTCCAGAATAATTCTGACTGAGGTATACATATGTGGCAGCAAGTAAGGTTATATATAATACACTACTCTTATTAGATATATATATACCTTCACAGCTGATCTCAGTCAGTACACTAAGTCCCCTACAAATATTTATAACATCCCACTTTACCACAGCCAGTACAACGTCGTAGCCATTACACCAGCGCGGCTCCCGTGGCTTTGTTTTAAGGACTATCTGAGGTTTGGTTTGGCTTTGTTTTAAGGACTATCTGAGGTTTGGTTTGGCTTTGTTTTAAGGACTATCTGAGGTTTGGTTTGGCTTTGTTTTAAAGTAAATCTGCATTGCACACGGACCATCAGTGCTACGATCTCTTCCTTGAGATCACACAAGGAAGATCTCAGCACATTGCACGAACTCCGTAGCACCGGCGAGAATTCCAGTGTGTGTATATTGGAATCACACATTCTATAAATATTTTTGTGGTGGGTAGGTTTTGCCAGGGCAGCGGCCTTACGGTCTACTCTTTACGATTTCCAGCTGCGTCATAAATTGACAATATTAACAGACTCACTTTCAGCTATTCAATCTATAAGAAACGAGAATGCAGTAGATCAGATATAGCAGAAGAGATATTACTGGCAAATACTTACCTATACCCCAGAGGATGTTCCGTTCTAATAGCCTGGATACCTTCACATGTTGGCATAGAAAGAAATGAAAAGGCGAAAAAAGAAGCTAAGAAAAGTAGAACCAATAGAAACCAAATAAATGTGAGGATGAGTAAAACAGAAATCAAAAGCTTAATTAAAATAATAATAACTGAGGAATGGACAGTAGAGTGGGATGAAAGTTTTTTTTATATTTTTTTATTTATTAATGTGTTTGCTACTTTCCTTTGTAGCACGCCCCTTTCAACCATCTACCATGTACATGGAGTTGTTGGTTATATCAGGACGTGTTTCCTTTATTGTAATATGTTTTTGTTTGCATTTATTTTATACTATATTATCTCTAGTCGGTATTTTTCCTTTTGTAGTTATAGTTCAACATGGTTTTTAAAAGAAATTCCAAAATATGCTATTTTCTAAGTTAGTATGTTTTTAATTTTCACTGGATGGTTTCTTTGGTTAATCTGTATGTATCTGGGGCGAGTCTTTCACGAGTTTGGACTACTGACTCAAATCCTTATTTGTTTTTTATATGTTAGCTTTAGTTTTTGTAATATAGTGTTTTATTAACTTTTGCGTTTCTGAAGGGGTCTTTGTGCCTATGAGATTTTCTACCCTCATTTCTACATTGTGGTTACTACAGTATGGTCTTAATGATGAAAGTCTGAAGGGAATACATACTTATATATTATTCAAGACTCCAACAAGATCGTGTCAGGTATCCTCTCATTGCCTTTATTATCTATTATTTCGGCATATTTAACGCACATAATTTCGTGTCTGTCCTCTACTCAGAATTTTTTCTCTTTTTATCCTACTATCATTGTTCACATTTCACGCTTCGATGCATGACAGGGCCAGACAATCAGCCTTCCTTGAGAGATTAATTAAATCTTTAAACGTGATAATACCACTAAGACTCCAGGTAAATGTTTGTTCAAGATTGCATAATCCCTACAGATCCGACAGTAGAATGGACTTGCAATACGGGCTTAATTGCATAGACCACGATTTGTCTAGACAGGCAGTCGGATTGCGACAAGTCATGTGGTGTAAGAGATCAACAGAGTCGTCCGATAAACTAAGTAATCAGACTTCGGCATTACTTGGGATAGGTGATTAAACATGAACGCAATCTTAGAAACATTTTGAAGAGTGAGCGGGAAAAGATACGTAAGTAAATTATGACAACACTTTACGAAATTGCTATTCCATATATGGAAAGTGGCTGTTTAAATTCTCAAACGTATATGTCACGCAGGAAATTCCATGTGCCATACTCTATCATAACATGTACTCTGAATGCTATTGGTTTGGCAAATCGAGTTATCATATGCAATCGCTCTGACTGAGAGTTGCCAAGTAGCAAACAACGAGAGTGCGTGGGTGAAGTCTGAAATATAATGTAGAACATTTTAGACATATTCACTGCATTTAGGAATCGTCAAGTAAATAGCTCAGACTGAAGCCATGAGAGAATAGAACTTAAGATTCTGACTTTATATAGGACCAGACTTAGAGGAACACTTCCGAACACTACAGCAAGGAAACCCTAAGTTATTCATACAGAAACCGGACTTACACAAGACTTACTCCCAAAGTCGTAGACGAACTGTTAATAGAATTAAATACCCTGACATGTGTTCTGGGCATCTGTATCAAGTTGCCAAGACTATTTACCTGAGCAAGAAGTCTAAGATTTCTCAATTATTGAGGTTAGTTTTAACACATTTTTACGCTTTGAAATTGACATGTTTATACTTGCTAGTGTTGTTAAAGGTTTATACTAGGCTGGCAACCTCAGCATGTGAAAAGAATTCATTCATGAACTACCACAGCAAGCGCTGGTGATTGATTCATGCTAGTTCTCACGAAAGAACCAAACGCAGAGGTTACAGAAGACTCCGAATGGAGCAGGGAGTGAGTGATGATTACATAACCTATGCATAGTTGTGTGATAGGGTGGGCGAGATGATGATGATGCTGTTGTGATATGTTATCACTTTCTTGCACACTCGCACCAACCCGAACAACAATAAAACCTCTGGATTTTAAGGCAGTGGCTGTATTTATTCATACAACCCTGTCAGTGACAAAGCGCAAAAAGCAAACATTAAACAAATAAAACAAAACAAAGCAAACAAAACAAAACACCCATCCAGTGCTCAATTGCTTATCTGACACGCAAACAATGCACCGACTAGTTAACATCATAATAGTTAAATAATGAGAAACACCATGCTCTCTCCTGTCCTTGTTCCACGCTACAAAAACAGGTGGAAAGAAAACACTTATTATAATATTACAATAAATAATAGAAAGTGTCTCTTATTTTCTTTTTTTTTTGCTTGCTCTTGTCTACTCTTCGCAGTTGTGGCCTGTAGCAGTTTCAGGTGCTGCCTGGTGATACGATTGAGTCGTTGGCTGAATGTCAAACGTGGTAGGTCGGCTACTAGTTTGGCATAACACTGGCGTAGCAATAGTGTTCCTGTTTGTTGTGATGGAGTATCATTAGCAAGGATACTATTGCCGGAAAATTGATATAACTGCAAACGGCTGGTCCCTGGCTTGATATGGTATTCAATGGATGTACGGTGGTATGATTCTTCTGTGGGCCTGCATTGATGCAATTCTTCACCTGGCCTACGTTGGTGCGACTCTTCAATGGGCCTATGGTGCTTCGAATCTTCATGCGGTGGTGCGATTCTTTGCTCGGCCTATGGTGGTGCGAATCTTCACTGGGGAGATGTACTGGGCAGGTGTGCTGCTCCGTCTGTGCTGGGTGTTGTAATACACTTGCAAGGTTTAGCTCAGGTATCCTTGGTGCTCATTGGTTGTAATGTTCGTGTACAGATTCGCAGGAAGCGTCGTTCTATGCATTCCAACCGTCACGACAGTACTGAACCATGTACTGCTAGTTGTCACGTTGCTCATTTCACAGCAACTGCTTCCGATCCTAAAGGACACACGTACGATCAGCGACTGTCATCGAAGGAAATTGCCTTGTTGGAACTGGCACAAATGTTTCTTAATAAGCACTGACTTTATGCAATACATTTTTTTTTCTATTACAGGTTGACAATGGTTGGTCCCTTTCTTCCCTTAGCCTTGCAGTTTGCGATCGTCGTCCGCACTCAGACGTACAGCCGACTACTGTGGCGAGATGCAACATTATTGGAGAAAGTCAAAGATGTCTCCGACGCCTCTTCCCCATGGACTATTACCTTAGTCGCCTCCCTGCAACCATTACGAACAGAGTTACAAGACATATTACATTCTTTTGTTATAATTGAATAGTATATTACTGCGACTATGCAGCTTTATAGTAGATTGAATATTATTCCTTACGTTAATTTTTTTGGCCATGTCACATAGAGAGTCAATACGGTTACGACAGACTCTCACCGTATTGCAAACTAGATTTCAGGCTCTATGTAATGTACATAGATAGCGCAGAGCTATCGTTCCTTTTGTAGGACAGGCTCTCCAACTTTTTATTTGGAACGTTCACGGAGGTTAATATTAATAGTCTCACTTCACAAGTGTGGACTATAGCTGCAAATCAACAGCTCATCTATCATGTTCTTGACGCCAGCCTCACAATTGTAAACAACACTTGTACGGCTGTTAATTCAAAATCGGTTATGTATTAATTTGTAGCAGGTATTATCACACAACTTGTAAATTTTTTTTCTTCGGATTTTGTTATTTTTTAGTTGCATGATGCTACTCAACGTACTGATATGTTGGTGCGACATTATTTTTTCTATGTGTTATGTATTATGGATAAGAATAGAGATGTATTTTTCTTCATGTAACACACTATCCTAGATTGCCTAGAAAAATCACAAACAGCCAATAAAAGCTGGGGTTGATTGCCACGTCCTGTAAAGGATAAGCAACTAACTTTTTTAACACACTATCACTACTTTTGAAAGCCACATAGAATCATTATATACACATCATTTACCACTTACACTATTACCTTACACGGACCTTCAGCTCCTCTTCACACAGATATCATCTATACTCCCACATACATTATGTAGAGCATTGCTCAAGGTTCACAATGTTTTATCTTTGAACGATGCTGTTGGTACTAGTGCACATTCCGTTAATGGTTATTGATAATACGTTTGCATTATATTCCATACATGACATTCCTACGCCTCTTCCATCTCACATATCATATGTTGCCACTTCTCGCTCGCACCCCTTGCAACATACGACATCTCCACTTATGCTATTGCAATTAACCACGCATACACCCATTATGCATTTACTTTTGCGTTACAATGCTGTTGATGGTATTACTAATATTTTTGATTTTTTTGTATGACATGTCAGAAATTGTATCATATCGGTAAAACATTTTCATGTTCAATTGACGTTTTTTATGAATGGAAATTAATATAGAAAAAAGCAAAATATTGGTGAATAGCCATAAGAAACATGTTCCGACCAATATTACGTTAAATGGGCAAACGTTAGAAGAAGTTAACACCTTTAAATATCTCGGGTCCACTATATGTAGTGATGGAAGATCAAGTAAAGAAATCAAGACAAGACTTGAGATGGCCTCAGCTGCTATGACAAGGTTGAATGTGATCTGGAAAAGTAACATCAGTTTTCCTGTGAAGATCAAATTATACAAATCACTTGTATTATCTATTCTCTTGTATGGGTGTGAGGGCTGGACACTCACTGCAGATACGGAGCGAAGGATTCAGGCTTTCGAGTATAAATGTTATAGAAGAATTCTGCGCATTTGCTATAAAGAGCACAAAACAAATGTCTATGTTAGAGAGAAGATAAACACCTATGCAGGCCACCAAGAACCACTTTTGTCAATAGTGAAACGTCGAAAGCTTGCCTGGTTTGGGCATGTAACTCGTCATGACTCCCTTTCCAAAACGATCCTCCAGGGAACAGTCGAAGGTAAACGGAGAAGAGGAAGGCAAAGAAAATCCTGGGCTGATAACATCAAAGAATGGGCAGGACACGGTTTTTCCACACTTGTACGCATTGCTGAGAATAGAGAGCAGTGGAGGACCATGTCTGCTGATGCTTCCACCATGGCACCCCTACGACCCATGACGGGTTATGGGTTGAGATGATGATGATGAATGATTCCATACAAACTCATGTACATTGTATCGTGGAATATTGTCCAGTTCGACGTCTATTCAGATTTATAGAGTTCAACCAGTCGTCGTCACTCTTCCCTTCAGACTTTTCATATGGACAGAGAGATTCAGACGCCGTGCGAAGCCACAAATGGATGAGATCCAGTGGGGCTTCCGAGCAAGTCGAAGTGCTCAAGACCTAATCTTCACACTCAGACAGTTGAGTGAAAAGGCTCTTGAGTATAAGAGTGAGATCCATCTTTGCTTCTTAGATCTGGAAAAGGCATTTGACAAGGTCCCCTGGAACAAACTCTGAGAATGTTTGGCATGGAAGAACATTCCATCTCCTCTGATTCATGCTATACAGAGCTTCTACAAGTCTTGCAGAAATTATGTGAGGACGGCGAACCATAAGTCAGAAGAATTCAGGACCACCAATGCTGTAAGACAACGTGATATCCTGTTACCTTATCTTTTCATACTCCTCATGGACGATGTCATCAAGGCATGTAAGGAGAGGACAGGAACGTATTCATTGAGGTACTGGAAGATGAGACGGAGGTCTGTATTTTAGAGCTGGCATTTGCTGATGATGTTGCCCTGATTGCTAAATCAGAGACACATCTTCAATCCAACCTGCAAGGCTGGAAGGAAGAGCCGGAGAAGAGATGGATGATCAAAAGCAGCTTGAAAACAGAAGCCATGGTGATATCACGAAAGGAAAGAAGACATCAGATTAAGCTGGGAAAACAGGTCCTGGAGCAGGTAGACCACTTTAAATACCTCGGAGCTATTATTGACCGAAAGGAAGGCATCAAAGAAGAGTTGGCCACTCGAAAAGCAGCAGCTGGGAGACTTTTTCATGCCATAAATCGAGGGTTCCTCAGCAAGAGAGAGGTTGGTAAGAAAACGAAGATGGCTGTCTACCGCTCCACCTATGTCCCAGTCTTGACATATGGATGCGAGTCATGGGCAATGACTACAACCCACAAAAGCCAGATCCAAACCTCAGAAATGAGGTATCTGAGGAAGGTGGTTGAAGTAACAAGAAGAGACATGGTCCGCAACCAGACGATACGTCAAGGCATAAAAACCCAACCCCTGCAGACCCAAGTAGAACAGTCCTAACTGATATGGTTTGGCCATGTCTGCAGAATGGGAGAAGATCGGCTACCCCGACAAGCATGGGAAACTAAGAGCCAGGGATTCAGACCTCCAGGACGATCCGAAGTCCGCTGGGAGGACAACATTAGACAATCTTTGAAGGACCAAGGACTAGAACGGAACCAAACCAGGAGGAAGACAGCCGATAGGATAGTCTGGCGCTCTCTCTTACAAACATCTACACCTCACGGTAGAAAAGGAACGAATAAGTAAGTAAGTATAAGGATCAATGATAATGTGTGTATAAGCGGTAGTCTGATGGGGTGCTCGTGTGGATGATGGTAGGTCACTGGTGGATTGGGTGTCATCCTGCTCACCCCCTGGCTTTCTCACCCCTTTTCACCTTGTTAACAACAGGGCACATGCTAGAGACTTTAACTTTTTCTTTTGTCTGTTTGTTGTATGTATTTGTTTTTTATGGGGAGGGCACAGTTTGATTTACTATATTTGGACTGAGTTGAAAATGGTGGGAGGGGGGGAGGGGTGTGGAAAGGGGGGGGGGGGAGGCGAAGATATTATATTTAGATATCGGAAATCAGATTGTATCATCTAATATGACAACAGTATATATCTCCAAATTATAACCCGCCAAGGATTGAATGGGATACTTGTCGCGAAATTCTTCGCTATTCGCCAACTTCTTATCTCTATCTGTTCGCTAACTTCTTCTCCCTCCCTCTCTCTCTCTCTCTCTCTCTCTCTCTCTCTCTCTCTCTCTCTCTCTCTCTCTCTCTTCTGTCGCTCTGGTATTCCTCTCCCCACCCCAGTGTTGCGGCATGACTTAGTAGGCCAGGTATTTTCCAGTGACCCGTCGCTACCCGCAGGTCAGTCAGTGAAGGGCCAAACAATGGACTGCTGGAATTTACAGGTGACCTGGACGCGGGGACTCACCTATTCCCGCTTTGTTAAATGTATTAATGTGAAAGAAATCGGCTGGTTCGTCACTCACAACCTGTAAGCCCGGGGAAGAAAGAGCAGTTACTGAAAGCTTCTAGCTTGTATTTGTCAAAACAAAGTGCAAAAGCATTGCTACATATATGTGCTTTTTTTGTGAAGACAAACTGCAATTTTGGAACAAAGCGGGTGAGCTTGAACTTGGTTTATTTTCCTATTTTATGCAATTTATTTATTTACCGTTAATTAATGCAATATCTCCTTGTACGCCATCATTTTTATTGAATGTTTGACCTGCTTTCAGTTAATGCAGTTTCTTATTTTATGCACTTACTTTTTATTTAATGGTTGTATATTTTATGGAATTCATATATTTACTGTTAGATGATCTTTGTATTCCATTGATGTCCTTCATGTTGTTTCATAAAATGCATAACCCAATCATTTCGTGGCAGCATGCAGCAACAGTTGATGATATGTGTATGCACTACCCTATTATGTGTTTGCAGCTCTAAGGATGGCCCACAACATGTGTGATTAACACTGTCATTTCTTTTGAATTCCTGGTTCATGTCATTTTATGTAATAATATGGCTGATATCTGAGACTATAGACCACACTCTGGACAATAAGGCCTCTAACCAGAGAGCTAATTAGATTGTTCCTTTGTCTGTATCTCCTAGCTCCCTGGTGGTGATGAAGGCAGGTGACCTCTCAGTTGTGCAGTAAAACCTTGCTGTATACATCTAAGAGCTACTCCAGTAACTTGGCCAGGGGAAACAACTTACAATGGCACTGTGCAGTCAGAAACAGATGCAGCAGCACTTAGGATGAGTTATTACAAAAAAGGAGCAAACATTACGAAGATCACATGTCATACCAGTCAATGATTAGAATGGGACGTACACCTTAGCCATCTTGAGGGGTACCCTATCAATTAACATACCTTTTGTGTATATTATTTCGTTATCTCCCTTTACGCATTACAATATTTTATTTTTTTCTGTAATAAATATAGCTTTGTCTATTTATATTCCTTGAAGAGAATTTCACTATTGGTTTTTTTATTTTCACTAAATGTTCTGTATTGCTTGGTAGTTAATTGTATGTTAATTATTGTCTTAATTACCAGCTGAGATCTCGTGAGCCTTATCAGCATATCAGGAGAATTGTGGTTGAAGAGCTAACATGCTCTCAGGATCCTTGAGGGGATTTGCTTCTTGACTTACCCGAGAAGAGTTTAAATTTCAGTCTCCTGAAATATTTCTTCCTACAGGTGTCTGACTTTCACCTACAACGAGTCAATACACACTGTGGAAGAGATTGGTACTCTATTTTATTTCTTCAGTCTATCCTCCCTTCTCTACTCACCACAATAGATAAAGGTCAAGGATCCCGTTACACGCCCATCGAGGCATATTGGGAATATGGTGTTAGGCCCATATGTTCTTGATCATCGGCACACTAGGGGTGATGTGGTCAGCATCACGCCGGCCGCCTTAACCTTCCCAGAAGTTGCTCTGGTACCCAGTTAGGGGCTGGGTTGACCCAGGAGCCGTTTGTGGCCTAAAAAAATCCCACCTCGTCTGGGGATCGATCCATAGACCACTGAGCTAGGAAGCCAGTACACTAAACACTATGCTACCGCGGCTCCCACTCACCACAATACTTTGTCTTAATTGGGGGGGGGGAGGGGGGGGGTTAAATGTCCCGGATGACGGCTAGTCCCAGCTTAAAATTCTACCTTTTTCTGCACCATGAATGAGAGAATTACCAAATAATCCATTGAGATCTACCGACACAGACTATCGACCAGTCACCGACTCCTGCTATAGGGAGTCCGTTCCCTCGAGTTGTTACCGACTCCTGCTCCAGGGAGAACGAACGAACGAACGAAATCTTTATTTCATTAGGGTAAAGAAATAGGCAAAATTGCCTTTTTACATTTCTGGCTTGCAATACAATTTTCAGCGTTTTACAAATTAAAATTAAAATATTAACAACTTCAGACAGGATTAATTAATATTATCATCACAATCAGAAACTGAGCATACACAAGTACAATTACTCATAGTCGTAGTTTGTATATATTAGGTGTGATGAGACGGGCCCCTCGACTCATAACCGACCGCCGCTCTAGAGAGACAGACCCCTCGACCGGTTGGCCACCGCTGCTCTAGGGAGATGGGCCCCTCAGCCGGTTGGCGATTCCTGTTCTAGGTAGATCGGCCCCCTAGATCGGTTGCCATCTCCTGCTGTAGGGAGACGGACCAACGTGAATATGCACTTAAAAAAATGGATGAAGACAAATATTCCCTTCATCCTTTGATCGGTTATAATAAGAATATAGTTCTTTTTTAATTTGATGGTGAGACATAACTCGTTCAACCAGTGATTGGCTATAAATAGGGTATAGTGTGTCTCTCTGTCAACAAAACGTGACAATAGTCTGTGTTCTGACATACCCAAAGTTATTTTCACACTTGAAATCTCCAAACATGTAGCACCAACCAGAACCTCTGATGAATGTAGCGAGTAAATGATGGCTGCAAATTTTAATGGAGTTTGTTTAGTGGGAAGAAATTAACCAGGTCAAACCAGCAGCTAGATTTTGTTATAATTGATGTGTCGTGGACTTGATGTTTTCACAGATGAGAACTGACATGTGTGGCTGGGCTAATTCGAGGTAACGATGTGTGTGACATCGCTCAGATGATTCTGGTCTATTCTAATTTATCTTGTTCGATGACACAGGCATCCTGATGTTTGTATATATTAGATGTGATTACATGTCCTGATGTTTGTATATATTAGGTGTGATATCATGTCTTGATGTTTGTATATATTAGGTGTGATGACACATATGTCCTATGTTGGAATAGAAGGAAATCAAAAGGCGGATAAAGAAGCTCAAATGGTAGAGCTAATAGAAACCAAATAAATGTGGGGATGTGTAAAACAGAGATCAAAAGCTTAATTAAAAGAGTAATAACTGAGGAATGGACAGTAGAGTGAGATGGAAGTCTGAAGGGCAGACATGCATATAAATTGTTCAAGGCTCCAACAAGAACATGTCAGGTATCTAGAGAGCTTTTTTTTTTTTTTTTCCTAAATTAATGAAGATAAACAGAAATCCCGTTCAACCTCCTCTGATGGGTTATAATTAAGGGTAGTTATCAAAAGACTTTTCTTTATTTGTATTTTTCTTTATTTGTTGTTGTTGTTTTTTTTTAAAAATGGACATTTCAGCCTTCACCCACGCACTCTCGTTGTCTGCTACTTGGCAACTCCCAATCAGAGCGATTGCATATGACAACTCGAATCGCCAAACCAATGGCACTCAAAGTACATGTTATGATAGAGTAGTGCTTATGGAATTTCCTGCGTGAACTCATAAGTTTGAGAATTTAAACAGCCGCTTTTCATATATGGAATTGTGATTTCCGCAAAGTGTGGTCAAGGCTCATTTATATCACATTTCCCTCTCACTTTTCAAAATGTCTTCCAAGATTGCGTTTATCTATAATCACCTATCCCAAGTAATTCGGAAATCTGATTACTTAGATTGTGACGAAATGGACGACCTCTTCACGATCTCGGTTTCACTCTGACAGTATCAGAGACAAATTTTGTACTGAATTTTATTTGTGTACTTTTAAAAGTACCAATTTCTTCTCATTATCGGCTAAGTGTGATGCAGTACTGTAATTCTGTTTTCCAACAGGCCCAGTCTTCTTCTCTTTCTTAAGTAATTATGTGTTTGGTCTTTTTCTGTAGATATTTTATTGCGTTTTTATGACGGTTGGTTTAGTTTAAACTCGCACCAGTTTTCTTTTCTTTAAAGTTTAATGCGATCACGAGGATCTTCTTTGTCAAATTAATCGCGATCACGCAGTCTCAGTTTCTTTGTTAAAGAAATATCTCGGTCCTTTCTATGTTTATCAGCGCGTGAGGTTTAATTTGGCAGTGCAGAAATTTCCCGTTGTATAAAATTAACCCCTACCCAGTAAATCGATATTTGGCTCACACCAGCAGGTGACGTTAGACAATATGACGTAAGTTGGAAACGCGCGCGGTCGGGATAAACAGGTCTCGACGTGCTTTCAAATCTATTGGCGTAGACCCCGTTATAAATTTTGTAAGTGATTCCATTGGGTTAGTAATACGCTATAGCTATGACGTAGGCAGTTAGTTGAGCGGGGAGTTTCTTGTATATAAACCCCAGCGGTCCTTTAACGGACCCCTTTGTCTGATGAAATTCACTACCTTGAATCTTGCATTTATTGCCTGCTCCACGCTGAAGAAACGCAATAAATTGGTATGTTCTTATTTTAATTAGAGCCGTAATATTAGTGGGTTCTTTAATAGAGTCATAGCCTGATTTAGTAAAGTTTTTTCGGGAAGTTAACTTATAGTTTAAAACGTAGTGCCATCCATTACTATCTTGGTAGAATGATGTAAAGGTAAAGTGTGCCTAATTCTTTCTAGGATAATTGGCAGTATATAGGAGTGTGTGACGTTTTGAGATATTCACTGTGTGAGGGTTGGCTATTAAATACATGGGCGTTCGGTAGTATGTAGAGTGTTGGGTAAACCACCATTAATTTCTGTATATTTACAAGTGTAATTTTATTGGGCATCTAATGGTGCGTATGTTATTTTATTGTGCCTTAATGTTTGGTAATGCAGTAAGAGGAGTAATTTAATTTTTGGGTTAAGCAGGGAAACCTCATGTGAAATGTTAAAAAGGAGACGAAGGAATTTCGGACAGGAGATTCCCTAGTTTGAATGTTTGACACGACGCTAGATTTACGTAACAAAAGATTAAGGTCAGACAGTGTCGGGAGTTTTGTTTACGTGCCAGAAAGATTTTCGTTTAAGCGGGGAAGGGAAGGAGTGTGAGTTGAGGGACACGTGGTTAGGATATTTATGTATCGTTGTGCATAGCGGGAGAAGAGGAGTTTAGGATCTAAGGGAGTTATATGTTAGATATGGGTTTATGGTTGAAGTTGTTGTACATTAGATGCATTTCTTTTGTCTACAGCAGTTCACGGTACGGTAGAAGAGTGTAGTTTGTCCCATACAAATTACCAGGGCAAAGTTGGAATCGCAGAAGCCGAGAGCTCAAGATATCGCCAGACGCGAAAGTAAATAACCTACTATCTCAGGTAGCGAAATGCATTCTTTATCTGGGAACGGGATTTGTCTTAAAATCCAGAGCACTTAGCTCATTATACCACTCCAACAACTGCGAGAGGCCGGGAGATTGGTCTAGATTTATACAGCCAGAAATCAATGATGTGTTCCCCAAAATCCCGAGCAGGTTAACGGGGCAAGTCAGAGAAGCTATTCAGCAGAAGAGAAGCTTCTATATTTTAGTCAAGGAGCTCGTGCTTGATAATCAAGTCATCAGTGCAGTCGTCAGAAACCGGGAGAGAGGGTGAACATTCCTGGTTCTGATAAACTCAACGAGAGAAGACTTAACGGAGACGCCACCTCAGCAGATCTCGAGAGGGTCAGAGAGATACTGAAGCAAAGAGAGAGAGATAGAGAGAGAGAGAGAGAGTTTATAGCCGGGACCAGTAGAGTCTGATGATATCCTTAGATGATAGCCTTTGAGTAATAGATGTTATAAAAGTCTACGAGTGTAGCAGTTCAGTGTTTTAGTTTTCGGCGCTTATCGCCTAACGAGTTGGAAGGTGTGTAAACATTCGTTTAGGCAGATGTCAAGAGTGTCAGAGAGACACTGAAGCAAAGAGAGAGAGATAGAGAGAGAAAGAGAGAGAGAGAGAGTAGATAGCCAGGACCAGTAGAGTCTGATGATATCCTTAGATGATAGCCTTTGAGTAATAGATGTTATAAAAGTCTACGAGTGTAGCAGTTCAGTGTTTTAGTTTGCGGCGCTTATCGCCTAACGAGTTGGAAGCTGTGTAAACATTCGTTTAGGCAGAGTCAGCAGGACAGAGACAGTAGCAAACCTTATAGTAGTAGGAAGTGGAGGCTAAAGTTAGGGTGTGGTTTCAATCACTAATCATTCTATTTTTCCCCAGCAGGGTTACTGACAGAATGAATGGGGTTGTGGTTTCATGTGGCTATCTATTTAATCGGGTCTTTGCTTTTTCAGGTCTGTGCAACAGTGCACGATATTTATTTCTTTGCTGGGAGCCGCGCTAGCGTAGTGGTTACAACACCGCTCTGGCGACCGGGTGATACAGGATCAAACCCGGGAGACGGCATTTGAGGATTTTTCGTCGACCGGGATTTGGACTGGATTAACTCGAGACCTGGCGAGAACATTTGAAGGAGTGTCGTCGACCAGGGACTGGCGGCTCCTGAGCCGAGCCAGCTGCAATGGGTACCTCCGAAATCGGCGAGTATTTGCCTGAATGGCCTGTCCACAGTCTGTCCACAGTCACTGTCATTTTCATCTAATTCTATCTTCTCAGACTTTCTTACCACTAGGATCTTGTCTCTATATTAAGACAACCTCTTTCTGATTAGATTCATAACAACAGTGCGTGGGAATATAGGAATATAGTCTGACCATTTCGCAGTTTTATTTCACTGTGAATTTCACGCTCGCCAAGACAACATCATACTTCGCCAGAGTTAAGACTAGATTCATAATTCCTTTCTTTTTTTATTAAACCGGACCTTTTATTGGAGAACCAAATAGACTTACAAAGCACAGGAAATCTCTACATTTTAATAATGAACACCGGGACTAGGATACTGAAGAAACACACGGAGTCAGAGAAAGAATCTATTGTCAAATTAAAGACACACCAGACGCGTGTAAGACACCGACTCGACTCTTTTATTCATCTGAGCAACAAGTCTGTAGCCAAGATTGACGTAAGTAGTGCACTTTGCATTCTGTAGATAAAAGAAATGCATCTAATGTACAACATCTTCAACCATAAACTCATCTCTAACATTTTGTGACCGCTTGGCCTTTCACGCTAGCTTTGTCCCTCCTACTTTAACGCTAAGCGTTTATATGTGCTAGAAGATGCTACACGTAAGAGTGACAGACCTTAAAAGCAAATAAGACGTTTTTACACAAAACGCAGCGTTCATTCAGAGTTCAGTTGGCAGTTACTGCTCTGACAGGGCGAACGTAGGTCAGTCCCAGATAATAATGAATGGGTTTTATAAGCGCGAAAGTGGGAAATGAATGTTTGTGTGATCTGGTTTTTCTTCATCCTATTGTTAAGTTGGAAAAGATCACACATGTGAAAATAAAGTCGAAATAACAGATTGTCGTGTGCAAAAAGGTCGAAAAGCTGAGAAGAGGAGTGCAAATGTTAACTATTGTGTCGTGTGAAAAAAAAGGACGGGTCGTGTGAAAAAAGGCGGGAAAAAAGAAGAAATAGTATAAATAGAAGAGTTGTGGGCGATAGGTAGCGATTTCAGGATTTATGATTCTAATGAAACCATGATTTTAGACTAGAGGATTTTTACAGATAACGTTAGGAGAACTTAGTCTTTGAGGATACAAAGACACGTTTTTGAGTAAACAAATCAGTAAATTATTTCTTGTGGATATACATATATTATTCTATCTGGATGTACCTATATTATTCAGTTGGATTACATATTTTTTTTCATATCGGATAACCAATCATCATTGTGAAATTTACAGTGTTTGTCTAATTACATCAATAAACTCTAATTGAATTTTTCTACATTGCTGTTTGTGGAACTTTACAATAATTTCTTGTGGATATACGTTGTTGTGCTGAAACTGTTTTGCTTATCACCAAACTCAAAGGGAAGAACATTCCTGGGTTGAAAAAATAACAAAAGGTCAAGTATTACGATCTCTGGCGGAACGCCAGTTAGCACTTGAACCACCACAACATATGAAGGATAAACTCTGACTACATAAAATCAATATAACTACTAGTGCCGTATAAACATACACGGCCACATATTACACTAATTGGCGCCGTGACCTGCCCTTTTTCTTCGTGAAGACAGACAGGCATAATCAATAAAATGGATCCAAGCCTAGAACAACAGCAGCAACAACAGGCGTTGTATACACTACAGCAACAACAGCAACAACAACATGCGTTATATGCACAGCAGCTACAACAGCAACAGGAAATGCAACAGGCAAACGTCCATCCTGCTAACGTACCCTTACCTGTAGAGAACACACCACATAACTACAATAGAAGATCCCAGATCACGTATCGAGACAATAGCAACAAAACGGGTCGCATAGCCACTGTCGACAGCCACTGGAACAGTCTCAATAAAAGATATTGTCGCATAGCTGTTAGAAATTTTATCAACGGAATCAAACAACAAAAGATATGGGAAGTAAATAATGTCATAACGACTGATCAACAAACATGTATGATTACGACAGAAGATGGAATGAGGGTACATATCAGACCAATACAGTAATGGAGAACAGCACCTAACGTACATCACCAGGTCGGTTTTGTAACATCAAGTGACACACGTTGGGCCCCCATGATTACTAGTCAACCAAGGCCAGACTTACAAGTGAAGAAAACAAAGATCAGTTGTGTTGCGACACAAACAGGCGCTGACAGGTCAAGTCAGGTCAATGACCCAGAACCACAGGTGAAGAAAACAACTATGATCAGTGTAGCAACACAAACAGAGAATAGAGCTGCAGTTTCAGCAACACAAACAGATGTTGACCTTAACACTGACACATCATGCAGGCGTATAGGAACAGCAGTAAGAAGGAATCCTATCAAAACAGGTCCACAAGAAGTACAGAACATGGATACATCTTATAGGTGTACAAGAACAGTACAGAAGACGAAACAGGGAGGTTTAAGCACAGAGGAGATGAAGAAAGCACTAAAAGACGAACTGAAGGGAGCTAAACCTGACACAGTAGTACTAAAATATGTACAGAGATTTCTGGAGAGAAAGTTTGATACAGACTTATCAGAAAGGAAAGAAGAAATTCGCAGACTTGTGGTGAGAGTAATGGAGGAACTTAATTACTGGGGAATCAAAATAGTGGAAAGAGACGTGTTCTCAGATTCATCAAGTTACTCAGACAGTGTATCGTCAGATGAAGAAGATGAGTTAGAATGCATGGAGGGGTGCGAAATGGTGGAAAAGATGGGAAAAGAAGTGAGAGAAGAAGTGAAGGACACGAGCAAGAAAATGGTTAAAGTGGATGAACCAAACATAGGGGAGTTAAAAAAGGTAATAGAAGCCATCATAGCACGGCCTGAGGTTCATTTATCAAGGAGTATAGTATGGAGACTGCTACAGGAAAAATATCATACACACTTTCCAGAAACAAGAATTGAAATAGATATGGTTCTAACTAAAATGTTAGATGACGAGAACATGAAGAGACACCAGAGAAGAATAGAGCAAGCAAATCGTGATCGAAGTCAGAGAATGAAAAAAAAGAGGTAAGACAGCTTGTGAACGATATGATACAAGAGGAGTATGTGGAGGACACAGTTAAGAAGAAACACAGAAGCCCTACAGAAGAACTTATCACAAGAATGACATGAGAGTCTAGCCGCACTACACAGAAACAACACATCGGTGTTCGCAACGTTATTCACATGATCACAACCATAATTCCCTACCCCCTCATCAGCCCCAACATACTCCCTACGCGACCCCCGTCGCAACCCCAGTGATTATGTGAAGCGAACATTTGATGACAGAAGACATACCATGGAACCCGGAGGACAAGTATACTACAGATTTGAACAGCCCACGACCAGTTAACCTACTTTCCCATTAGATAATCTCCTGCAACCTCAGAGGAAGTATCAAGGTGAAAATCCCATCGAAGTCATACTACAAGAGAAGTATAGAGCACATCAGATAGCTAATCGTAATGCACAGAAAGCCTTCAAGAAATGGCAGAAACAACATGATAAAAGAGCTAAATTAGAACAATTTCAAGTTGGTGATAAATGCGTTTGAACAAGATGACGAGAAGAACATAGTCACCAAAGCTCATGCAGCACAAATTAAGACAGCTGCTCATCGCTTGATAACACCACCAGTTTTATTTAATGGCAGACCCATACATAAAGCCACATTGAACCACTTTCATTCCACAGATACGTCAAAAACCTCACACAGAGAATCTGAGAACATAAATACATATTGCCGCAGAGAATCAGAGAGCAACAATAGAAATTGCGACGAACACACAGACAACGCTGTTTCACACGCAGAACGGCACACATCTGAACAAGATAATGATACTCGACACACAGCACAGCCTAATGATGAAAACGCAGACAGCGCTACATGCACACTTGCGGAAGATATTATTCTTCCATCACCTCCATTCCGACACGAATCTGACCTAGATACAGCAGATCCCGAGAGTGACCACGAAAGTGTGATCAGTCCAGACAACACTGACTTTCACACGGCAACGGGGCGCCCACATTCTGGTGCAGCAGATGACTCCCCACTGTTAACGGGATTTGTCCGGTTGCCTCAGGAGCACATACGTAAGAGATTGCTAAAACGCAGACAGCCCCACAACACGCAGCATGAGGTGCACCATTTCAACACTATTTCGTCCTTGCCCTCGACGGCTGCAGCCACCACCCACTCGACAGTGCGAAATACGCCATCCTCTAGCGATCAACGATTGACGAGGAAAAAAGTTATCTTGATGGAAATCGCCAACTTCCTCATGTCAAATTCGTAAACGTCCAGTTCAACGATTATTGGTTTATTGGAGAATCAATCTTCTCTAATAACAAAAGGTACTCACCCCAGCAATAGTACCCAACGAGTGCTCTCTCTACAAATAGCACTCTCCCTCGTTACCCCCATCATCTAAAGTCACTAGTGTCCATTTTTTTTTGGTAGGAAATTTTATTTTTTTAGAAAGATGTCAGCCTCAGTCAAGATCCTGCTGATGATACTGACGATATTGACAGTTACGACGTCTGCAACACCCACATATACTAACAAGTTATTATGGC
The DNA here is from genome assembly GCA_024509875.1 of Oreohelix idahoensis. Classification (NCBI taxonomy): domain Eukaryota; kingdom Metazoa; phylum Mollusca; class Gastropoda; order Stylommatophora; family Oreohelicidae; genus Oreohelix; species Oreohelix idahoensis. The sequence continues at coordinate 310,089 of JAMPIV010012948.1, forward strand.
GTCACACCACTGTGTTTTACTTTTATACAATTATTTCAGATTCTTCGTCGACATGGACTGTCATTAGGACTACATCTTTTACACCGCTATGTCAAGAAATTGAAGAACTTTTGCAAACATTCTATAACACTATATTTTCCAGGTTAAACAGAACTTTAAATTATCTCAGTTCTCTAGTTATACAAAAAATTTTTTGCAAGTGTTAGGTACGAAATCTTTATGATTAGAAGAGTAGCCACTGTACAAATTACACCACTTTTGCCTTTGAAAATCTTTATAAATGACATGCTTTACAACGGTTATGTTTTTTTTGGTTCTTTTTCCCTTCTTGCTGAATTTAGTGACAAAAGCAAACACACTGTACGCACACACATATTTTTCCTTTGTGACACAGAGTTTTTTTTTTTTAAATGTGTTAACTCACCGCTTTCCTTTTGTGTTATGGAAAGGCCGTTTTATAATGTTCAATCACATCGAGAATGTATTTTGGCGATTTTTTCTTAATGATGCTGTTTGCAACCTGAATGATCGTATATGGCTTCTCACGTTATTCAAGCAGACGACCCTTTCTCACAGATATATGACGAATCAGACGTCAAATTTATTCTTCCCTACACATCCAAAGGCTTTTTCATCTCCTGTCATCTCCATCACAGACGGAGCGTTTCTAAATCGACGCTAATTTCCGAGCAGTCCCCAATATTCAACAGGAATTTACCTATGTTAACGTGTCTATCAAATTCTATAAATACTTCTTCGTCGTCTGGGAAACACCCCTTCTCGCATTCCTGAATCCAGTGAGACACACCAGAGGTCATGACTCGACACACTAGAGTGTCAGGACTATTGATTTTGCTTAGCATAATTGGTGTTTTGAATTTTAAGCGGTTTAGTGTATAAATACCATGTGTACAAGAAGATGAAATGTCCACAGCGGACATCGGTAAAAGATAATGAGGACATTGTTACCCCCCCCCCCCCCCCGGAAACAGCTAACGCCCCTAAGATCCCCGAGTACATTCCCATGACTGACATTCGTTCCCCTCTGTTGAGGATTGTTTCGGGGTTTGCAAGTATGTGAATGTCTGCAGCATTCGCATGGTTGCACCACAACCACCTCAGCTGAATGAGTACTGGAAAATCGCGCACAATTCTCAAATCCCGCCCACGGTGATAAACCATACTCCGTCATTGATCCCGATATACACCCCACTCCACTAAATAACTGAGACATATATATTTTTTCACCTAAATTTGACTTGGTGATATGCAAGTATTTTGCAAGTTGGGTAAAACTTATATGCTAATCAACACAGTTCGCGGATTGGCGAAATACTACATAGTTACATGCAAACCATGACGATTTCATGGGAAATCGCTAACATGATAACGGATATGTTCACATGTTGATAAACCTTGAATTGAGAAATAAACATCACATATTGATGCAGAATGGGAGAAGATCGGCTACCACGACAAGCATGGGAAACAAAGAGCCAGGGATCCAGACCTCCAGGACGACCCAGAGTCCGCTGGGAGGACAACATTAGACAATCTTTAAAGGACCGAGGACTAGAATGGAACCAGGCCAGGAAGAAGACAGCTGATAGAATGGTCTGGCGCTCTCTCTTCCAAACCTCTACACCTCACGGTAGAAGGGGAACGACTAAGTAAGTAAGTAAGTATATTGATGTACCTGTATTTTTCTGACAATTTGTCACGTTGTAAGCGGAACGCTACAGTATATTTTCTTGGCATCTTGTTAACCATTATACCTTGTATTGAGAAATAAACATCACATATTGATGTACCTGTATTTTTCTGACCATTTGTCACGTAAGCGGAACGCTACAGTATATTTTCTTGACAAATTGTTGTCCATTATTATGAACTTGCATTTGTATGCGGATTTTATATTTGATGACGAACCTATAAACAGTTTGGTACTTGGTTCAGGGTAACTGAGATAGTTCATACTCCAACACCCGATAATTTTTTGTATCGGTATAGTTGTCCTCCCTCATAGTAACGACTATTACATAAGTTGGAGATTAGAGACATTTTTAAATAAATACTTTGTAACTCCATGTAACCAGATTAATAATGCTATATTTATATTTTACGACCAACACATAGACAGTTCACCAAACTTGTCCAGATTTTTGGTGTTTAAGACCCATATACATCCTGCTAAGTCACTGACCGCAGTGGCAGGATTGGGGTCGCCTGTATCATATGATTGTATTATATTTACCACGTTCTTATATTGACAGTTATGAGAGCGTACAGCTCCAGTTCATATTTTTTATAATAAATTTATAGATTAACATTGCCATGTATGTTTATTCCCATATATATATATATATATATATATATATATATATATATATATATATATATATATATATATATATATATATATATATATATATATATATATATATATATATATATATATATATATATATATATATATATATATATATATATATATATATACGAGCTCGTATATTACATTTTTTTTGCGTCCCAAGGTCTGATGTTTGACCATTAGTTCTATGCTGTTAGGCTGATGTTCGTTGCAGCTACTACATTTTAAGATTGTTAAATACTAAATGAATATTAGTCAATTCTGTTAAATATTGCCAAAGTATTTTTTTTGTTTTGTTTTTATTTGTGTTGTTTGCACAACCCATGAAAATCGTATGCGATTATTTTTTTGTTTTTATTTTTTATTTTTTTTTATTTTTTTATTTAAATGTTATCATTAAGTACGTTATCATTATGGTGATGACTAACGCACAGCGTTGTTCATAGTGATATTGTTAAGAAGTAGTGTACATCAATACTGTTCAATGGCGAAGTGTATTAACAAATTTTATGTATCCCCCGTTTTACGCATTATAAATATACTGGGATCCCTCGTTTTACGAACAATTTGTTTTAAAAATATCATTTTTTTTTCTCTCTAAGAGACTCTACCAATAGGTTAGTTGTTTATAACAGTCACTAGCATGAGGTACTTAGTTGATAGTACGCAAATGTCTCCCTCTGGGATACATTTGTGTGGCCAGGGACGTATGTGACATCTTGGCCTTTCACGCTAGCTTTGTCCCTCCTACTTTAACGCTAAGCGTTTATATGTGCTAGAAGATGCTACACGTAAGAGTGACAGACCTTAAAAGCAAATAAGACGTTTTTACACAAAACGCAGCGTTCATTCAGAGTTCAGTTGGCAGTTACTGCTCTGACAGGGCGAACGTAGGTCAGTCCCAGATAATAATGAATGGGTTTTATAAGCGCGAAAGTGGGAAATGAATGTTTGTGTGATCTGGTTTTTCTTTATCCTATTGTTAAGTTGGAAAAGATCACACATGTGAAAATAAAGTCGAAATAGCAGAATGTCGTGTGCAAAAAGGTCGAAAAGCTGAGAAGAGGAGTGCAAATGTTAACTATTGTGTCGTGTGAAAAAAAAGGACGGGTCGTGTGAAAAAAGGCGGGAAAAAAGAAGAAATAGTATAAATAGAAGAGTTGTGGGCGATAGGTAGCGATTTCAGGATTTATGATTCTAATGAAACCATGATTTTAGACTAGAGGATTTTTACAGATAACGTTAGGAGAACTTAGTCTTTGAGGATACCAAGACACGTTTTTGAGTAAACAAATCAGTAAATTATTTCTTGTGGATATACATATATTATTCTATCTGGATGTAACTATATTATTCAGTTGGATTACATATTTTTTTCATATCGGATAACCAATCATCATTGTGAAATTTACAGTGTTTGTCTAATTACATCAATAAAGTCTAATTGAATTTTTCTACATTGCTGTTTGTGAAACTTTACAATAATTTCTTGTGGATATACGTTGTTGTGCTGAAACTGTTTTGCTTATCACCAAACTCAAAGGGAAGAACATTCCTGGGTTGAAAAAATAACAAAAGGTCAAGTATTACGATCTCTGGCGGAACGCCAGTTAGCACTTGAACCACCACAACATATGAAGGATGAACTCTGACTACATAAAATTAATATAACTACTAGTGCCGTATAAACATACACGGCCACATATTCCTTAATCTCTTAGTGACGGGCGATTGTCTAGCCCTGTCATGCACCGAAGCATGAAACGTTAACAATGATAGTAAGAAAAAAGGGTAACAGGTTTGAGTAGAGGATAGGCACGAAATTATGTGCGTTAAATACGCCGAAATAATAGATAATAAAGGCGATGACAGGAAATTACGAAAAAGCAAACGAGCCGTAATGTCACAATGTCCAAAGTGTAACAGGCGTATGTCTGGTGGAGTGTAAACACGTTTGTGATGGTTTTACACGGAAAGGCAGAGTTTGTTTGCAGTAAGTTTTATTTTCTTGTATGTCTGTGTGTGCGTGTGTGTTTTGTAAACTTATAGCAATAATGTTTGCTGGGCATTGTTATTGGCTATTTTTTAATAAGTTCCAAGCAACGCAGCCCACGTGTCAATAGCCATTTTGGCAGGTGAGGCGGCATGTATCTACACACGTGTAATAAAATAGGGTAAACAAGAGTAGTAAATAAATAAATAATACACAAATGTATGTTTCAGGCACTTTTGTGTTTGGATATGCGCCTTCATATAACCGACTAGGTTGAACGGGACGCGCTTCGCCAAAACGAGGCAAAACTTTATTTAAAAAAACAAAATTCAGGCACTCTTAAGAAAGAAATAAGTAGAAGACTAGACAACTGAAAAACAACAGAAGTGATAGTCTTACCGGGAATCGAACACAGGACCTCCCACCTAACTACAGGAGCGAATCGTTTCTGTCCTCTCTACCAACTAGGCATCATAACCTACCGTCTGTCCTTTAGTATTCTCATTCTTCTATCATTTACTAGACACAGTATTAAGGTCAAGGTCTTGTGTACTAAGACCTTTACTGTTTAATTGCGGAACTGCAGAAGTGATCGTGTCTATAATTAGGCACATATCCGTGTCACGTGGAGAGATCATGCTAATGACCTCTGTCAGCGAAGCACTATGCTGTAGTGCCTAGTTGGCAGAGAGGATAGTAACGATTCGCTCCGTTGCTAGGCGGTAGCGTCGTTCAGAAGTGCCTTGGTTCGATGTCTGGTAAGCGTATCACGTTTGTTGTTTTCCTGTTGTCTAGTCTTCTTATTCTTGTTTTCTCACGAGTGTCTGAAACAAACGTTTGTCTATTATTTATTTATTTACTGTTTAGAGGCCTCGTGTTTCTCTTTTATCATCGCTTTCTAAACCACTCGAAAAACACATACATAAAACAACACTACAGTACCTAGTTAGCAAAAGACTTGCTAATTGACAGTCAGTCAGAATTTAGACAACAGCATTCATGCCATACAGTCTTAACTAAGATGATAGACAATTGGCACATCAACGTCAATAACGAGAACATATATGGAGCAATCTTCCTAGACTTTAGAAAAGCATTCGATATGATAGATCACGTTATTTTAATAAGAAAGATAGAAACAATGAAAGTTAACTTTAAACTAGTGTCGTTATTTAAATCATTCCTGTCCGACAGACAGCAAGTAGTCTGTTACAATAATTCCTTGTCAAGCCCAACCATGATCAATACTGAAGTTCCTCAGGGTTCAATTTTAGGTCCCTTACTTTTTGCCGTATACATAAATGACCTGCCACTACACATCAAGCACTCATCATGCGACATATTTGCCGATGACTGTACCATTTACACAGGTGATAAAAGTTGCAACACACTAGAAGCATTATTACAAACTGATGTAGACAATCTTATCAAATGGAGCAACAAAAAACGAACGTAAATAAATATCATTAAAATCAAATGTATTATATCAACTATGCAAAAACTCACAGAAAACAACACTTCAGCTCTATATTGGCACCTCACTAATTGATATTCTAAATTAACACAAAACACTAGGACTCATAGTTGACCAACATTAAAGCTGGAATTCGCATGTACTAGCACTGACCAACCAAACGGCACATAAAGTTTTATCAGTTAGCTGAGATCAAACTTTTCTAGATGAGAAGGAAATAGTTCTATATATCCCAAATACAAACACGCCTAGACTACTGTCGTAGATTTGTGATACGTGATTAAGACTTAGTTTGGTCCCTTCTGAATAGACATAGAAATAGGTGATAGCTCAGTGAGATGATAAAATAGAAATAGATTTCACGAGTGAGACGGAGGAAATATATCAGATTCTGTCTCTGACACTCGAGAAGCTCCTCTCAGTCAGCCTATCATCTACAACAGGGTTAGATTAGTCAGACAAATCTAATATAATATATATTAATATATATATGACCTCACATACCCACACACAAAAGTGACGACAATAGACACACAAACGTGAAACTATGACAATGAAAAATTATGGATATTTGGGAACGAACTGACCAACACACTGATTAAGTTTAATTGAATTTTAATTATCAGACTAAAATTCCGTCACAACACACACAACACACACACAAAATTTACATTTAAACATATACACATAGTCATAAAGTCAATGAATTGCTACACGAATGATAGACCCATTGGTATGAATTTTTCCCCCGATGTATAGCCCACAGTCCCGTTAGAAGTGAAGTGATAGCCACAAAGAGTCACGGATACATATGATTTAGTCTAAGATTTCCCTTTAAAGGTATGAACAGGATTGGATACTCGGATATATCGTAAAGAAAAATATTGTTAGCAACAAAACAACAAAACTTGCATAAAGAAATTTAAGACAGCAAAATGGGTGCCAAAATACAACAATAAAGGAATCACTCAGTCCTGCATTCACTCTATTCCGTCAGCCGTGATCACGTGCTTTCATGCATACTTACAGCTTTGGTAGCAACTTCTGGAAACACAATTTTTTAGGACATGCACATACAGACTCTCCAATGCCAGACTTGGCCAAGAGAACCCTAGTTCCAAAAAGACGGGTTGAGTTCACTGCTTCAGGGAAACGTTTTCTTGGTGTTTCTTATTTTGGATGTCTGTTTAAGTCACATTAAAATTGTCCAGGCACGAACGTTAACAGCGAGCACAGTGTCAATAGCTTAGGTTTCTAGAAATGAGGAATGTCATGTCGGTGCCTTATCTCAGTATAGGACTTTATTTGGTCAAACCACCACTGGTCAAAACTACGTCGGAATGTTACTGATAGTGATATTTACTTGCCACACGGGCTAAAAATGTACTTAAGAGTTTGTGAAGAAATATGACATGGCTCAAAGGCACAGTATAAGCATTTAGTCCTTAAAACACCTTTAGTGAGAGTTGTACTCTGTCTATTTATGGAGACACACGCAGACAGGTGTTAACTTGTAAACCCACGTGGTTAAAGGTAAAATGTTTCTTCTCTCAATTGTACTCAAACGCTGGCAAAGTTGGGTAACCCCAGTTTTCACTGAATAAAGAAAAACACATATATAAAATACTTATACATACTATGTATTCGGTTGTAACTTACATTATAAACTGCAAGCGGAGAGCTTGACTTATCGTTTAAAACTTCCCGTGAAATAAGTTATATCTATAAAATCAATCATCATGAATTAGAAATACATGTGTATTTCGTCAATACTCAGTGATGAATCAGTGCAGTTATGAGTTAGTTAATATATTCTCGACTGATTATTCGCAGTTTAATTAAATTCATTACAGCTGCATAAGTTTAAGCTAGAAATTATAATTTATTCTGCTATCCACTGTAACACGTCAGATAGCGAATATAACGGACTTACAACTTAATTTCTTCTGCACACAAGAAACTAGTGGAAATAAAATAGGCGATCAACACTTAATCACTCACAAAATACTAGATATCAAATATATATTTACCTCAACACAGAACTACTAAGAACTAAACCACTTTGACCAACTAAATGCCATCTTCTATCACCAGAGATTCTTAGGAATCGAACGTAGGTTGTTCTAGTCTTGACTGCGAAGTTACTGAGTGAATGGAATATGAGAATCCGGTTAAGATATATGAAACAGACAAAGGGTCCCACATTATTTCGAACCCCCCCCCCCCTCCCGGTCTTTCCATCTCCTCTTAACACTTACGTAAACCCAGAGATTGCCATAAACTGCCATTTCGCGTCTTTGACACCTCCGTCTAAGAAACTGGCCGTAGAGTGCCGTGTCAGATGGAAATGCTAGACGAATGTTTCATTTCTGGTCGAGGCAGATGGCAGTTTCCACACCTCGCCGGGAACTTTAGCCGAAGAAACTCGCGTGACAGATGAAAATGTAGACAATTGTCTGCATCTATATCTGGCGAAACAATTTATCACACATTCCGTCTACCTGCCGCGACTGACATCTGATGTATTCAAATGCGTTCTCAGTAAGAGAAAAGAAAGAGTTAAACATTAGAATGGGAAAATAATATATTTTTCGCAAACGAACGAATGCGAAAAATACAGGAAAAGGATAAAAGAGCGATAATAAAGTAGAGGACACGGGTAGAAAAGAAAAGAATATAAAAAATTTATTGATCATAAATCTCTATGCGACAGAACGTCCCCCCTTTAAGGTATGAAAGCACTCCATTTCTACGTTATGGAAATAAATTTCCTATATCCGTAGCTTCAGGGTGTCTATCCTCTTCCCTCTTACCCCCCCCCCCCCCGTTTCTCTCCAATTTCTACTCAAGTCTACTCCAAAAGTTTCCTTTCTCTGGAATGTCTCCCATGCGCGCTTGAAAGAGCGTCGCCGCTTCTGACATTTTTGAAAGATTCCGTGTGATTGCAGTGGAATTTCCCTGCCACTATCGTCATCTTCGTCAGTTTTGGCGATCGTCAGGAGATGTTCGGAGGTCTGCACTGGTCTTTCCAAGAATCTCTTTAACAGATTTAAATGGAAAACCTTCTCCTTTTTTTTAATAGAGATCTGGTAGTTAGCCTTAGAAATCTTTTTCAGGACGGTAAACGGCCCTTGCCATCCGATTCTCAGTTTGTTGTTCCAGGTGGGTAGTAACACCAAAACTGTCTCTCCTGCTTGTAGTTCTCTCTCTTTCGCGACTTTCCTGTATCGGTTAGCGTGCTTTGTGCGTGCTCGCTTAAAGTTGGTCGTTGCTAGGTCCCATCCTAGTTTCAACCTTTCCTTTAAAACCGATACGTATTTACTTGCTGAGACAACTGTCTCGTCAGCCTTCTGGTCTGTCAGCGACCAGAGTAAGGCTTCAAGCGGGCCCTTAATGGGTCTACCGAATAAAAGCGTTGCTGGCGAAAATCCTGTGGAAGTATGAGGAGATTCTCTGTAGCTAAATAAAGCTGCAAGAATACAAAGATCCCAATCTTCAGGTTTCACTTGTGCCAGTTTACATAACATCATGTTGAGGTTTCAATTAACACGTTCCACGAGCGCATTTCCGGCCGGAGTATATGGCTTTATGTAGATGTGTTGGTTCCTCAAGATTTTCACGATCTCATCCATCAACAGGTTTCGGTTTGAAGATCCGTTATCCGTCAACACTTGCTGAGGGAATCCCAACCGAGTGAAAATCTGCATGAGGGCTTCTGCGACATGCTTGGCATCTGCGCATGTTAGCGGGATAGCTTCTGCCAATAAAGTGCATGTGTCGACTAAGGTGAGGATAAACCTGTTCCTTCTTTTAGTCCTTTCTAGGGGTCCTAAAATGTCGATCACAACCCGTTCGAATGGTGTTCCCATTATTGGCATTTCACCCATGTGGACTGGGGGTGTCCGTTGCTTGGGTGGTACACGTTGGCACTGGGCGCAGGATTTGACATACCTGATAATATCAGTATTTACTCCTGGCTACCAATAATGAGTGGTTATCCTTTGGTTTGTGGCGTTCTGTCCCATATGTCCGCTGAAGGGAAGAGAGTGCCCCATTTCTAGGATTTGGCTTCTGTACTGTTTCGGTACTAGGAGCTGGTTGTAACCTTGGTCAGGCTTGCCTGTTCTCCGATAAAGCACGCCATCCTTACAAAAAATGTCCCCGTGCTGTCTGGGTTCCTTAGCCATGGGCAGTTTCTTAAAGCAGGGTGCCAAAGTAGGGTCCTTTTGTTGCGCTTCTTTAAGTTCCATAGGTAACAAATTAGGCGCAGGCTCCCGTTCGTTCCTGGTTTGCCCTCCTGTAGTTACTGCTGCCACAATCGGCTCTTCCGGTTTCCCAATAAACACGTATCTACCGCCAATTATGACTGGGTAGATGTGGTCATCCATAACAGCCGCTTTGATGACGCGTCTGACAAAATCAGAGTGGATCTCCACCAGTGCGATGGAAAGCGCTGTAGGTGCATCACTCTTAGAAACTCCACAAAGTTTGACGGTCTCTCCTGTCTCTTGACCGGGTTTAACCAGGTGTCTGGCCACAATGCAATCATAAGAAAGCCCCGTGTCAAATAAACAAAAAGTTTGAGAACCGTTGTAATTTAACAGTACCTCGCGTTGAGGGTCTCTCTCCCTCAGGTTGGGAATCACTGTCAATAATTCCGCCTTGCGAGACTGTTAGCAAGCATCCGATGCGTTTAGGTTCATTGTGCTCGGTCTGATCATATGTCCCGTGCTCAGGGGTTTTACCTTTGTCACCTTGTCCTCGCTGGCTACGCTGCCATGAAGGGCGGTCGGGTTGATCAGATTGTTTACTGTGGTTGGGGTACTTGTTTTTGTAGAACTTGGATTTTTCAGGAGGGGGTTTTGGGGTCCAGTTTGTCTGTGGTTATTCTGATTAGAAGCATGAGAAGATTGGTCTAGATTATTCTTCCGAAAATGCTCTTCTGTCGGTTTACGTTTTGTGGCCGGCAATTCAGCCACCGCATTGTGATATCGCTCAGACTTTTCCAAAATGTCTTCAAGCTTTTCTGCACCCTGCTCAGCTAGAAACCTCCGGGTGTCCGCAGACAAAGTGTTCTTATTTGTTCTGATATAACAAATTCCTCAAGACTTTCATAGGTAGAGGGGAGCAGCGAGAGCTCTAGACACTTTTTCATGTATCCCTTTAGACGAGAGGAGAACTGCTGAAAAGTTTCAGAATTCTCCTTTCTGCTGTTGCGAAAAAGTTGCAAAAATTTGCGCGCGCTCATTTCAAAACGCTCCAGTGACGCTTTCTTCAAGACATCATAGTTGTCTTGTCGGCTGCTTTCCAGTTTGGCGTAAACATCATACGCACTGCTTTTCAACGCCTGAGAAAGCTTCATATTCCAACGTGACCTCTCTAAATCGTACAGAGTTGCAATTTTCTCAAATTTTTCTAGATACGTGTCAATCTTCTCATTAGGACAAGGGAAAGATTCTAGCGCAAAAGACATAGCAGTGAGGTAAGTAGATTGAGTGTTAGAAGGATCAGGTAAGGAAGAATGAGGAGAAGACTCTCCATTGCTGGAGGTAGAGGCAGCCCCACGGCTTTGGAACTCTAGAGTCTTCAGCGCCAACTCGTGCAGTCTCTGTTTCTCTCTTTCCTCTCTCTCTCCTCCATCTCCTTCTCGTGCTGTCTCTTCTTCTCTCTTTCCTCATGCTGTATCCTGCGGATTTCCATTTCCTCATCCATCTTCTTCTGCTCTCTAGCTTCGGCTGCTTTCCTCTCCGCCGCTTTTTCCTTCTGCTCCGCATCATATCTGTCAAGTTCTTCGTTAACAAACGCTTTCGCTTCTTCTCCTTGTAATCCCTCTTCCTTTGCTTCCTGTCTGAGGATCTGCCTAAGCTTCGCCCTCTCTGCCATAACAAATCAGTGACTTGGACTAGTGTCGTAAATTTGTGATAGGTGATTAAGACTTAGTTTGGTCCCTTCTGAATAGACATAGAAATAGGTGATAGCTCAGTGAAATGCTAAAATAGAAATATATTTCACGAGTGAGATAGATGAAATATATCAGATTCTGTCTCTGACACTCGAGAAGCTCCTCTCATTCAGCCTATAATCTACAACAGATTTAGATTAGTCAGACAAATCTAATATATGTATGTATGTATGTATGTATGTATGTATGTATGTATGTATGTATGTATGTATGTATGTATGTATGTATGTATGTATGTATGTAATGTATGTAATGTATGTATGTATGTATGTATGTATGTATGTATGTATGTATGTATGTATGTATGTATGTATGTATGTATGTATGTATGTATGTATGTATGTATGTATGTATGTATGTATGTATGTAATGTTATGTATGTATGTATGTATGTATGTATGTATGTATGTATGTATGTATGTATGTATGTATGTATGTATGTATGTATGTATGTATGTATGTATGTATGTATGTATGTATGTATGTATTCTTGTATGTATGTATGTATGTATGTATGTATGTATGTATGTATGTATGTATGTATGTATGTATGTATGTATGTATGTATGTATGTATGTATGTATGTATGTATGTATGTATGTATGTATGTATGTATGTATGTATGTATGTATGTATGTATGTATGATGTATGTATGTATGTATGTATGTATGTATGTATGTATGTATGTATGTATGTATGTATGTATGTATGTATGTATGTATGTATGTATGTATGTATGTATGTATGTATGTATGTATGTATGTATGTATGTATGTATGTATGTATGTATGTATGTATGTATGTATGTATGTATGTATGTATGTATGTATGTATGTATGTATGTATGTATGTATGTATGTATGTATGTATGTATGTATGTATGTATGTATGTATGTATGCATATATATATATATAGGACCTCACATACCCACACACATAAGTGACGACAATAGACGCACAAACGTGAAAACTATGACAATGAAAAATTATGGATATTTGGGAACGAACTGACCAACACGCTGATTAAGTTAAATTGAATTTTAATTATCAGACTAAAATTCAGCCACAACACATAAAACAATTTACATTTAAAGCATATACAATTAGTCATAAAGTCAATGAATTGCTACAAGAATTAATTGACCCATTGGTATGATCTTTTCCCCAGATGTATAGCCCACAGTCCTGTTAGAAGAAAAGTGGTAGCCACGAAGAGTTACGGATACATATGAATTAGTCTAAGATTTCTCTTTAAAGGTATGAACAGACTTGGATACTCTGATCTATCCTAAGGAAAAATATTGTTAGCAACAAAACAAACTTGCATAAAGAAATTTAAGACAGCAAAATGGGTGCCAAAATACAACAATAAAGGAATCACTCAGTCCTGCATTCACCCTATTCAGTCAGCCGTGATCATGTGCTTTCGTTAATACTCACAGCTTTGGTAGCAACTTCTGGAAACACAATTTTTAGGACATGCATGTACAGAATCTTCAATGGTAGCCGTGGTCAAGACAACCCCAGTTCCAAAAAGACGGGTTGAATTCACTGCTTCAGCGAACGTTATCTTGGTTCTACTTATTTTAGGATATCTTGTTCTGTCACATTAAAATTGTCCAGGCACGAACGTTAACAGCGAGCACAGTGTCAATAGCTTAAGTTTCTAGTAATAAGGAATGTCAGGTCGGGTGCCATATCTCAGTATAGGAACTTAGTTGGTCACACCACCACTTGTCAACAGTGTCGGAAAAGTTATTGATTGTAATATCTTACTTGCCACAAAGGCTGAAAATGTACTTGAGAGTTTGTACAGAAATATTATCTGGCTCAAAGGCACAGTATAAGCATTTAGTCTTTAATAAAACCGTTAGTGAGAGTTGTACTCTGTCTATTTATGGAGACACGCGCTCTGTCAGACAGGTGTTAACTATTAAACCCCCGTGGTTAAAGGTAAAATGTTTCTTCTCTCAATTGTACTCAAACGCTGGCTAAGTTGGGTCACCCCAGTTTCACTGAATAAAGAAAGAACAAATATATAAAATACTTATATATACTATGTACTCGGTTATAACTTACATTATAAACTGCAAGCGGAGAGCTTGACTTATCGTTTAAAACTTCCCTTGAAATAAGTTATATTCATAAAATCAGTCATCATGAATTAGAAATACATACGTATTTCGTCAATACTCAATGATGAATCGATGCTGATATAGGTTAGTTTTAACATATTCTCGACTAGTTATTAGCAGTTAAATTAAATTCATTACAGCTGCATAAGTTTAAGCTAGAATATATAATTTATTCTGCTTTTCCACTGTAACACGTCAGATAGCGAATATAACGGTCTTACAATTATTCACTCTGCACAAAAGAAACTAGGGAAATAAAATAGTCGATTTAACACTTAATCACTCGCAAAATAGTAGATATATTATATTTACCTCAACACAGAACTACAGGCTATCGCACACTTTAGAATTATACGCTGATATATATATATTTGAAGTCTAGAAGCTCGGCAAATTTTCGAACAAACTAAGAACTTCGCTATACAGCTTATTCTTTTCACGAGCAACCTGTCTATTGCGAATCTTGAGGACTGAATGAAATAAAGTTTAACATTCTCGTTAATATCTTAAAACCCAGACAAAGGATGCACGCTATTGCGAGACCCCTAAATCGTCTCCCCTGTTCGTCTTAACACTTACGTCGAGGAGTGAGTTTCACCTCACACTATCGCTGAGAAAACTACCGTGAAGCTTCGTGTCAGAAGAACATATCAGACTATATGTCTCCTCATCATGTCTGACAGAGTGAATTCTCACACGTTTACGTCCATAATCTAGCCCAGGAGCGCCGTGTCATGAGAGAAGTATAGACACATGTCTGCTTTCTGTATCTCACTGGACGAATAGTCACACTATTCGTTACCATGACATCTTATGCAATAACTGCGTTTCCAGTATGAGAAACGAAACGGCGAAGTTAGAATGGGAAAAATAATCTTTTGTCGCAAACGAACGAATGCGAAGAAAAACAGGAAAAGGATAAAAGAGCGATAATAAAGTAGAGGACACGGGTAGAAAAGAAAAGAATATAGAAAATTTATTGATAATAAATCTCTATGCGACAACTAGTCGAGAAAGAAAGTAAGAAAATGATACACTGGTTCCTACCACTTACGAGAAAATACCAAACAAAAGATGATATACTTTAACCTGGGATACCTCCTCCTATGATATAGTATCTAACTATTGCTGCTATTCCTCGGCAATAAAGCACCTAATGCAGACGACTACGCCAAATAAATGGTAGTTAAGATTACTGACTGAAAAATAAGTTGCTACAGTGGAAACAAAATAATTATTGCAAACATTTTTTAGGAGAGAAAAAAATTCCCTTAATATTTAAGTCCACTACAAGTTCACCCCTAAAGGCAGTTAGGGTAAGGGAGGCAATTAACAAGACGTAATTGTCTGAACGCACTCCTTAGCTTAGCTCAAACACTTTCTTCTTCAGAACCCTGTGACTGTGAGACAATCACAAACTTTACCAGCGTTTAGTATTACAAAATCAATAATTAACATATATTCCTACAAAATCAAACTGTAACTCAAATGTATATTACTAAAAATGCTGTGGAAAAACAATTATTAATTTGTGTGGTCAGCACGCCCATAAACAGATCGTTGGTCTAGGGGAATAGTTATTCTTTTTAAAGATACACAATATCACGAGACAATCACACTCTTACTCTATTACAGAATAAAAAATCTACCAGACGAGCTAATACATTGTCGTGCTAGCTCAGAACTCAGAGTTCAATTCCCAGAAAACAAACACTATTAGTCGTATCGTCTGCCTCTTCTAAGTTCAAAAGCCCGATAGACGAGTCCACATTTGTCGTACTCGTCTTCCTATTCTAAGTTCAAAAATCCTTCACACGAGACCACATTTGTCGTAGATATGTGATAGGTGATTAAGACTTAGTTTGGTCCCTTCTGAATAGACATAGAAATAGGTGATAGCTCAGTGAGATGATAAAATAGAAATAGATTTCACGAGTGAGATGGAGGAAATATATCAGATTCTGTCTCTGATACTCGAGAAGCTCCTCTCAGTCAGCCTATAATCTACAACAGAGTTAGATTAGTCAGACAAATCTGATATAATATATATTAATATATATATGACCTCACATACCCACACACAAAAGTGACGACAATAGACACAAAAACGTGAAACTATGACAATGAAAAATTATGGATATTTGGGAACGAACTGACCAACACACTGATTAAGTTTAATTGAATTTTAATTATCAGACTAAAATTCCGTCACAACACATTTAAAAAATTTACATTTAAGCCTATACAAATAGTCATAAAGTCAATGAATTGCTACACGAATGATAGACCCATTGGTATGATCTTTTCCCCCGATGTATAGCCCACAGTCCCGTTAGAAGTGAAGTGATAGCCACAAAGAGTCACGGATACATATGATTTAGTCTAAGATTTCTCTTTAAAGGTATGAACAAGCTTGGATACTCTGTTATATCCTAAAGAAAAATATTGTTAGCAACAAAACAACAAAATTTGCATAAAGAAATTTAAGACAGCAAAATGGGTGCCAAAATACAACAATAAAGGAATCACTCAGTCCTGCATTCACTCTATTCAGTCAGCCGTGATCACGTGCTTTCATGCATACTTACAGCTTTGGTAGCAACTTCTGGAAACACAATTTTTTAGGACATGCACATACAGACTCTCCAATGCCAGACTTGGCCAAGAGAACCCCAGTTCCAAAAATACAGGTTGAATTCACTGCTTCAGGGAAACGTTTTCTTGGTTATTCTTATTTTGGATGTCTGTTTAAATCACATTAAAATTGTCCAGGCACGAACGTTAACAGCGAGCACAGTGTCAATAGCTTAGGTTTCTAGAAATGAGGAATGTCTGGTCGGTATTTAATCTCAGTATAGGACTTTATTTGGTCACACCACCACTGGTCAAAACTACGTCAGAATGTTACTGATAGTGATATTTACTTGCCCCACGGGCTGAAAATGTACTTGAGAGTTTGTGAAGAAATATGACCTGGCTCAAAGGCACAGTATAAGCATTTAGTCCTTAAAACACCTTTAGTGAGAGTTGTACTCTGTCTATTTATGGAGACACACGCAGACAGGTGTTAACTTGTAAACCCACGTGGTTAAAGGTAAAATGTTTCTTCTCTCAATTATACTCAAACGCTGGCAAAGTTGGGTCACCCCAGTTTTCACTGAATAAAGAAAAACACATATATAAAATACTTACACATACTATGTACTCGGTTATAACTTACATTATAAACTTCAAGCGGAGAGCTTGACTTATCGTTTAAAACTTCCCGTGTAATAAGTTATATCTATAAAATCAGTCATCATGAATTAGAAATACATGTGTATTATGTCAATACTCAATGATGAATAAGTGCAGTTATCAGTTAGTTAATATATTCTCGACTGATTATTCGCAGTTTAATTAAATTCATTACAGCTGCATAAGTTTAAGCAAGAAATTATAATTTATTCTGCTTTCCACTGTAACACGTCAGATAGCGAATATAACGAACTTACAACTTAATTTCTTCTGCACACAAGAAACTTGTGGAAATAAAATAGGCGATCAACACTTAATTACTCACAAAATACTAGATATCAAATATATATTTACCTCAACACAGAACTACTAAGAACTAAACCACTTCGACCAACTAAATGCCATCTTCTATCACCAGAGATTCTTAGGAATCGAACGTAGGTTGTTCTAGTCTTGACTGCGAAAGAGTGAATGAAATCTCAAACTCCGGTTAAGATATATGAAACAGACAAAGAGTCCCACATTATTTCGAAACCGTACCCCCCCCACCCCCCCACCCCGTCTTTTCCTCTCCTCTTAACTCTTACGTAAACCAAAAGATTGCCATAAACTGCCATTTCGCGTCTTTGACACCTCCGTCTAAGAAACTGGCCGTAGAGTGCCGTGTCAGATGGAAATGCTAGACGAATGTCACATTTCTGGTCGAGGCAGATGGCAGTTTCCACACCTCGCCGGGAACTTTAGCCGAAGAAACTCGTGTGACAGATGAAAATGTAGACAATTGTCTGCATCTATGTCTGGCGAAACGAATTATCACACATTCCGTCTACCTGCCGCGACTGACGTCTGATGTAATCAAATGCGTTCTCAGTAAGAGAAAAGAAACAGGTAAACGTTAGAATGGGAAAATAATATATTTTTCGCAAACGAAAGAATGCGAAAATAGAGAAAAAGGATAAAAGAGCGATAATAAAGTAGAGGACACGGGTAGAAAAGAAAAGAATATAGAAAATTTATTGATCATAAATCTCTATGCGACAACTACTGCTCTACAATCTGGGATGGCTGCTCCATGTCCAACACATAGAGACTCCATTCATTACAAAAACGTGCAGTGCGTCTAGTTTCTGACAAACACCTAACACACTTAATAGATCTATATAAACACCTTAACATATTACCTCTAGGAAAGCGCTTCCTCTTCAACAAAGCCAAATTCATCAACAAAATCCTATCACAGAGTGCTCCAAAGTACCTGTGGCCTATTTTCACATACATCGGAAGACACAGCCAACGCTTAAACATATGACATGTGCCCAAGCCAATGCTTGACTCATTCAAGAAAAGTTTAGCATTTTCTGCTGCTCATCTGTGGATCAATTTTCCACACAACCTAAAAAAACATGCTTAGTCCATATTCATACAATCGCAGACTTTTCAAATGCATCATGAATGCAGATTATATGCCACCCTAGTTTAGTTATGTTCCAAGATCATTTTCTAATGTCATGTGCATTTTTTTAAGAATTATTCATACCCTGTTCATTATTGATTATAATCAAGCCCTGTAAACTTGTGTAACTGTCATTCGTTTACAATGTTGGGATTTTACTTTGTTTTATTGCATTGATTGTTTAAAAAAAATATTGATAATGCAAGCGTAGGATAAACGAATTGAGTATGGGAGACAAGAGAAAGGATGGGCAGAATGTTAGACAGGCCTGCATGCCCAATTCTAAACCATTTGAAGATAGCTCGTACGTTCGTTCGTTCGTTCGTTTTATCTGATTCTGCTCTTGAGTTAGGGAGAGCAAAGAAAAACACGGAGTTCCTACTCACTCAATAGCAGACTGTTCAAATGTATCATGAGTTCCGATTCTATACTACCCCAATGTGATCATACTCGAATTACTGTCTGATTTACCGTATAGATGTTGTGGATTTTTTTATTCGTTTTTTTTTTTTTCATTATGTTCTTGTTTGCTTAAAAAATACTTTATTTAGATTATGATTGGGTAATGTCATTGTATGCTGTTAAATAACCTTTATAGTGTTTTATGCCTTAAATTTAATTCTTAAAGTAACATTTGGATATGAAAAGGTATAGTATGAAGATAAAAGAGAGTGGAAGGGCAGAATGTTGGACGGGCATGCGCGCCCAATTCTTAACCCTTCGAAAATAAAGTTCGTTCGTTCGTCTTCCTTATTTGTTTAAACAAGAGTAGGCAATACGTCTTGATAAGACAAAGATACCTTCGCCATGGACAAATGAACAAAGAAACAAAAAACACAGGGGAAAGAATTTATCTCATCCACTTGTACTACACCTCATCTCATCTCCGTATTCTCGCGTTCTATTCTTTTATTTTATTGTAGCTTCCATTCCCTTCTGATTGAATTAGTTTGTCCTAGACAAAGCCGACACCTAGACAGTTTTATCTGTCCTTTGTCACAGTCAAGACTTATTACCCATTTTTATGAACCCGACTGTTAACGATCCACTTGTTATATCACAGATTAATACAGTATAAGTCCATTCATTCTGAACATTCATCCATTCTCAACCAGGCATGTAAAACCCCATGGATGTGATGGTCAGTAACATCCACTAAATGACCAACCTTACTTCGAGAACCTCCAATTTTGATGTCCACTTTGGCATTTTTGACGATGAAGAACTGACAGCAGAGGCGATCCACATATTCAGTAAAATTGTTTTAACCGTCCAGTCGTTACTGTTATGTCTGCTCGGAATACCAGGTGAGATAAATTAAAGTGTTGATATTGGTAACAAAAATTGGTGTGTCTTATCACTTACCTGCACAAATAACAGATTATATTTATTGGACCTAGCTGACTGTTACCGTATGATTTACGGTCACCACAAATGTGAAGGTGGGATTTAAGTTATGTTTTTGTAGGAACGTAGTAATACCTTTACTGTGTACTGTTGTAGTCAGTCCGACCTGGGCCAAGCAGCTTTGTTATGCATGAATAGCTCACCAGGCGTTCAGGCGCTAACAGGGTGTCATGTTGACATACAAACATCAGACATTTCTTGTATGTGAGGTACTCGAAGTCTGTATGGTTGACAAGTGATGTGGGTGTGTAGAGACACGAATGCGTTTAGGATCTTTGATAGGTAAACAAGGCACCCACTCACTCACATGCAGTAGTCAGTAATTGTAGAAAACTGCTGGAACTTTCAACCATTTATTTACAGGTAGTCCTTAACAAATATTGTTGCTTAATATAGAAGTCTGTGAACTTGTAACTAAAGTCAAGACTTCATCTGGCTTCACCTGCCAGGCACTTCTTCTTCTGCTCAAAGTTATAGGCCGTAATGACGGGCCTTATAATGGTTGATAAACAACTGTGCTTTTTTTCATAGGCATGTATTATCTTCCACACTGAAACGTACCGCCATCCTGCGGGTTTCATATCAATATATGTTCATTGTGCTTCGGTAAAGTACTTCAACGAATAGACCTAATTGGCTACGTTAAGCACACAAAATGGACTCTGGATCACAAGAACTGTGAGCGCTACTCACAGGTTCATACTCAATTTTCTGCAAGCTTGGCATAATAATTAAGTTATTTTACCTTGGACAGAATTCCGAGAAATACACAAATAACACCTGTCGTCATTCCAGACGAACAGAATAACTCTGGGGAGAATCACTAAGATCACAAGACTAGCTTTCCCCCAGATAATGCAGAGAAGAAAACAACGGACATCTTCGTCCGGCAGGAAACCAGCTCATCAATACAGACGGAAGTCTGCTCGGTTCGCGCTAAAAGCTAGCGCATGCGTAGACAGAACAGGGTTCTTGTGCGTTAATTCACCGGGAAAATATAATTTTACAAATTTATTACCCAAACTGAGAACCGTCCTTTTTCTTGACTGAAAAAGGTTGATTTCACATTATGATTTGGGAGTGCCGCTGGTTTAAAAAAAAAAAAAGGAGGCAAGTTAAAAAAAAAAAGCGTTTCTCGCTTACGACAGACCCACCATCAACATCCCCCCCCCCCCGTATTTTTTAAAAGTTTATAAACCAATAGAACGGAATTGAATCAGTTCTACAAGTTAACGGTACACAGGAAACAAGGGAAATCGCTGCAGTTGCCTTCTCTAACTCAAGATCAGAGTCAGGTACCCATTTACAGCTGGTTAGACTGATGCGTGACACCTGTTCCCTTCCTCGCTGCCGTTGCCTTCTCTAACTCAAGATCAGAGTGAGGTACCCATTTACAGCTGGTTAGACTGATGCGTGACACCTGTTCCCTTCCTCGCTGCCGTTGCTTTCTCTAACTCAAGATCAGAGTGAGGTACCCATTTACAGCTGGTTATGGAGTGTTAGAGACTTCACCATACTAGGTCCAGCATCGAGAGATGGGGCCTACCTAGCTATAAATGGGTATTTAACTTTGAGTTAGGGAAGGAAAAGACAGCGAGGAAGGAAACTGATCTCCCCACCTCTCGATGCTGGACCTAGTATGGTGAAGTCTCTAACACTCCATAACCAGCTGTAAATGGGTACGTGACTCTGATCCTGAGTTAGAGAAGGCAACGGCAGCGAGGAAGGGAACAGGTGTCACGCATCAGTCAAACCAGCTGTAAATGGGTACCTCACTCTGATCTTGAGTTAGAGAAGGCAACGGCAGCGAGGAAGGGAACAGGCCGCCCCACCTCATAAAGCTGGGACCCAGTACATCGAAGTCTATAACACTTCACTCCCCTACGGCAGAATGTGCTACGTGACTACAACCTTACGAACGGCAGGCGTGTTTTAAAAAAAATTCTAAGCAACGGGGGAGGGGGGAGAGGACAATGTGAAATGACACTTTTTCAGTCAAGAAAGAGTACGGTGCTCGGTTTGGGTAATAAATTTGTAAAATTATAATTTCCCGGTGAATTAACGCACAAGTACCCAGAACAGATTTGAGAACAGTTAACTATCCCGTCTTAAGAAAGAATAAACACAGGGAAGGGAACTCCTAATCAACCTGTGTCAGGGAGTTAACATACAGTTCTGTACCTTCTACCGTCAAAAATATTAAATAGATTTACATCTTCTGGAACTGACAAAACTGACGGCAACACTGACGTAATTTTAATAAATGAAGCGTCCGTCATAAACACAAAGACCTGTAATTAACTTGTTACATAACACGTGGTCATGATACTTATAACGTTGGTGCATTAAATTCTGTAAAATCTTGTTGGATTAACGTCAGTATGACCTCATCGCCTGAATTTAAATAAATCGTAGTTGAATTATGTATCGTATCACCTTGCTCGATTAAGTTCTATGGAATGTTATGGACTTTACCTTGTTGAATTAATTTCTATAAACAGTTATTCGATTAAGTTCTGTATCCTTGCAGGATTAAGTTCTGTAAAAACTTGTTCGAATAAGTTCTGTATCCTTAAAGGGTTAAGTTATGTTTTTACAGTATTAAGGTCTGCTTAAACTTGTTGGAGTAAGTTATGTATAACTTTGTTGCATTGAATTATGTTTAACTTTGTTGTATTAAATTGTGTATAAGTTTGTTGTGTTAAATTCTGTATAACTATGTTGTTTCAAACTCTGTACAACCTTGCAGGATTAAGTTCTGCTTAATCGTGCTAGATTAAGGTCTGTATAAACTTGATGGATTAACCTTGCTGGATTAAGTTCTGTATAAGCTTGTTGGATTAAGTTCTGTATGACTGTCACGAAGTGGACCTATTCTGTTATCGTCTCTTACCTGTTTTTTTCATCGTTCTCATTATCATCTCTCCCGTCTTTGTCCCATCATCATTCTTTAACGTAATCGTTTATAATCACACCCTGTATTTAATTAAAACACTTTTTTCATCTTGGAGCTTTGATGGAACGTTTTCGTTCACAAACGTTAGCTTCATTAGATGCTGTTATCATAGCTGCGAACGGCAAAATTGGCGAATTGGGATTATGTTTGATAACATAAGCTCCTGGTGCAAGAAACGTTGTCCACCACATTTGATATAGCTGTTGATGTTGTTGTTATTTTGGGCTAGGGCTGCTGAGATTCTCGCTCTTTTGCGGCCATTACCTCGTTGAAGTCGCCTTGGTATTATCTAATACTGTAGAGCTAGGCTTTTCCTGTGGGTTTTCTGCAATTCCGAAACGTGTTAACTTGAAGTCATAACCCCACTATCTTCAGCTAGGCTGACATTTAAAGGATCATCACATCTGATCCCAAACTAGCAGGAAGAAGCGCGTGACATACTCAGTACTTCCCGCCATCCTAGGGGGTTCTCCAAATATGCAGAGCTAAAATACTGTGTTCTGGTCTTGGGCTCTCCAAAGATATTGTCATGTCCTACACAGAGCCACTTCTTCAGCTCCTCCTGCCTATCATGGGATCAAAGTGAAATCCTCCTTCATGCAGCCAATCAGGTAACAAACCTGAGTTACACCTGGGGCTCAAGTGACTCGTCCGCGCTTAGTGTGCAATGCTGGTTTATCAACACGTTTCTCCATAGGGGGAATCCCTGGAAGTGTGGATGATTTCAAAAGTCACTGAGGGTATAATTACTCACATTTTTATATAACACACTTGGAGCATAGGTTAGGTCTAGCGAGAAGGTGACACCTGTTAGCTCTCTTCTACAGCTATCTTCGAGAACTGTGCTGTTAACAACCTGACTTGTCTTGTGCGCTCCCTACCTCTGGTTCACCAGCTCTTTTCTTTGTTTTTGGGGACTACATTCTAATTTTTTATCCAACATGCATCACGCCACAGGGGGACTCCAACCAACATCAGACACTTATTCGTAATTGGTTTGGCGTTTGAGATGCTAAGATAGGCTACTCCTGATTGAACTTTTCTTATTAACAACCTGTGTGTGTGTGGCCAAAAATGTCTGCTTATATTCTACAGCACTGTACATCAGTGACTTCCAATTTCACCAAGAAACAATCACATACAGACAGGTAGATGGATTATTAGGACCCACATATAGGACAGGCTATAGGACAGGCCATAGGACAGGCCATAGGTCAGGCCATAGGACAGGCCATAGGACAGGCAATAGGACAGGCCATAGGACAGGCCATAGGACTGGGCGTGAATTCCCACATTAAAAGAGAATAGCCCCAGAGACACCACTTTGCACCTTACGATCTAGGATTCAACTTCAAGTGGACTCAGTTAGACACCTAACACACCTGGAAGGTACGGCGTCTTAAACAGTATCCCGACAAAATTCGGACGTTTCCTGTGCAAAAAGTTTGTGCTCAGTGTAGTGAAATTGACAGAGATACAACGGTAAAATACCTCCAAAGATAACATTTAAGGATAAAAACATAATGCGTAGGCTGCGAATAGTACATGATCGCCTAGACCGCGGGTCATCATCCTCCATAAAAATTGGAGAAACGATACAGGAGAGGATTGTTAAGATCACCCAGACGTCAGGAAGTGAGGTCTCACTCAGGGCCCTACCCGACAACAAAGTGATCAACATCCTCGAGGTGATAACTGGACGGAGAGGTATCGCCAAAGTAGGGAGGCACGAAAAGGGAGTAGTGCTTTCTCTCAACAACACAGACAAAACAACCTCGCTGATGATCGAACTGGAATCCGGTCCAAAAGAAATCCAGTTGCCCCACCAAATAAAAGTGGTGGTGGAAAAGTACAAGACAACAAAGAAGTTGGTCATCAGAGGGGTGGATACCAGATGTTCCGAAGGCGAGGTCCACAGACGCCTTCAAGCTGAAAACACAAATCTTAAAATCACGCAGGTGGAAAGGCTAAAAACCTGGGCCAAGAAAGATACCAATCTGATGATAGTCACGGTAGAAGGATCGACAAGACCCGAGAGACTGACGCTCGAAACCACAACCAAAAAGACAGAAGCCTATATCCCTCCGGTGATGCAGTGCTCCAACTGCCAGCAGTTCTCGCACACAAAAAAGACGTGCAGGAGAGATGCAATTTGCCGGTATTGTGCTGGTAGTCACCAATATGGCGACTGCCCCAGGGCTAAGGAGGACCGCAACTACAAAGAAACTAACGAAAACCGTATCTGTGCAAACTGCCACGGAAACCACGGGGCAAGGTACAGAGGATGCCCTGTGTTCCAGGAAACTAAGAGCATCTTGAAGGAGGCCGTGTCTAAAAACATACCCTTCAAAGAGGCCAAACACAGAGTGAATGCGGATGCTACAGAAAAACAGCGCACGATGGACAGAAGACAGCTACACAAGCTGACCGCTGAAATCAACGAAATGAAAAGGAAACAGCAGAACGAAAGCAGAAACAAGCAGGATCCCGTAGACGACAAGGACAGCGGTGAAGACATAATAGATATGCAGAGCGCCAGAGAAATGTTACAGAGCGCCCAGGCAATGCTACAGGAAACAAAATCCATCAAACACGAGATAGAAGTTGACATCGCCAAACTCACAGAGCTAAAGGCAGAGAACGAACAAATACTCAAAAGAATTGAAACAACCATCAAACACGAGATAGAAGTTGACATCGCCAAACTCACAGAGCTAAAGGCAGAGAACGAACAAATACTCAACAGAATTGAATCAGAGAGAAGGATCGTTGAGGATATCCTTACAAAAACTAGAGAACAAAACAAAGAAACGAAAGACAAAATGAAAATCGACATCGTACAGCAAATGTTACTCAATCAAGATAGAGCATTAGCAGCCAGAAACGCTAGAACAGCTACTACCAACGATAATTGAAAAAAGCACTGTCACAGATACAGGAGAGCAAGAAGACAAAAGCAACAGAAACTAGTAGCGTAGAAACACACAAAACTAAACGAGCCAGATAGTTGAGGCAGGACATAAAAAACACCATGAGAGCGACACGGCACCACAAACGGACAAAGAGGAATCCAGACAGCCAGCAAGTGGTCCTTTTCAGGACCAGTCACCTCCAGGACTACGAACGAGATACCAGTGAAGACGATAACACCCTATATACCCCAATTATAACCAAATTTCAGGTTGAACAGGGTATCACAGCAACATAGTAGAAGAAAACAACAACAACAACAGGAGGGGAACGGCGGATCAAAAAGGAAAAAAATATGACTGGAAAGATTGCGTGAGACTAGAAAGGCTAAGGAGACGCAATTGGGGGGGAACGGAGAAAAGTCACGTTTCCCAAGTTGACATAAAAGTAAGCAACTCGACAGAAGGGACCATAGATATGTTACGCCACAGTCATTTATTGGACGCTTTTGCGCGATACCAAGCTTTTGATTTGAATTGAGCGGCAGAACGCAGATGTTTGGAATATTACAAAAATTAAAAAGTAATTTTTTCTTAATATTAATGTTAGGAATATAAAAATTAGCTGGCCGGATGGCCCATTCTGAGCAGTGAACTAATATGTTCTTAATTTTACAAACGGATAGATAATATTGAAGATAATGACAAAAGACAGTGTTGTTCACATCAGCGACAGACTGTATTGAATAAAAAGTGTCGCTATTTGCACAAAAAAACACGACCTTGGGACGCAGGTGTTCAAATCTACGTAGTATGGAAGAGAGGGACATTGGTGGTAGCTGTGTCTAAATATAACTTTTAACGACAAAATTTTGGAGGGGAGAGAAAGGTTGGTTCAAAAATCAAGTACATTTTTGTAGAAACAAAAGTAGAGACGGACAGACTAACAGATAACCATCCATACTTGACTGAAGCATGACTGAAATGACTTTAGGGTAGGAAATTTGAATTTAAAATAAACCTAGGCAGTGATTGGCTACAAACAATCATATTATTAGCGCTCAGTCGCGCAAGTGGGGCCATTCTTCAATAGTTGTTCAGTGATAGACACAGATTTTAAAGTGTGGTGATTTCCATATGAAAGAAAGTGAAAGAAGTTTAGGGACGCCATACTATAGCCAGCAGCTCAGCTGAGTTTTGCTAGCAATTCTGTGTTATTTATTCATAATCTGAGCTGTGAGTTTCAGTTGTCAACAAAGCAGTGTCTATTCAGTTGGTGACTTTACTCGAGTGTATCTGTGCAGTACTTGTGACAGAGACCACCATTATTGCCCGCCAGCACGGAGAGGTGGGACCACCAGATTTCAGCACCAGAGCTACAACTACAAGATGAGTGAGCCTCTGGTCTGCTGGACATTCACCAACGCCGTTTAGTTACTAATACCCCCATAAAAATTCCCACCATTTTCTGGACACTGTGTAGTCAATATAGACAGGTGTGATGAGGCCACCCCAACAGCACAAACATTAACTATCCTCCCAAGTAGATGACTACTAGAACATTTTAATAAAACTAACTAGTATAGTACATATATATGTACACTATTGCATTTATGATATAATATTCCATGCATTTCTTTCATAATCTCTAAATCCTTTTAAGTTCTGGTCAACCTAAAAAATTGATCCAGAACAAAATAAATGTAATATAATTCTATCAAAAAATTTTACACTATTGAGTTAGTTCAGTGTGTTGTAATATTTGTTAAATATTATTAGTCTACTTAAATATCTGTGGGTATATCTATATCTATCACACCACATTACATATCATAACCCTAGACACTTTACGTAGCTACATTCATTAGAGAAAAAAAAAGATAAGTGTGAGGTCGTAGTGGTAGCAAGAAAGGCCTTCTGACAATTCACAACTACATTTTATCTCAGGAGCCTTCACAGCTGGCCTCATACAATTACATTTAGTAATATCACCATCATACAATACCATCAAACACCACTACATATATTGGGGTCTTGTCCAGGGATAATTAGCCCAACAGTAATATTAGGATCTCCTGGTGGGAGAAATAAAAGTAGGGAAATAAATTGTAAAATTTCCTTTAAAATTAAAAGTGTCCCTGCAGATAAAAGTTGGTGAATCTTCACAGCCAGTAATAATTAATTAGTTAACTGGTTAGTAGAATTAGTTAGACTATAGTCATAAGAAGTACTTAGTGTATTTACTGGTTAGAGATTTAGCTTGTATATTATTATATTGTCTAAAAAAGTATGGCGGAGCTGGCAAAATTTAGATCAGCTGCTGTGCTCACCGCGAAGGAGATGGGAATGGATGGTCAGATTTTAATTCAATACGTAACGGCTGAATGTGATAAATATATTGAAAGGGAAGATAGAAAGGTAGCTGAAGAGAAGAGGTTACAAATTGAGGCTGATAGAGAAATTAAGAGGCTGCAGATTGAGGCAGAAGAAAAAAACGACAGCAAAGGGAGGCAGAAGAAAAACGACAGCAAAGGGAGGCAGAAGAAAAAAGGTTGACTGCCGAAAGGGAGGCAGAAGATAGAAGGTTGCAAAGGGAGCACGAATTACGACTAAGGGAGCTGGAATTACAAGGCCAGGCTCCTGAAAATGGTGCCAGCCCTTTTGCCTCAGATGCTACGCCCAGTCTGGGAGCCTCAAACTCAGCTATGGGGTTTCATTTAGACCATTTTGTTGAAAAAGACGATGACATAGAGGGGTACCTAGGACGTTTTGAGTTATTAGCTACTACATATGGGTTAGAGAGAGAGAGGTGGAGCTTAAAGCTATCACAGGGATTGAGAGGTACTTCTTATGAAGTATTTGCCAAAATGAACAGGGAAGACCAAGACAATTATGACATGTTAAAGCAGGCTTTGTTATTAAGGTACGAGAAGAATGGTGAATTTTATCGTAAGAAATTTAGAAATGCCAAACTGTTGTCTGGGGAGACATACCACCAATTCTCTGCTAGACTAGAAACCTATTTGGAGAAATGGACGGCTCTGGGGAAGACCCAAGATCTTAAGGAAATGATCATGATTGAGCAATTGAGAGAGTCCATGGCTCCAGACATGAGAAAATTTCTCATGGAACAAGGTGCAGAGAAGTTGGGGGAAATTTTAAATGTTGCTGAGAGGTATCAGGCAGCCCAGGCAGAGGTAAGTGGTGCTAAGAAGAAGCACATAGACAATTTTAAAGCTCCACAGCAATTTAATAAATTTGATAATAGAGAGCAGGGAAATAAAGGTAGGACAAACTTTGAGCGGCCATGAAATGACTATCGCGACAGAAACTCACAGTTCAATGACCAAAAGTTCAATGAAAGAAAACCGTTGAACCAAGGAAAAAGATGGTGTAAATGGTGCAAGAAGGATAACCATAACACCGAATTTTGTAGAAGGAAACCTTCAAACATTGCTGCAATGAAGTCGGGGACGCGAAGATTAAAGGTTAATCCTAATGGACAACAGGAACCTTATCACCCCCCAGTTTGTGAGGATGTTATTTGTAATGGGGTCACCATAAGGTGCCTTTATGATACAGGTTTGGATTATGATTCAGTTGTGAAGTCTAGCTTAGTGGACCCAAGTCAGTATACCACAGAAACAGTGGAAATACAAGGGGCGACTAAGGACATACCACTCATGACACTTCCCATCGCAAGGATAACGGTGAAAACTCGCTATGTGGAAGGAGAAATCAGAGCAGCAGTGATAGATGAACCAATCTACCCTCTGATATTGGGGTGTAGATACGTCTTCTTGGGGAACCCCGAGAAACCTGTGATCATGGCGACAGTGCAGACCAGGTCACAGAAGAAGGAGGAAGAAGGTGAACCTATAAATGCTCATCCAGAGGAGATGAGGAAGGCGCAGGCTGAGGATAGGACACTCAAGCCCTGTTTTAAAAAATTGCCCAAATGCCACACACCTCCGAGCAAGGGGGAATATTTCATGAAGAACAAACTCTTATACAGGAAGGCCGGAACTGGAACAAATGGTCACAACCAGCTGGTTCTTCCCACTTCATATAGAGATAAAGTGATGGAACTCGGGCATGCGATTCCCTTCAGTGGTCACATGGGGATCAGCGCCACAGGACAGCGTATAGCTTGTCATTACTTCTGGCCAGGGATAACGGAGGATATAAAAAGATATGTCAAATCCTGCCCAGAATGTCAAAGGGTAGCTCCAAAGCACTGGACTGCTCCTGCAACTCTAGGGGAAATGCCCATAGTGGGAACACCTTTTGAGAGGGTTGCAGTGGATATTGTAGGACCTCTCACTCGGACCAAGAGGAGGAACAGTTACATCCTTACTCTGGTGGACACTTGTTCTATGTGAGGAGAGGCGGTAGCCCTGCCATCAATTGATTCAAAACATGTAGCAGAGGCACTACTTACAATATTTACCCGATTAGGATTCCCGCATCAAATCTTGACGGATAATGGTTCTCAGTTCAAGGGGAAACTAACGGAAGAAGTTTTTAAGCTATTTCAAGCCAGGCACTTTCATTGTAGTCCGTACCATCCACAAGGGAACGGCCAGGTAGAGAGGTTCAACGGGACTCTCATTTCTATCCTGAGAAAGCTGGCACACGAAAAACCGGATCTGTGGGATCAATTCCTGCCCGCCGCATTGTTTGCGTACCGGGAGGTACCACATAGTTCAACCGGGATGGCTCCCGCAACTCTGCTATTTGGGAGGCCAATAAAAGGTCCTTTAGAAGCTTTATTAAGGACCTGGACAGATGAGAAGGCGGAAGAGACTGTTACCTCATCGTATCAATATGTGAACGAACTGACCACTCGTTTGAAAGCTGGATGGAAACTGGCAAATGATAATTTGAAACAAGCCAGGAAGAAACATGCAGCATATTTTAATAGGAAGGCAAAGGACAGGGAACTGGCAGTCGGAGAGAAGGTGCTGCTTCTACTACCGGGAAGCCAGAATAAATTACAAATTGGTTGGCAAGGTCCATATACGGTTCTAGAGAAGGTGTCTAGAACAAACTATAAAATTGACAAAAAGGGGAAGGAAAAAGTTTATCATGTAAACCTGTTAAAGAAGTATCTGGACAGACCACTCCAGGAAAGCACCCCCTTATTGACCTTGGCTATTGCAACCCAGATGCAAAAAGAACCACTCACCTCACATGAATACCCATTACATCCTTGTGAAACAGCAGCACAGGTAAAAGTCAGTAAGCACCTGACTAAAAACCAGAGGGAGAGAGTTCAAAAGGTTCTGGAGGAACATACAGATGTATTAACAGATAAACCAGGCCATACAAATTTGCTACAGTATGACATGAAACTGGTAGACTCAAACCCAATCTGTATGAGAGCCTATTCTATTCCGTTCGCGAAGGAGAAGGCATTGAAGGAAGAAATAGAGTATTTGATGAAGGAGGGGATTATTTCGCACAGTGAATCATCTTTTAGTTCTAGTGTCGTTTTGTTGAGGAAACCGTCTGGGGAACACAGACTGTGCATAGATTACAGGAAACTGAATGCTGTCACAGAAGGACAAGTGGATCCATTACCAGACACAAAACAGTTATTTGCCAGACTGAACAAGGCAAAATACTTTTCAAAGGTGGATCTTAGTAAAGGCTATTACCAGATCCCAGTGAAGCCTGAAGTGAGACCTTATTTGGCTTTTAGCACTTCGGATGGACATTATGAATTCAATATGCTACCATTCGGACTGAAAAATGCTCCCAGTGTGTTTTCAAGGATGATGCGAAAATTGTTGGATCCCCTGAATAACCCATGTATCACGAATTTCATGGATGATATTCTCGTCGCCACAGAGACATTTGAAGAACACATTGAAGCTCTGGAGATGTTGTTTGATAGACTTCGGGAGGCGAATTTGACTGCTAGGCCAACAAAATGTTGTATTGGATGTAAAGAGTTGGAATTCTTGGGGCACACTGTATATCAGGGTAATATGACCCCTGATCCTAAGAACTTGGAAAAACTGCAGAGAGCACCTAGGCCACAAACAAAAAAGGACGTGCGATCATTCGTGTCGTTATGCGGATTTTATCAGAAATACATCAAAAATTTTAACGCTATTTGTGCTCCTCTGACTGATCTGATTCGCAAGGGACTTCCAGATAAAATTATTTGGACTGCACAATGTGAACTAGCGTTCCAAGAGTTAAAGGAAAAACTCACTAGCAAGCCTATTCTCAAACTGCCTGATTTGACACAGGACTTTGTCTTAAGAACCGATGCAAGTAATGTGGGACTCGGAGGGGCTTTGTTGCAAAGATCATCTTCACCTGATGGGGAACTTAAACCAGTCGCTTATGCAAGCCGCAAATTGAATAAGGCGGAACAAGGATACTCCACAAGCGAAAAAGAATGTTTAGCATTAATCTGGGCAATAAAGAAGTTTCAAATCTATCTGTATGGTAGGACTTTTTGTGGTGGAGACGGACCATCAGCCTCTCGTGTTCTTGTCTCAGGCTAAGCATGAAAACGCAAGATTGCTGAGGTGGTCTTTGTTGCTTCAACCTTATCAGTTTAGTATCCAATATATCCCAGGCAAATTGAATGTCGGTGCAGATTTCCTCAGTCGGCACCCCTGTGATCAAAATTAGAGTAGTGGCAGACGTGAGGAGTAATTTTACCTATGTGTATCGCTGGTTTTGGAACTTGCCATAGGCATGTTTTCAAGTGGGGAGATGTGTAGTGAAATTGACAGAGATACAACGGTAAAATACCTCCAAAGATAACATTTAAGGATAAAAACATAATGCGTAGGCTGCGAATAGTACATGATCGCCTAGACCGTGGGTCATCATCCTCCATAAAAATTGACTTGCTAGACAGGAGGGGAACGGCGGATCAAAAAGGAAAAAAATATGACTGGAAAGATTGCGTGAGACTAGAAAGGCTAAGGAGACGCAATTGGGGGGGGGGGGGGGAACGGAGAAAAGTCACGTTTCCCAAGTTGACATAAAAGTAAGCAACTCGACAGAAGGGACCATAGATATGTTACGCCACAGTCATTTATTGGACGCTTTTGCGCGATACCAAGCTTTTGATTTGAATTGAGCGGCAGAACGCAGATGTTTGGAATATTACAAAAATTAAAAAGTAATTTTTTCTTAATATTAATGTTAGGAATATAAAAATTAGCTGGCCGGATGGCCCATTCTGAGCAGTGAACTAATATGTTCTTAATTTTACAAACGGATAGATAATATTGAAGATAATGACAAAAGACAGTGTTGTTCACATCAGCGACAGACTGTATTGAATAAAAAGTGTCGCTATTTGCACAAAAAAACACGACCTTGGGACGCAGGTGTTCAAATCTACGTAGTATGGAAGAGAGGGACATTGGTGGTAGCTGTGTCTAAATATAACTTTTAACGACAAAATTTTGGAGGGGAGAGAAAGGTTGGTTCAAAAATCAAGTACATTTTTTGTAGAAACACAAGTAGAGACGGACAGACTAACAGATAACCATCCATACTTGACTGAAGCATGACTGAAATGACTTTAGGGTAGGAAATTTGAATTTAAAATAAACCTAGGCAGTGATTGGCTACAAACAATCATATTATTAGCGCTCAGTCGCGCAAGTGGGGCCATTCTTCAATAGTTGTTCAGTGATAGACACAGATTTTAAAGTGTGGTGATTTCCATATGAAAGAAAGTGAAAGAAGTTTAGGGACGCCATACTATAGCCAGCAGCTCAGCTGAGTTTTGCTAGCAATTCTGTGTTATTTATTCATAATCTGAGCTGTGAGTTTCAGTTATCAACAAAGCAGTGTCTATTCAGTTGGTGACTTTACTCGAGTGTATCTGTGCAGTACTTGTGACAGAGACCACCATTATTGCCCGCCAGCACGGAGAGGTGGGACCACCAGATTTCAGCACCAGAGCTACAACTACAAGATGAGTGAGCCTCTGGTCTGCTGGACATTCACCAACGCTGTTTAGTTACTAATACCCCCATAAAAATTCCCACCATTTTCTGGACACTGTGTAGTCAATATAGACAGGTGTGATGAGGCCACCCCAACAGCACAAACATTAACTATCCTCCCAAGTAGATGACTACTAGAACATTTTAATAAAACTAACTAGTATAGTACATATATATGTACACTATTGCATTTATGATATAATATTCCATGCATTTCTTTCATAATCTCTAAATCCTTTTAAGTTCTGGTCAACCTAAAAAAATTGATCCAGAACAAAATAAATGTAATATAATTCTATCAAAAAATTTTACACTATTGAGTTAGTTCAGTGTGTTGTAATATTTGTTAAATATTATTAGTCTACTTAAATATCTGTGGGTATATCTATATCTATCACACCACATTACATATCATAACCCTAGACACTTTACGTAGCTACATTCATTAGAGAAAAAAAAAGATAAGTGTGAGGTCGTAGTGGTAGCAAGAAAGGCCTTCTGACAATTCACAACTACATTTTATCTCAGGAGCCTTCACAGCTGGCCTCATACAATTACATTTAGTAATATCACCATCATACAATACCATCAAACACCACTACACTCAGCAGAAAAAACGCGGGGTACGTTTTAATATATAGCCTACATTTTACCATTTACATTTGCATTTTGACATGTATAAATTGCTTGTGGATGTACAGTTGCATATTAGGCTAGCAACCTCATCACTGCAAATAACTTGACACATGACCCACCACTGCAAGAGATGGTTACTGCTTCGTGCGGGTTTCCTCACAAAGAACCAACAGCAGAGGTGGCCTCAGGCTCCATAGAGAGCAGGGAGTTGATGATATCATGGTGTACATATTTATTATACAAGCACTTTAGGACATTTCATATATAAATATATATTTCAATTGTCGATTTGCGTTGTCCAAAAGCAATTTGATCCGACTCACTGGGGTTAAATTAAATGCTCAGGGAGAGTAAGATTTCTGAAGAAGATGCTGAAGAATATGCCAGGAGACCCAATACTTAGCAGAGACATTTGTCTCCTTTCAGTTTGTGGTACAAATTTGTGGTACAAGTTGCTAGTAGCCGATGCTGTACACCACATCAGACGGATCTTGAAGACGCTTGACAACCTTTGCAGTTACCTCAGCCTTAATGCCGGAGACGTGCTACAGCCACCAGATTTGACTGTTATAGAGATGTACAGTCTGAGGCACCTGTTGGAAACATCAGCGGCTGAAGCAGACGCATACCGACCCGACACCGGAAGCTAATTTTCCACCACAGCTTAAATTATCCGAAAATGATAAATATCATCGCCTCTTTTTTATAAGCAAATTTTGTTTATTTTAGATTGTTAAAATGTAAGTGATTATTAAACCTGTTTATCCTCAAATGTAAAGTTATAGTTGGCTTAATCACTATTGAGTGAAATGTATGTCAGCACCAGTATGGTTCATACTGGTCTAAATATATAACCAGATAGAGGTATTAGATTAATGGTTGCTCAATTACCTTCAAATGGGGGCTTAGAAATACGTGCAAAGATATATTTACCTCAGAAGGGGCGGGAGAATAAAAAGTTCATGACAGCTTAGATGATCACAGTTGTGTAATGCTTCCTTTTCTTTAAAATCCTGTGAGGCTCCGATAAGATAGAAGCATCAATCTTCTATTTATATCTCTGCCAAGAGTCATCTTCAATGAAGGTTAAATCCTTTGAAGACCCTCATCATTATACTCTGGGTTTGGCGATTATTGGACCACTACTAAGGAACAGGGGAGACAATACCGTCACACCCTTGATTCATTATTTTATTCCAAAGTGTCGGATAAATTCTACAGTGTTTAATGAAAAGTTTCGTGAAAGAGGTTTGTAGACTTTATAAATTTATGATTGCTTTTTGCAATTAGTCTCATAGCTAATATGCTAAATGTTTTTTGCTTTACTTCTATTTCTTAATTGTTAGAAAAAACACAGATTCTTCCTCTCAAATAATTTTATGTCTTACGTGTAAGGAAGTAGTTTACAGTTAATACATGTCGTAAATTTATTTATAGAGAAAGAGTCTTAGAAATAGTGGTCCGGTTTAGAGTGTAGAATGATGGTGAAACGCTCAGTGATAGAAATGTAGAGAGTAAATAGTTGCTTCACAGAGTGCTGGAGGAGAGTAAAGACAGACTTATTTACGACAAATCGTTTCTCTCAATCTACTCTTCGGGCTCTCCTGGTCAAACAATTATTTGCCAGTTTCCAGACACACACCTGCTCTCACACCGATATGGTGCTTCAAACACACAGACGACGTGGATACAACTATATTAAACAAATAGGGGAAATTTTAGGCTTTGGGTATTCCAACACAGTAACAATTAAGTTTATGTTGTTTATTAAAGTTAAAAAAAACAATCACTACAATAATGATGTGTTTACAGCAAAAATTATCATACGTACAGGAAAATGCAAATAACAAGGTAGGGAGGGGGTGAAGAAGATTGGTATCGACTAAGCCCGTCCCGCTTATTAGACAAAGATAAACCCAGTCCAAAGATAGATAGTTATCAGGAACATAGGTACGTTAACCTAACAGTGAAGTTAATTACTCTGAAAGAGGTGTTTCAAAATTAAGTATGGGTGGTAGAAAGAATCCTGTTCCTCCCAATTGTTCTTCCCTTTTCTAAGCAAATTAAAAGGAGGGGGTTTTAAACAGAGTTAACAAATTATCAGCTATCCCACTTAAAGGAACAATGCAGGGTATACAGAAAATTATATTACCAGGTAAGCAAGTTAACAAAAGGGTTACAAAAAAATATTAAATTTCCTGTCATTCATACACGCGCGTGACGATCCACACTCATATATTCACACACTTACCGATTACAGCATCAGACAATCCAATAGAATTATATAAACAGCAATTACACTCTTGACCCATGAAAAGGTCTGGTACTTCCGTGTCCCGCCCCAGATGTTGCGAGGTTTGCTGATAGCAACTATTCTCACTTATCGCCGGACTTGAAGCCTAAGAGTTATTGTGTTTTATTATATAAAAGGATTCTATGGGATGGCACTGACACAGTTCGACACAGGGGTGAAAATGAAGTGGTCTCTTTAATCTTCCGCTATGGTAAAATTCCTTTAATGCGTGATGATAGTAACTGACCGGTAAGTTTATTAATCCAGTGAGGAAAAACTTAAGCCGTCACAGTTCAGGAAAATATGTACTCTCTCACAGTAGGGCAGTAAATCAAGTATCGCTACTGGCACGGTTCAACTTCCAGTTTATCTTACAGATTTGTAATTTTAATATGATGATTGTTCTTTAAATAGTCTTGGGTA
The DNA here is from genome assembly GCA_024509875.1 of Oreohelix idahoensis. Lineage (NCBI taxonomy): Eukaryota > Metazoa > Mollusca > Gastropoda > Stylommatophora > Oreohelicidae > Oreohelix > Oreohelix idahoensis. Next base: position 347,327 of record JAMPIV010012948.1, read on the forward strand.
GGCTTTCTTTCATGTAAGTATGATAGCTAGGTCGCATCGAACCGCCACAAGACTAAATTTAAAAATGTTTCATCAATATGTCTGGAAGTTTTTAAGATGATTTCTTTATTGCTGGGATCGCAAAGATTACGATCACTCGTTTTGCACAGAAATAGAATTCACTGCAAATATATATAAAAATCCAGGGGATAATCTAGCAGGATTTTTAATATAGCTAGTGCTTCTGTAAAGGTCTGGCCAACGAGTGATAAAGTGTATTTCTACGTGGTCTGTATATATCTAACTTAATTGTAAGATGAGTGGGACATGAGAAAATTGACACCTTTTTAGATCTCAGGACACTTTGGAGGTTCTGACCGCCAGACTAAAGAGAGATCCCGCCCCTGGATTTCTGTATCGCCGTTCGCTGCGTCCGTTCCGGCTTTCCCCGTTCGCTTTCACTGCGATCGGTTCTGCGTTTGGCACGGAGATGCGACATACCGGCAAGAAACTTGCTGTCTTTGATCGTGGTGCTAGTCTTTCCTGAAATCCCCCAGTCTGTGTCTTTGATCGTAGTCGCTACTATCTGTTTGATTCTGGCGCCGCCCCCTATGGGCCAAGTTAATGAAAATACTGCATATGATTGCTCAAGAGATGTCCATGGGCGTGATTTAATCTCTCCTTAAATCAATGCGATGACCAGAATGAATGATAGATAAACTGTCCCCATATTAATCAGCAAACGTGTGGAACGGTTGCATAGCTAATGAGTCCAGGTGAAAAAAAATCCCGTTTGACGAAAGGTTACAAAATTCGGGGGCACTAATGTTATCCAAGGGGTCGCTACGAAGGTCGTACTATATCATCCAACACTTCAGGGTCATTCAGGGTCGGCTGAGTTCGTCTGTCACAATATATTTTAACCTCGTATGGATTATTAGATCATCACTACAGACTGAAATGGGCACATACTATCATGTAAATAATGCAGAGTAAGATAAAACGAAAGTCAACTACTGAATTTAAATATGATATAAATAATGAAGCTACTGTATTTCTCTGTACTGTTTTGGCGTCTAATCGAAAAGAAGCTAGAAAGCCTACGTTCGGATAGCAGAATTCGTAAGATAGGACATCAAAACGTCCTTCGTTAGATCGATGTTTATCCAAACTCACCTTTGTTCACGTCAGTGGTTCCAACATTTTCACTGATCCATTTATCAAATTCACGAACTGACAAGTTTAACTGTCTATTGATCAAGTTCAAATCACTAACAAACTTATTTTCCTGAACCAGGTTCAGTTACTCAATGCATCAGTGCAGGAAGTAAATTCTTCTACTCAAAACATGTAATGCACGACATCATTTCATTCAATCAAGCGTTATTGAAAGAAGGCTTCTCCAAGCAGAAGATATATTCGTGAAGAATTCAAGTCAGTACAGTGCTTTCTGAAGACCAGAGCGCAGTCAGTTTCATGAGATAACTGTCAACATCTATGCTAGGCCATGATAACTTAAATGCAGAGCTATTTAAGACATACCCTGAGCTAGCAGCAGAACTATTAGAACCACTATTTGCACAAGTCTGGAAAACGAACCAACACCATCAGAGTGGAACAAAGGAATAATTGTCAAATTGCCCAAGAAGGGAGATCTTGCAGACTGCAATAATTGGAGAGGAATCACTCTTTTCTCAGTTCCCAGCAAAATACTAGGCAGGATAATTATACAGAGAATTTTAAAGGCAGTAGACCACAAACTGAGGAAAGAACAAGCAGGATTTAGAAAGAACAGGAGATGTGTAGATCATATATTCACTCTCAGGAACATTATACAGCAGTGCTCAGAATGGCAAAGACAGCTTTACATTAATTTTGTTGATTTTGAAAAGGCTTTCGACAGCATACATAGGGACAGTTTATGGAAAATACTGAGGGCTTATGGAATTCCAAGTCGCATAGTGTCAATCATAATAAGAATCTATGCCAACTTTACGTGTAGTGTTGGTCAGAGCAACCTAACCTTTGAGGTGAAGACAGGAGTACGACAGGGATGCCCCTTATCAACCACTCTATTTTTAACAGTCTTAGACTGGGTGATGCGCCAGACAACAGAGGGCAGTCCAAGAGGAATAAGATGGACAACATTTTCTACATTGGAAGATCTGGAATATGCAGATGACATTGCACTACTAGCACATTCACATCAACACATCCAGGAAAAAACGGATAGACTTAATAAGTTTAGCCAGCAGGTGGGCTTGAATGTCAATTTAAAGAAGTCTGAGGTCATGACGCTCAATGTGAGCAACCCTGAGCCCATATCAGTAAGGAATCAGCAATTGGTACAGACAGATACCTTCACATACCTAGGAAGCATAGTAACACCAGACGGCGGGGCAGGCAAAGACATCAACATCAGAATGAATAAGGCAAGAACAGCCTTCTTTAGCCTAAACAACATCTGGAAGTCCTCCCAATACAGCACAAGCACAAAATTAAGATTGTATCAGAGCTGTGTGCTTTCTGTGCTTCTCTATGGTGCGGAATGCTGGAGAGTTACAGAGAAGGAAATGTCAAAATTGTCCTCTTTTCACACAACATGCCTAAGAAAAATTCACCGAATCTTTTGGCCAAATACCATCACTAACCAAGATCTGCTTACTCGTAGCAAGCAAGAGGACATGCACACCATCATAGCTGGCAGACGCTGGAGCTGGGTTGGTCATGTCCTCAGAAGAGACCCCGATGCCATCACAAGAACAGCTATGCTTTGGACCCCTGAAGGAAAACGAAAGAGAGGCCGACCAAAAACAACTTGGCGGAGGACTGTGGAGGCTGAGATGCAAAGAATGAACCAGAGTTGGGGCACTGTACGAAGGATGGCCACCGACCAAGCAAAGTGGAATAAATTTGTTGTTGCCCTACAAGACGCCACTAGGCGTGATGGCCACTGACTGCTTTGACGGTCGGCGGCTAAGGATCAAAGAAGAAGAAATCTATGCTAGGAAGATTTCAAATCGCTGATGGGCAGTACATCTAAAAGGTTATCTCAACTACTGCACGTGTGATATTTACATCAACAATTACTCATCTCTGAGATAATCCACTCAATTAAAAAAAAAAACGTTTACGTTGAACAGTCTGTGGGACCTAAGACGCGTCAACAGTAAGAAATGCAGTTAGCGACCCATAGCTAGACTGCTTGCTTCAGGGTCAGCGAGCCAGAGCTGACCAAGATCCTACTCCACCTCCAAGTGGTGGTCCTGGAAACAGACTGCATCACTGCAGTCTGGCTGAGTGAGTAGGGATCGAAGAGTGAAGGCTAACCCGGTCCCAAAAATGCCGTGCTGAAGTCGGATGTGTCGGCAGACAGGCGCAAATATCGCAGCGTCGCTGTAAACGGACACAACGCAACCAACGTCCTTTTCAGGATGAACGAAGAAGAACAGTCTGTGCACAGCCATGTACGATCATACAGTGGAAGGCAATAAACGGATCACAGACTTTGTAGATTATTGTCACCAGTGTGATAACACTTAGCCTATCTCATTACCATTCTTTATATAGTAACTACATTTTCACATTTCATGTGTGAATTGTCTTCCATAATCATCAGTTTCTACCACAAACATATTTATAGAATGTGTGATTCCTATATACACAGATTAGGATTCTCGCCGGTGCCACGGAGTTCGTGCACTGTGCTGAGATCCTCCTTGTGTGATCTAAAGGAGGAGATCGAAGCACTGATGGAGTAGTCCGTATGCTATAAAGATAGTCCCTAAAAACCAAACCAAACCAACCATTATAATCATATAAAGATGTACATCTTTATTCATTGGTTATTAGTTGTATAACTCGTGCTATGTGTGGTAAGTACATACAAATACGCGAAATACTTCATTTGGGAGGCTGAGTGTATTTTTCTTTGTTGAGATATTAGTAATAGAGATTAATGTCACAGGGATACAGAATAATTCTTAATGATTTATTAGATATTGGAAGATGAGACAGGTATGTATTGCAGAGCTAGGATTTGCTGACGATGTTGCCCAGACTGTAAAATAAGAGGCACATCTTCAATCCAGCCTGCTAGTCTGCAAATAGAAAATGGAGGAGAGAACGATTATCATCAGCAGCTCCAAAACAATAATCATTGTGATATCACGAGAGGAGAAAAGGCTTCAGATTATGCTCAGAGAGTAGGCCCTAGAGCAGGTCAACCACTTTAAATACCGTGTAGCAGTCATAGACTGGAAGGAAGACATCAGATTATGCTCAGAGAGTAAGCCCTAGAGCAGGTCAACCACTTTAAATACCTTGGAGCAGTCATAGACTGGAAGGAAGACATCAGATTATGCTCAGAGAGTAGGCCCTAGAGCAGGTCAACCACTTTAAATACATTGGAGCAGTCATAGACTATAAGGAAGACATCAGATTATGCTCACAGAGTAGGCCCTAGAGCAGGTCAACCACCTTGGAGCAGTCAGTCATAGGCTGGAAGGAAGACATCAGATTATGCTCACAGAGTAGGCCCTAGAGCAGGTCAACCACCTTGGAGCTGTCATAGACTGGAAGGAATACATCAGATTATGCTGAGAGAGTAGGCCCTAGAGCAGGTCAACCACCTTGGAGCTGTCATAGACTGGAAGGAAGACATCAGATTATGCTGAGAGAGTAGGCCCTAGAGCAGGTCAACCACCTTGGAGCAGTCATAGGCTGGAAGGAAGACATCAGATTATGCTGACAGAGTAGGCCCTAGAGCAGGTCAACCACCTTGGAGCTGTCATAGGCTGGAAGGAAGACATCAGATTATGCTGAGAGAGTAGGCCCTAGACTAGGTCAACCACCTTGGAGCTGTCATAGACTGGAAGGAAGACATCAGATTATGCTGAGAGAGTAGGCCCTAGAGCAGGTCAACCACCTTGGAGCTGTCATAGACTGGAAGGAAGACATCAAAGAAGAGTTGGCTACCTGATGAGCAGCAGCAGGGGGACTAATGCAGGCCATAAATCGAGGTCTCATTAACATAAGATAAATTGGCAAGAAGAAGAAGATGGCTGTATAACGCTTCATCTGTGTTAAAGTCTTGACGTATGGATGCAAGTCATGGGCAGTGATAAAAATCCACACAAGCCAACTCTGCACCTCAGAAATGGCGTATCTGTGAAAGATGGTTAAAGTAACAAAAAGAGACATGTTTCGCAAAAAGGCGATACGTATGACCTCAAATCCCAGCCTCTGCAGACCCGAGTGGTAGAGTCCCAATTGTGATGGTTCGACCATGTCTGCAGAACCACACGGTCTTTTATATTTGGACATGCACCTTATTATAACCGACTCCCCCATATGTCTAGGTTAAATGAGGCGCGCATCGCTGAAACGAGGCAAACATTTTACTTTAAAACAAAATGTCAACAGAATAGGTGAAGATCGGCTACCACGTCAAATATGCGAAACCAAGAACCAAAGATCCAGACCTCCAGGACAACCCAGAGTTCGCTGAGAGCACAACATTAGATAAACTCTGTAAGACCGATGGCTTGATAGGAACCAGGCCAGGAGAAAGACAGCCGATAGGATATGATAGTATGGCGTTCTCTCTGCCAGACGTCGACACCACAGGGTAGAAGAGGAACAACTAAGTAAGTAAGTAGTCAGATATATTAGATACCATTATCCAGTAGAAAGCATTCGTTTTCTCATCCATATCTCGAACTGGTCTCCTTCTTTTCTTAACAAGCGGATTTCTGGAGATATTACTGCTGTTATTCCATAGACCATCCCACCTACACACCTATCCTATTGTAGCGTGTGACAAAAGCGTTGTTGCATTACGTTCTGTTAAGCCTTGAAATATTAAATTAAGTACATCCTTGCAGCATTTCGTTTGTATAATCGTGCAAGATTAAGTTCTGGGTAACCTTGGTAGATTAAGTTTTACATAATCTTGTGTGATTAAGGTCTGTATAAACGTGCAGGTCTAAGATATTTATAACCTTATAGGATAAAGTTCGATATAACCTTGCAGCATTTAATCCAGTGGGGACCCGTCCGTCCAATCAGGGCTTCGTCTCATGTGCCAGTCTGAACAAGGAAATCTATTCCATCATACAAATTATTAGCGGCATCATTCCCTTTTTCAAAGTTTAACAGTGGGCGCCTTTCTGTGCAAAATGTAATTCATTTTACACTACCAGCACAGAGGAATTACCTCCATCCCCTAAAATAAACACTGAATATAACGCCGCTTTAATTGGCACTACCTGCCCCGACAGCGAAGTAAGCAGAAGTGGACAAAGCAAATGAACTCTTGACCTTTCAGCGTTTGTCTGAAAGCCCTGCGTGCTTAGTTTAGATTTGTGATCGCCTTTGTGTCATGCAGACATAAATAATCTTGGACAGTGAATTTCCTCGTCACCGCAGATTCAAGCAGAGTTATTTATCGGTAGAACAAAACTGATGTGCACAATACATGTTGGAGCTACGAATTAACGAAAGCTTGACCCAATTATCGTATTGCTGATCTGTTCTTAACAAGTAGGTTCCTGTCACGTGCTTCACCTTTAACCCGGAAAGGCCCTTGAATTCCAGTTTCAAAGTTGATTTTCAAGGTAAAGATAACAACTTATCACATATGTCTGAATTGAAAGCCCTTTAAGCACTTATTAACTGTTTCAAGTACCAACAGAAATCTGCTGCGAACAAGTTTAGCTGACATAAACGCATCAGCTAGAAAATAAGCTAAGTAACAAATTCATTCGTGTTTTTTTTTATCACACTTCTGGTTCACACTGTCTATCTGTATACCTTTTTGGTTCAATGTTTCGTTGTTGTTGGTTGTCAATATGTATAATTATTCTTTATGTATTAGAGCAAGCTGTTTATTTTAGAACACTGTGCTAACCCATTTATCTTTAGGGTTGCATTTTTATTCTTGCCGATGCAAATGTGGTAATTTTGAAGCCTACTTGAATATTTATTGCACTGTGAGCGTTAGCTGTACACTGTGGGGTACGTTTAAATATTGTATTGTACATACTCAGTACTCTCGTCGGATTTTTGTGTGGTTTCCTCACGTCATTGTCTTCCATCGTGTATATACGTTTTACAGCAGTTCCACAGTTTTTTTATGTCATGCAGGCATGGATGTGTAAATATATCTGTGATGGGGTGGGCGAGATGATGATGATGATATTGATGTTGTGATATGTTTGATCACTCTCTTTTCACACTCGCACCGACCCGAATAACAATAAAACTCTTGATTCTAGAGGCAGGGGCTGTATTTATTTTTACAACCCATTCAGTGACTAAGCAAACATTAAACAAATAAACCAACGAACATAACAAAACACCCAGCTAGTGCTCAGTTGCTAATCTGAAGAAGCAAACAAAGCAACGAACTAGTTAAAATCATTGTTGAATAACGATACTCTCACCTGTAAAACAGTCCTTCCATGCCACCTGACACCCTCAACTATCACACACACACACACTCATGCGTGTCGTCCAATGCGACTGGTAAGGTGTTGTGCATGAGGCTGGCAATCTGACCGTGTAACATCGGTTGCTACCAAAACCACTACTGCAAGAGCACACACTCAGCTATCCCACACACACACACACACACACTCATGCATGTCGTCCAATGAGACTAGTATGGTGTTGTGCATGAGGCTGGCAATCTCACAATGTAACACAGATTGCTACCGAAACCACTACTGCAGCAGCACACGCTCAGCTATCATACACACACACACACTCATGCATGTCGTCCAATGATACTAGTACGGTGTTGTGCATGAGGCTGGCAATCTCACCATGTAACACAGATTGCTACCGAAACCACTACTGCAAGGGCACACTCAACTATCACACACGCATACTCATGCATGTCGTCAATGAGACTAGTATGGTGTTGTGCATGAGGCTGGCAATCTCACCATGTAACACAGATTGCTACCGAAACCACTACTGCAAGGGCACACTTAACTATCACACACGCATACTCATGCATGTCGTCAATGAGACTAGTACGGTGTTGTGCATGAGGCTGGCAATCTCACCATGTAACACAGATTGCTACCAAAACCACAACTGCACGAGCTTATGAATACTTCATGCGGAGGCAAACCACACTGGTGGCCCCATGCTCCCACAGGAGCGGAGAAGAGAAATATATATTTCCAAGTGAGCCCACGTGCTCTCACAAACCATTCTTCACATTACAATAATTAAATAATAATCAACTGGACATAAAATAATATTCTTCTATATGTACAACAAATACTCTCCTTAATGAGAATAAACCACCACCTCGCAACTGGTCCATCTCAATATTCATTACTGCATTCTGAACATGTCGTAAGTGACGACTGGTGCGCCTGGTAACAAGCGTGTCGTATACGAGTCCTGATGAGATTGGGAACTCATCACATGAAACACATCGTTACCGTCACCGAAACAACCACAGCAATAGCATCAAAATGCTTATTGTGGGCCTGTAATGGTCACCAGCTGCATTGGTGTTTCCATGCTCCGCCGGGAGCAAACAGAGAAACAGCTGTCTCAACGTGCCTTACGCCTTACGCACGCTCTCCAGAAATCTAAATATGTATTCTCACCTCAAAGTAACCCACCAAAGATATACAGTAGAATCATCAATAAACGTGAAATACCAAAGAATAAAATATAATTATTCTTGACTTAACAACTAGAACTAGTCATCACATAAAGGAAATTTACCACGAAAACTCTCTCTTCTATTACTGGGGAAAATTACATTTAACCTACTTTCACCCACGTGTCGATTCACGCGATATAAAACTGCGTAACATTAAGTGATAACTAAGAGTGTTAAATGCAGACTCCTTCGCGTCTTCTTTTACGCACGGTCATCAACACGGGGTCCTCCCAGTTGCCATCTTCCCAACTAGTTAATATTATCTAAATTCCAGTGTCTGATAACATTTCTGTACAGTTTCATGTACAAAATACTTTCATACTATCTTCGCCTTTCTTGCCCGGTCTGATGACTGAAATAATCGCTCTTACAGCCGCAATCTGGACTTAGCATGCCTAATAAAACCTATCAAACATTATTTTCACTCATCTGTCATTTCGAGACTAAATCATAATGCCCTAAAAAGACATTTCCTTTGGGAACACATCTATCTATTTATTTCACTAAACATTAAAACAGCCTCACGCTGAATATAACTTCAAAAGCTACAGAGAAATAATGGTAATTTCACTAGGAAATAATATAATCTGCTTTTAAATCAAACTCACGTGTCATGTCTTCGTTCCTCTTCTACCGACACAGTGCTAGCCTAACTTCGTTTCTTCTCTCTGGTCGGTTCTCGCAAAATAGGCCCGTCCGCCGGCCGCTATCTCTTTTATAAGCCCAGGTCGAATCACTCAATTTACTGCGCGCTAGCCGTATTGATTTGGCCGCATACATAACACTCGCGATATTGCTTTAGAAGGCCCGAAAACAGAAATATACACAACTATTTCTAGAGCAAAAACCCAATTCTACACCACAACTTAATTTTTAGGCATTATTATGGCCTTTTCATCAATCTCGAGGACTTTTTACATCCCATCATGCTTCGCGCACATCGAAAATATGGGCGATAAATGCGCCACTCACAATAAAGGGGGAAGCTGGGGTGTCTTCCCGTGAAGGGGTAAGCCGGGTGTCTTTCCGGCCCTATCACATATCTAATTCTGTTCTCACTTTTCTGTCATTTCTATTCGCCAGCCTGATAGTTTTTGTATCGTGTTGTTATGTCACTATCATCTTATATCACCATTTGTAAGTGTGTTAGTGACTCATTAATGTTTATTAATTAGTATTTTTCATGTAATTACTGGAATTATAGGTTATTGGTAGATTGAGTCCTCGGTTGTTTGAGATATTACAGTATATTATGTGGTAGTGATTATAAGTGGTATAAAGGAGTAGAATAGAATATTTTGATATTTTAGATACTCTTTAATGTCAACATTGGTGTAGTGAACAAGAATGGCCAGTTTACTGGATTTTAATTAAGGCTCGTCAGTTGCTAGGAAAATCAGGAACTGCTCTGGAAGAATATGTAGAGAAGAAGAAGAAAGAAGAAGAAGAAAGGGCAGAGAAGAAGCAGAAAGAAAAACAAAGGGCAGAGAAGAAGCAGAAAGAAGAACAAGAAAGGGCAGAGAAGAAGCAGAAAGAAGAAAATGAGAGGGCTGATAGACAAGCAGACCGTGATCTTCAGAAAGCGAAAATAGATGCTGGTTTAGAAATGAAAAAGATTGAGGCAAAGAAATTAGCAGATGAATTGGAACAAAAGAAATTGTAACATTAATCTTCAGGTTTGGAAAAAGAGAACAAAAGCCAATGGGTCTACATACAAGATCAAATTGCCAATATTCAATGAAAAACGCGTTGTCATGGACTCGCATCTTTCTCGGTGTGAAATAAAAGCTAAGGCATTTGGATAGGACAAAAAGGAATGGGATTCTATTCTTATAAACCTTTTGTCTGGTCAGGCACTAGAAGCTTGCATCTGCCTGCCTGAGAAGGACCTAACGAACTATGAAGTTCTGAAGAAAGTCTTATTGCGTAAGTATCGGCTTACAGAAAATGATTTATGTTTAAGATTGCATCAGATAACCCCGGTCAAAGGAGAAGACATTCATTTGTTTTTCAGTAAAACATCTCTGTACTTTGATAGGTGGATATAATTGTCAGGTGTACCACAAGATTGTTGTTCGTCCATCACGGGTGATGAAGACCACTCTGTTCATCCAATTATTAGGATTGTTAGGATAGTCTATGAGTACGAAGGTGACTGATGAGCCCGATGCGGGCCTGGAAGGATCTCGGGCAGTGTGGGCAGGGAATGTTTGCATCACAAGAAGGTTTTATTACACGGTCTTTTCTAGCTTGTCTCCGCTGTTCCGCTGCTTGAGAGACCTTATTCTGAGAGATAAAGTTATGACAGCATCTCACTCTGATCTTGAGGCATTTATTCGGGAACGAAAACTAAAAGATGAACAGAGTAATTCACTACTGTGTCAACAATACATGACCGCACACCCAGACAGAGAAATACATAGGGTAGAACCAGTAGAGAACGTGGTGGCTTATGCAGCTCAAAAAGGCAGTATGATCAGCCCAAAAGTCAGAGCTGGGATAGTTCCATGAACTCTGGACCACCAATGCAAACACATGATAGGAGGGAAAGTCCTCAGAAAGTACAGGATAGAAAGAGCTGCTTTTATTGTGGATCGGTTCCAATGGTTGTTATTGCCGGGAGTTGTAGTGAGGATAAGCTCTCACTGCAGATAAATACTTCTATGGCACGCGCCTCAAACAGCCTCTGACAACCAAGTCCAGCTCCCGGCCTTCACGTGCGGCTCTTTTTGAGCCCGGCGGAACTGTTTCCACTGACGGGAGAAGGGGCAAAGGCGAGCGACTGGCGCCTTAAAACCAGCAGCTTCGGGCAGATAGGGCTCGTGATCCTTGGTTGGTAACTTATCAAGAGAAGGAACTCTGAATTCAAACCACCGCTGCCTTGCGGGAATATCCATTTATGGAATTGGCTTCGGGAGTAAACCCTGAGGATAAATCCGGAGTCGGAGTCCCTAAGGCAGTCTAATGTCGATTCGACATTATTCTGGCAACTCCTGCGACATGGCTGGTACCAAATTGTATCGGCTACTGCCGTTCCTTTGGATCTACCGGCTGTGTGGAGAGGGGGAACATGCTGCATGGGCAACAGCTTGATCTCCATATAACTGTGCCCAAGCTCGCGCCCTGGAGAGGACACTCCAGCTTCACCCTATAGGTGTCGGCAAAACACGGGAAGTAGCAGTTACCGGTTATAAGCATTTTGCCCAATTGGCGTAGGGCATGGCGCCAGGGGCTACTTCCGACAGTGGGAGAGGTTCTAGGATCTCACTGGACAGCTACCGCCCGCTTCAAGCTGGGCAGCCCCCAGTCAATAAGGTGTCCCGTCACTGTCTGCTTTCCCCATTGGGTGCATGGGGATTAGGGTCAAACCCGAACTGTGGACAGAAAATTTTGCACCAAGCAATTATCGAAAAAATAGAAATAAGCAAACTCTCAGATTGGGATGCTGGAACGTCCGGACTATGTTGACTGGACTATCCGAAAACCTGCAGGATGTAAACGATGTAAGAAAGACAGCCATAATTAATGATGAGCTTAAACGACTTCAGGTGGATATAGCTGCACTTCAGGAAACGCGCCTGGCGGGCTCTGGAACAGTGAGCGAGAAGGACTACACATTTTATTGGCAAGGGAAAGATCATAATAAAGCTAGAGAACACGGAGTAGGTTTTGCGGTAAAAAAATCGCTAACTAAAATGGTTGAACCAGGCGAGAATGGATCAGAACGCCTGTTAACGCTCCGCCTGCAAACTAGCACAGGTCCCATCACCCTTGTCAGTGTGTATGCTCTTACTCTGTACTCTGCCTCAGAAGCTAAAGATGAGTTCTACGAGAATCTAACAGCAATTATCAAAAGCATACCTAGGCAAGAACAGCTTGTTCTCCTTGGTGACTTTAACGCTAGAGTGGGTGCCGATAATATTTCATGGCCTTCATGTCTGGGCAGGTTTGGTATTGGCAAGATGAATGAAAATGGACAACGGCTCTTAGAGTTGTGCGTCCACCATGACCTCTGCGTGACCAACACCTACTTTCAGACAAAACCCCAGCATAAGGTGTCATGGAGACACCCACGATCCAAGCACTCGCACCAACTTGACCTGATTCTCGTCAGAAGGCCACTTCTCAGGTCTGTGCTCTCCACGCGCTCGTACCATAGTGCAGACTGTGATACAGATCACTCCTTGGTTTGCTGCAAAATCAGAGCACAACCAAGAAAACTCTATCGTGTCAGACATGAAGGGAAACCACGCATTGATACCAGCAAGATGTCAGACCCTTTCATGATAGCTCAATTCACTGCGACCTTCGAGAAAGTGCTCAGTAGCCCTCAGCATGGTGATACTATTACAGAGAACTGGGAGCATCTACGGAACTCCATTCAAAGTACTGCACTTGCCACCTTTGGTAAGAAAACAGCAAAGACAAATGACTGGTTTGATGCTTCATCAGATGTGATGGCACCTGTCATTGAAGCTAAGCGCAATGCTATGAATGAATACAAACGTTCACCGAGTGTCAGAACCCTACAGATCCTGAGGGCTACGAGAAGCAAAGTTCAACAAACTGCTCGACGCTGTGCAAATGACTATTGGCTCCAGCTCAGTGAGAGCATCCAGATCGCAGCGCAAACAGGCAACATTAGACAAATGTATGACGGTATAAAGAAAGCACTTGGCCCCCATAAAAGTAAGACGGCACCGCTAAAATCAGCGGAGAGAAGCTAACCGATAAGGGTAAGCAGATGGAGAGGTGGGTCGAGCACTACTCTGAGCTTTACGCTAGAGACAATACCGTTACGCCTGCAGCCCTTGATGGTGTCAACAGTCTGCCAACTATGGAAGAGCTGGATGCCGAACCAACATTAGAGGAACTCAGCAAGGCCATTGATAGCTTGGCTTCTGGCAAAGCACCAGGCAGTGATGGGATTCCTCCTGATTTTAATCAAATGCTGTAAGAGCACGCTATTACATCCCCTGCATATGGTGCTGTGCCAGTGCTGGGAAGAGACAACTATTCCTCAAGACATGCGAGATGCCAAGATTGTAACACTGTATAAAAATAAAGGAGACAGAAGTGATTGCAATAACTACAGAGGCATCTCTCTTCTTAGTATTGTTGGTAAGTTTTTTGCCAAAGTCATCTTAATGCGACTACACAAGTTAGCTGAACGCATATATCCAGAGGCACAGTGTGGATTCCGAGCTGGCAGATCAACAACAGACATGATCTTCTCTCTCCGCCAGCTTCAGGAAAAATCAAGAGAGCAGAAAAGACCATTATATATCGCCTTTATAGACCTCACAAAAGCATTCGACCTGGTTAGTAGGGATGGACTCTTTAAAATCCTCCTGAAAATAGGCTGCCCTTCTAAAATGCTGGAAATGATAAAGTCATTCCATGACGGCATGAAGGGAACAGTCCAATATGCTGGAAGCACGTCACAGCCCTTTGATATACGAAGTGGCGTTAAACAAGGCTGTGTTCTGGCTCCGACCCTCTTCGGAATCTTCTTTGCCTTACTCTTGAAACATGCATTCAGAGATGCAACTGAAGGAATATGCCTTCACACTAGGTCAGATGGCCGTCTGTTTAATCTTTCAAGGCTGAAGGCAAAAACAAAAATCAGAAGGGTCACTATAAGAGACTTGTTGTTCGCTGATGATGCTGCAGTCGTCACTCAAAGCCAACAGGAACTTCAGAGCTTGATGAATCGCTTCACTAAAGCATGCAAGGACTTTGGCCTCACAATAAGTCTAAAGAAAACGAATGTGCTGAGTCAGGATGTGGGTGCTGCACCAGTTATCACTATCGATAACTATGAATTGGCAGTGGTGCACCACTTCACATACCTAGGGTCTACCATCAATAACAAACTCTCACTGAATACAGAAATTGACAGCCGCATTGGCAAAGCTGCAGCTACCTTTGCCCGCCTCACATCGCGTGTTTGGGGAAACTCTAAACTCACAATGAAGACCAAAGCTGCGGTATATAATGCCTGCGTCACCAGCACACTCCTATATGGCAGCGAGACCTGGACGACCTATGCTAAGCAAGAAAGAAGGCTCAATACCTTCCATTTGCGGTGTCTACGCCGCATCCTCGGCATCTCGTGGAAAGATAAAGTGACAAATGTTGAGGTGTTGTCACGTGCTGGCCTTCAAAGTATGTATACGCTTCTTAGACAGCGCAGACTTCGCTGGCTTGGCCATGTTCGCCGCATGGAAGATGGTCGCATCCCAAAAGATATCTTCTACGGACAATTAGCAGATGGCAAGAGAACAGTTGGGCGACCACAGCTGAGGTTCAAAGATGTGTGCAAGAGAGATATGAGGGTACTGGACATGGATCCAGCAACATGGGAGGATGAAGCTGCCGATCGCACTAAGTGGCGATGCTATTTACGGCGCCACCTCAGATTGGGCGAAGAGAGGCTCACACAAGAAGCAGAGGTGAGGAGAAAACGTCGAAAGGAGCACCAGGAAAATAAGCAGCTGAGGGCTGTCACCTCAGGGGCGCATTCCCATAGTCAGTTATGACTGAAGGGGCTATTATTATTATATTGTGGATCAAATTACCATATCGCCAGATTTTGTAGGAACGCAAGAAGATATCCAAGAGGCTCAGCCCAAACAGCCCACACGGCAGTCCTCAGAAAGTAAACAATGATATAAGACATTGTTATCAGCGTAGATCCTGTGGGCATATCGCAAGGTTTTGTAAGGGCCCTAAGACAGAATATGCCAATTTAGTGCACAGGATTGACACGACTGATGATACACAATGTGCAAATTGTCAGTCTTTGAATCTACCAGGGGGCAAGCCAACTCTTAGTTGTGGCCACCCACTCTTTCAGCAGTACATAATACTGAATATTTGAAATGTCATAGTGGTTTTGCTTTAAATAAACAGTTAACTGCATTGAGAGATAGTGGTTGTGAAACTGTTGGTGTGAGAAGATCTCTAGTTGATAGCTCAGCATTTACGAATAAAACAGCAGCTTGTGTAACATTTGGAGGTAAGATAGAAAAATATCCTGTAGCTGTCATGAAGATTGATACACCTTTTCTATCTGGATGGGTTCATGCACGTGCAATCGATTCCCCGGTTGTGGATTTAATTTTGGGTAAAGTGCCACAAGTAAAAGAATGTAGTCCAGAGCAGATAAAAGTATGGAAGAACAAACAGTTATTACATCCCCTTTACTAAATTTTGCTGAAAAGTAGAAATGAAATTTGACAGACAAAGAAAATTAAAAAGAGGTTCCCATTCCAAAGGTTAATAACAACATAATATTGAGATGCTTGTGATTCCCAAAATTTAAAAACCAACCTAGAAATCTATTGGGTCTTATTGTTGGTAACGTGGTAATTCTACACTTCTTGCTTCTGTCACCTATCTTTTCATCTCTGGCATAGAAAAGTGTGTAAATTAAGATAGCGTGAACGCCAGAGTGCGATGTTGCATTGCGAAAGTTACAGATAATTTTTTCTAGACAACCTACATTAATTTTACCTGATCTGAGTTATATTTATCCTCAGAGCTGATGTAGCTGGTGGATGCTTAATGCAGGAAAGTGATAGTACATTCCATCCAGTGATATACATTAGTCGCAGGCTACTTTCAGCTGAATCGCCCTATGCAACCATGAACACGGTGTCAGTGACTGATATATTTTGACCGGTTAACTGTGTTTTTCATTGATTGATGAACTGTAATTTTAGTTCCGAAGGAATTGGCTATTTTTCAATGGCAAAGGAACTTTATAGTTTTCAATGACTATATTAATTATTAAAGAATATATTTAGTATAGTCAGTGTAATAATTATTCTGGCATTAATTAATTGTAAGGATAGTTATTTCTATGATACATACAAAATTAGTATAGTTTGTCATGTGAATGTGCTTGGATGAATGATTAATTTTTGGTAACTATAAATGCGATGTTAAATATGCACATACGCATATGTTAAGGAAATGGGATTTCCTACGAGAGGAGGGGTAAACTGTTGTGTAACTGAGGTAACTGGGAATATTGTGGGTAGGGAATAAGAAGGTGTATGGGTTATTTATTGTAGTGAGCTTGTTGTGTTCACTGGTGTCAATTCGTTATGCGTGATGTTTGGCAGAGAGAGGTATGGTCACTGTTCTCGCGTTTTAGGTGTACGTGAGTGAGCGAACAGTGAATTGGCTGGGATAGCTAGAGTTTGGGGGAGTCGGCCGAGAGATGCTGAAGTGTCGAGATGTGTTTTCGCAAGGAGAGTTGTGAAGATTGTCGACAGCCACCGTTTCTGTGTGATTCTGGGAGTTCTGTGATTTAGATTAAGTGATCTAGTAACATATGAGAGATGTGAGAAATATTTGAGTATGGGCGTTGGTGCGGAGGCGTAGATACACCACCCATGAGTTTCTGGTTTATGTTTGATCGACCAGAGGAGATAATTGTTGCTGTATATGTACTGTGAATCTCATCACTTGTTTCGTCAAATAAATTGTGGTGCTGTTGTACACAGCGTGTTATTCGATGACTTACACATATGCAAGTATCCGTGTCTACGGTGTTGAAGTTTACCCTAGTAGAACCCATGAACTCGGGCATACGGTGGGTGTTAAGCATCTAAAGACACCATCATAACTGTAACCTTGTGGGATAAAGTTATGTGTAACCTTGCAGGATTAAGTTATGTATAACCTTGTAGGATTAAGTTATGTGTAACCTTGTATAATTAAGTTATGTGTAACCTTGCAGGATTAAGTTATGTATAACCTTGTAGGATTAAGTTATGTGTAACCTTGCAGGATTAAGTTATGTGTAATCTTGCAGGATTAAGTTACGTGTAACCTTGTAGGATTAAGTTGCCCATAACCTTGTTTCTACAGGTAATGTTCTAGCAGCGTGCATCTTGCTGACAAGAGGGTTTCGGGGAAACTTCCTTTCGTTGTACCTGGTAACAATGGCCTTATTAAATATTTGCTTATTGGCTGCTGAGACAAGTAGATACCTTCTTGTGGTGCTCCTGGACTTTAACTACCGGCACATCAGTTATAAAGTTTGTTTGTGAGTACAATGACTTACTTGAGAGTGTATCAACCACACGCTTCTCCAACTCTCTAACGTGTATGTGACAATTACCAAATATTTTGTCTTGTATATGTGCATAATAAATGAATATGACTGTGATTATTATTACTTCCTTAAACATGCATCCATGATCATTTTATCAAAGCCATCGGTGAGTGACCACTCGTCTATCTTGTATGTTAGTATTACCATCTTGCCAAATTTTATATGGGTGATGCGTGATGCCATATGATGATGGATGGTATCCGCATGTCTGGTTTTGTGTAGTGTGTAGATGTGTTCAGTCAAAAACAATGTTCATACAACAATAACAGGGCAATCCACATAGGACGTCAGTAAACTCACGACGTATAAAGTCAATGAGTCTTGAAACAGCCGTTGACGTTTTTCTTCATTATTTATTGTGGACGCCACAGTGACAAAATGGTTACGCAAATGTGTAGGCACATCAAACAGTCATTATCACAGCAACATTCAATACAGCAATAGACGGTAGACAGCATTACAATGATGAGTCAGATGCATGTTATATTTCATAGTGCTGTAAATGTAGTCAGGTGGAAAACTCCATCCTTTTCTATAACAGCCAGGAGATAACCAGATGTATGAGATCAGTTCACTCTCCTTAGTTTGACTTCAGCAAGACAGACACGTCTGCCGAAGTATAAATAATGTCCTCAAAAACTATCCTCTAGATAATAAAGGTTTCCTAAACCTAGTTCATTTAACAAAGTAGCAAGTAATGGTCCTTGGTACATGCATCAACCGATGCAGTACAATGCAGCGACATGTGAGCTGGGAAAGAACATCTCGTGGCGACGACTTTCGGAGACAGGCTATGAATCGAAATCGCTCACGACCCAAAATCGATAGAGTTAATGAAAAAGTCAATTTACCTTGCTTTCATGAAATACACAGAAATATCACGCCTCCCGACATGTGGGAAAACACTAGAGGTATTATCTCGACTAAACGAAATATCCATAAGAGGACTACACATCCCTGACAGAACAAAAGAAAGCGGAGATCCCCTCTTCAACGAGGCATCTCTTTCGCCATTCCAAATCGCTCACTCCACTAGTCGTGGGCGGAAACCGCTCGACCAAACAACAAGACAAGTCATGCGCAGTCCAGCGCAAAAATGACCACAGCTCAAACTTAACTGCATTCGATACCAACGCGAGAAGACAAATGCTTACCGAGAAAAGTGACTATAAATTTCAAGCAGTTGTTGCCCTTGCGTTATAAAACAGATATTGAAATAAAACGATGTTGCGAGAATTTATCACGCAACATATCACCACCTCCTCCCGATAAAAAAAAATGTGGAACATATTTTTTTTTTTCCAATATCAAAGAGCATGCGATAAGCGGCTCAAAACGCACGAATTATGCGCTGATAATTAATTAAATTGCCAAACAATAGGCTAATTATAGAGTGTCTGGTGAGGATATACCTCAACAGAAAAATAAATATGTCTCAAAAAAATATGCACATCGGGGAGGTGTCACCAACACACATCACGTTAGCATGTAAACACAATATACGTATGCAAGTTACTATAATCATCATTAAACAGCATATTCTAATATTGTCTTTAAAAATGGATGTACAAATCTGATAGGAAAATTTAAATAGTACATTCTTTGACATGTAATGACATAAGTACATAGTAAAGTTAAACTACATGACGATCCAGGACATATGCTCTGGTATTCCGAGGGTAAGTACACAATCTAGAACTCGTAAGGTAAGTCCTCAGCTCAACAATGACATTCTGAGAAAGTACAAGCAATATAATGCTAATTAATAACTAATATGCTTCATAAGGTACAATACATTATTAATAATTGTGGCTGTTTAGTAAACTAACGGCCCTTATATTAACTACTCAGTCCTCCTCTATCATCTTAAAAAACGAACAGAAGAAGATGACAACAAAGCACGATAGTGTGTACATATAAAGTAAGTACAGATGTGCTAATCTATTGTAGAAATATAGGTGTGTTATGACTCTGTAATATATAGAAATATAGGACAGAAGTATTAGTTGGAGTCATGTGGGCATCTAGACAAAATGTCAGCCATCACATTATCCGCACCACGGATAGCTCGTACCGTGAAGTGAAAAGGTTGAAGAGCTATAGCATATCGAGTGGATCTCGAACTCTTCAAATTCTTAGTCTGAATAGCTGTAAGAGCTTTCTGATCAGTCTCTAGAATGAAATGTGCGCCCAGGAGGAATCTTTGTAGCTTTAGAATTGACCAAACCATCGCTAACAACTCACGGTCTAAAACCGAGTAGTTCCTCTCTGCCGCATTTAGTTTTCTAGAAATGTACATAACAGGATGCAGAGTATTTGCATATTCTTGCATCAGTGCTGCTCCAATCCCAGTGGATGAAGCATCACTCCGAAGAACAAAAGTCCTATCAAGAGTAGGTAATCTTAAGATGGGAGGAGAAGAAAATATATTCTTGATTTGGTCTAGTGAAGATTGGCATTCTTCCGACCAACGGACCAGATTAGGCGAACCTTTCTTCAACAATGTTGATAGAGGTGCCATGATCGAAGATAAATTTGGAATAAATCTCCCATAAAATTGAATTAAACCTAAGAGACTCCTAACTTGTTTCTTCGTTTTAGGAACAGAGATGTTCAGTATTTTGGAAGTATTGTGGTCTTCTGTCTTCAAGAGACCATGACCAACACGATGACCCAGGAAAGAGATTTCACCAAAACCAACAAAAGCTTTAAAAGGTTTTGCTGTCAAATTATTCTCACGTAGAGTGGACAGTAAGTCATATAACCCTAAATAGTGATCTTCCCAGGTATCACTGAAGAGACAGATGTCATCTAAGTATGCGATGACATCCGAACGATGTGACAGAATTCGACGCATCAAGCGAACGAAAGTGGCAGGGGCGTTCATGAGACCAAAAGGCATAACATTCCATTGAAATAGACCCCTAGGTGTAGAAAAAGCAGTAAGAGGTTTGGCATGCTCTGCTAAAGGCACTTGCCAATAACCTTTAGACAAGTCAAGTTTAGTGAAGAATCTAGAATTAGAAAGTCTAATCAGTAGATCTTCTAACAAAGGCATCGGTTCAGCGTCGAACTTTGTGACCTGATTCAATTTGCGATAATCAACACAAATTCGTATGTTCTTATCCTTCTTCCGGACAATAACCATGGAAGAAGAATATGGTGAAGTCGATGGTTCAATTATATTTAATTGAATCATTTCATCCAATTCCTTTTCCACTTGCGACTGAAAGTGTATAGGAATAGAATACGGCCTAACCCTAATTGGATTATTGTCGGTAAGAATTATGTCATGTCCTATGACATCTGTGTGTCCAGGAATGTCAGTGAGAACATCCTGAAATGTTTGTAACATCGACGAGACTTGTCGATGTTCGTCACCAGAAAGATTAGGAGAAACAGAAACGTTTTTCCAAGATTCCGTGGAATGTAATGGAACCACTGGAAGGGGAAGGTTGACATCAGAGAAGGTAGCTTCCTCGTCCTGAATGACAGACAATTGCATACGGACCTTTCCATGCAATAAGAAGTCTATTTTCCCTACTGGGGAGTAGGACGAATGCTTTGTCACCTGGACAAAGTTGTCGTAGACATCTATTCTTGTTAGCTAATATCATCGGCAGTGATGAGATCGTGTAATAAAGACATAGGGCCGCGTGGACGCGCGCCAAAGACAAGTGCGAAGGGAGAAAATCCTGTGTGTTCATTAGGGACTTCTCTATAGGCAAAGAGAGCCGCGGGTAAAACCCTT
>JAMPIV010012949.1:0-100630 GCA_024509875.1 Oreohelix idahoensis
GGAGAATCTATCCACACTATGCTGCAGATCAGCCTCTGAGCCAGCATTGAGGGCACAATCATCAGCAAACAGAAGATCTCTGATGGTGTGTGATTTGACCTTGGTTTTTGCTTGAAGCCTCCTAAGGTTAAACAATTTTCCATCAATACGATAACTAATGTCGATTCCTGTGTCCCCGTCTCTAAAAGCATCAGTCAGCATAGCAGAAAACATTATACTGAACAGAGTCGTGCAAGTACGCACCCTTGTTTAACTCCATTTGAGACGGGGAAAGGCTCTGATAGCTCACCGTTTTCCTGAACTCTAGCCTGCATTCCATCATGCAGTTGCTGCACTATTGTGATAAATTTCTTTGGGCAGCCGTAATTTTGCCATGATCTTCCAATAGACCCTCTCTCTACTGACCGTGTCGAACGCCTTTGTCAAGTCGATGAAAGCTGTGTACAGGTCACAGTGCTGTTCTTGGCATTTTTCTTGTAGCCGCGTCTTGGCTTGTAGCGAACACCATATCTGTGGGTTCCACGTTCTTTCCGGAATCCACACTGACTTTCAGGTAAAAGACCTTTGTCAAGATGAGCCGTAAGGCGATTCAAAAGGATTCTGGCGAATATCTTCCCAGCGATTGATAAAAGAGAGATGCCTCGATGATTGTTGCAGTCTTGGCGATTACCTTTACGTTTATATAGATGTATAATTGAGGCATCTTTGAGATCGTGTGGGATGGTTTCACTCTGCCACATTTGCTGGAAGATCATATGAAGTTTCTCTATCAGAACTGCACTGCCATCTTTATAAACCTCAACAGGAATTGAATCGGAGCCAGGGGCCTTTCCACTAGACAGTTGACGAATCGCTTTTTTAGTTTCCTCCAGAGTTGGTACATCATCTAATGCTTCATTTATAGGAATTTGGGGCAGGCGGATGATGGCTTCGTCGTTAATAGATGATGGCTGGTTCAAGATATTAAAATGTTCAGCCCAGCATTGGAGCATTTTTTCCTTGTCTGTAATTAGTGTTTTTCCATCTAAATTAAGGAGGGGAAATGATCCTGATGATGTTGGACCATAGACCGCTTTGAGTGCAAGGTAAAAGTTTTTCAGGTCATGGCTGTCAGCAAAGCCTTGGAGCTCATCTGCTTTATTACTCAGCCATGAATCCCGCATCTGGCGTAGTTTATGTTGGACGATTCTACGCATGTTGTTGAAAGCGTCTTTCTTGGATGTAGATTTTGGATCATTTAAATATGCTTTATGGAGATGGTGTTTCTCAGCCAACATCTGCTTTATATCATCTGAGTTCTCATCAAACCAGTCATTTTTTTTCTTGATGGAAGGACCCAGGACCTCTGTAGCAGTGTTGTAGATCTGCTCACTTAGGGCTGCCCAATTTGTTTCCACACTTTGGCCGTCTAGCGAGATAGATTTGAGACGGTCTTCTAAGGTGTCAGTAAATGACTGTTTGATTTTTGTCTTCTTTAGTTTGGTGACATCCAGCCTCTTTTGAGTTTTCTTCCCCTGAGGGCGCCTGCCTGGTTGGATACGAATTTTAAGTTTAGATACAATGAGGCGATGATCAGTCCAGCATTCGGCACCACACATGGACTTGGTCACCCGGACATCTTGCCTGTCCTTCTTCCTAACAATTACATAGTCAATTAGGTGCCAATGCTTTGAGCGAGGGTGCATCCAGGAGGTCCTGTTGCGGGTAGGAAGTCGAAAAATGGTGTTGGTGACAAGGAGGTCATGTTCTGCGCAAGTCTGGAGGAGACGAAGTCCATTACTGTTACAGCGACCCACGCCGTACCTACCAATAGTGCCATTCCAGGAGATGTTATCTGAGCCTACTCTTGCATTAAAGTCACCAAGAATGATGAGCTTATCTGCTTTAGGAACTGATGCAATGACTGCATGTAGTTCTTCGTAAAACTTATCCTTGACATCATCCTGGTTTGTCATAGTTGGTGCATATGCGCTAATGATAGTGGCATCTTTTACAATTGCTGTTTTGATTGCAAATCCAACCCCTGCTTCTCGTTTTTCTTCAGTTCCTCTTCCGCTCCAAAAGAATGTATAACCTGCACCCTTTTCGCAAAGTTGGCCCTCGCCTGCAAGTCGAGTTTCACTCAGTGCTGCTATGTCAATGTTGTACCTGGCCAGTTCTCTCCCAATCAGGGCAGTTCATCTCTCAGGTCTGTTTGCGTTAAAGTGTTTGTCAAGTAGAGTGCGCACATTCCATGCGCCTAGAATGATGGGGAAAAATCTGTCCTTTCTTTTTCTTATATGTCGACCGCCGAAGTAGGGTACCCACCAACCACGGTAAGCTGGTTAGGTAATGGTGAAGCAGGCAATGTTTAGGGCACCTTTTCTAGCCCCTTCCTCATGCCATGGAGGTGAGCAGTGCTTTCCTAAAGAGGGCTGCTCAGACACTCAGGGGGCTGCCGAATCCCACTGCTGCTCCGATCAGTGGAAGACGACCATATGGCCTGAGCCGCCTGTGTGTAGGTCTGCGACTACGACTGCCAGCGTACCCACGCCTGCCGCTTCGCCGCTCGCCCATCGCCACAGGACTTGTTGTGAGTGGATGGATGAATGGATGAATGGATGAAAGAGTGACTTGCGCAGTGATTTGGATTAAAGTGAGGAAGAGTTGCGCAATTCGTCGACCTCACTCTCTCGCCTGGATCCATCTCAATCCAGTGGCAAGACAAGTCAAGACGACTGGAGATGAAGTCAGGTGCAGTGGATGACCAGGGCTTTCTACGTGCCTCGCCGTGCTCCTTACGCTCCACAGCGCGTTGCTGGTAATCGCCGTCATGCCCGTTGAACCAACAGGTGGTTTCTTCCGCGCAGTCTATCGAATCCAGTCTTCGCATGCATGGGTAGGCAGACCCTAACTCACCGAAGGTTTATAACCATTCGGCTACCCTCACCTAGTTTAGCCGGCCTGTCAAAGCCGTTGTCCGGGGGTGGCCGCTGTCGCATGCTGACAGCTACGAGGAGCCACAGGTGAGAGCTGGATGCCAGGTTTGGACCAAAGGTGGCTGAGCTGCCCTGAAAAGGGCATGACAGCTCCTTCACCAGAGGTACTACCAATACCTGACTTCCCAACACCCCCCCCGATTGTATAGATGTCAGATGTATCCTCTCATACATCATACCTGCTAGTCTTATGTTTGGGGTCACATTCCAGCTATCTTAGCCTTGTTGATTCATCTGTTCCAGTGTTGTTTTCTCACAGATGATCATTAACTGTCCTCAGTATCTCTCCCTTGTGCAGGACCAGTGTTCCCGCTATGGGTGCACATGAAGCTAGTCTGTCAGCACTCTTACTGCCATGTCATACACCTGAATAACTTGTACAGTAGATTTACACCAGCTTCTGAAGATTCAAGGCTTCTATAAATGTTTTCTATTCATGCAACAGACATCTATTTTGAACATTTAAAGCATGGACTGAGAGTGTGACACTTCCCTTGTTACTGCAGTAACAGCGTCTATTTCCATTATGTATACATTAGCAAGTTTAATTAAAATTTGTAAACAGATTTAATTGTTTAGAAAGGCCAACTTACTGCTTAGTATTAAATGTCAGAGGGGGTCGGAGTGGCTCAGAGGTATGGTGCCTGCCTCGTATTCAACAGGTACTGGGTTTGAATCCCATCTGAGCGATTTTAATTTATTGAAATATTTTTTTCAGAACCAGTGGTCCTTATTACGTCATACTCCCCCCGGTCTCATGGTTAGTAAGATCGGATAAGGGCGGAAAAAAAAAAGGTCTCGAGTGCAAGTTGCGCATGTTAAAAATCCCACGGCAGTTGGAAATCATAAAAGCTGCTGCCCTGGCAAAATTTAAAAATTAGAAAACCTACCCACCACAAAAATATTTATAGAATGTGTGATTACTATACATTATGTAAAAACATTGGGATTCTTGCCAGTGCTACAGAGTTTGTGCACTGTGCTAAGATCCTCCTTGTGTGATCTAAGGGAGGAGATCGGAGCACTGATGTTGTTGACCATGTGTAATGAAGATAGTCCTTAAACCAAATGTCAGACTGTACAGATATTGAAATCATGTCAACTTGTGCAGCCAAACCAAACCAAATGTCAGACTGTACAGATATTGAAATCATGTCAAACTGTGCAGCCAAACCAAACCAAATGTCAGACTGTACAGATATAGAAATCATGTCAACTTGTGCAGCCAAACCAAACCAAATGTCAGACTGTACAGATATTGAAATCATGTCAACTTGTCCAGCCAAACCAAACCAAATGTCAGACTGTACAGATATTGAAATCATGTCAACTTGTGCAGCCAAAATACGAATTTAAAACAATAACATTTCTATTATACACACCTTTATCATCTCCAAATAAGCATAACTGTTGTTGACTTTCTGGCATGTCCAAGAAGTTAGTACACTGTATCTCAGTTTTAGTACAGCTATTATCACAATCAGCCTGAAACAAATTTGGATCAATCCTGGCATTTATGACACATCATCATTATCACTTGTAGCTCCCTCTAAAGAGCTTAGGCCTCCAGCAAATATCTGCCAACTCCTCTTGTCATATACTATCAGGTCAAGGTGTCTCCATGATGTATGTCAACTCCTCTTGTCATATACTATCAGGTCAATGTGTCTCCATGATGTATGCCAACTCTTCTTGTCATATACTATCAGGTCAAGGTGTCTCCATAATGTATGCCAACTCCTCTTGTCATATACTATCAGGTCAAGGTGTCTCCATGATGTATGTCAACTCCTCTTGTCATATACTATCAGGTCAAGGTGTCTCCAAGAATGACTCATATCTTTGACTATTGTATCCAGTTCTCTTATGTGTTTGTTTTTTAATCTCCAAAAAACTCTTTTACTCTGGGCATTTCAGAATGCTATAAACTTGAGCGGCCTTGACACTGGAGTTGAAGATTGAGATTTGTGTGTTAACTTGATTTCTCTTTGTGTTTATCACACTTGTAATACACAAAATTAAAATGCAGAGATACATTTTTCTGCATATATGTATACATGCACAGACAAATGCTCATGAAATAAGACCCTATAAAGTCACAGTGAACTTTCAAACACAAAAAAAAAATTTGTATTGTTTGTGTACAAAATAAGTAAATATATAAAACACTGAAAGAACAAACAAGCAGGTCTAATAAGGCATCTAGTAGAGTCTGGTGTCTCTGATGTGACAAAGAACAAACAAGCATGTCTAATAAGGCCCTTGTAGAGTCTGGTGTCTCTGATGAGACAAAGAAAGAGTGGGAATATTGCTCCCTCAGGATGTTGTACAAGGCACTTTTATAAGGCTGATCATTCATTATTCCTAGCCCATGTTTTCTTCAAATCTGGTGTTGACTGTACCTATCTTTGCATTCATGTCACCCATCAAAATTGTGATGTCTCTTCTTTTTAATTTTTCCATAATTTTCTGTAGTCTAGTATAAAATGTTTCTTCCACAGACTCTTCTTTGTCATTAGTTGGTGCATAACATTGGATGACATTTACATTTATTTTTAGATGTTTTAAAAGTAGCTGTTACTATTCTGGGTCCAACAGCTTCTCATTAAATGAGTGCTTACTGTGCTTCTTTAGATAACGTAAGAGCTACCCCTTCACTGTGGTGTGAACTTTAGTATTCATGTCCTGAGGACAGCACCAATTCACCTGTGATGAGTTTCTTCTTGTCTACCCCCTTCCACTTTGTTTCACACATTCCCATAACCTTGATTTTATATTCCCTCATTTCTGCTGCTACTTGTGCCACTTTCCCTTGTTTGTTTATGTCTGAACATTCCAGGTGCCAAATCTGGAAGTTCTCCTAGAAGAAAGAAGGTTAGTCAGCAACACAGACTCCTTTCGGCTTTCTCTGTGTTGCACCATACACCTTCCTGCGAGAGGACCATCCCCTGTCTTAGATGGCTGTGTTTTATTTTCCTTAATTGACTTGTCCATGTTTGTTGAAATTTTTTGTGGTTTAAATTTTTTACAGGATGGGGTAACCAGCCCCATGCCCAACCCTCCTTAATCGCTTTCTACAACATGCATGGCAGTGAACAGTGTTACTATTCTGTGCTCCCCCTTTGGGCTCCGGTAACACATGGGTGAACTATCTGATATAGTTTGTCTAAACAATGGTACATAAAACATACAAGGTTAATTAACTGTCTAATATAGTTTGTCTAAACAATGGTACATACAACATACAAGGTTAATTAACTGTCTAATATAGTTTGTCTAAACAATGGTACATACAACATATAATGTTAATTAACTGTCTAATATAGTTTGTCTAAACAATGGTACATAAAACATACAATGTTAATTAACTGTCTAATATAGTTTGTCTAAACAATGGTACATAAAACATACAAGGTTAATTAACTGTCTAATATAGTTTGTCTAAACAATGGTACATACAACATATAATGTTAATTAACTGTCTAATATAGTTTGTCTAAACAATGGTACATACAACATATGTTAATTAACTGTTTAATATAGTTTGTCTAAACAATGGTGCATGCAACATCCCACCTCAGCATTAGCATCATGACTCTGGAAGCCTCCATTATACTCCTGCTTACATTCATCATAACCTGGATTTTGATTAAGAACATGATATATTTTAATTATTACATACATTCTGACCAATTCTTTCATGACATTTTGATAAGCAGTTATGGCTATTATAAAGTACAAGAATGTTTGAAAAATAAAATATTAAATATAGCTGAATAAACTTTATTTGGATATGTGCCCTAATATAACCAACATCATCCGTGTGTCAAGGTTGAATGGGTTGGGTCTTACCGAAAATATAAACTTTTGTTTTTAAAAATCAGCTCCACACAATCAATGTTTTTTACATAAGAAGTATGTATCACAGAAAATAATAAACATGTTTATTTTTTACAAGCAACAATGTATATATGCTTGAAAAGAATGTGCTACAAAAAACAGTATTAAACACACTAAAAAAGAATGTGCTACAAAAAACAGTATTAAACACACTAAAAAAGAATGTGCTACAAAAAACAGTATTAAACACATTAAAAAAGGATGAGTTGGACTATTATTTCTTGGTGCATCATATCAGAAAAGGAAAATGTGGTTTATTAATTTGCTTCTTGCTAAAACTCTGAAACAGAATAAAATTGTTTTTGCAGTTCCATCATTAGAAATAAGAGTCTTTTGTGAGGAATCCAGCTCAACACATTTACTCAGTCTTATACATTAGGAGTATTTTAATTTTGTTACGCGTGCTAATATAACGGACGGAAATTGTGTCTTGGGTAAACAAAGTGTGCCATGACAAAATGATGAAAACTTAAAAAAATAATGAAACTTTATAGAATCACTTGCTTCCCTTTCCAATAGCTCTACAGTAGCAGACTTGCCAAGAAACATATAGACTGGCATAAATAAACCTGCAACCATTATTAAACACATACAAGTATAAACAGACTTTCAGAACAACAAAACAAACTGAATAACAACCAGAACATAAATAAATCATCTAGAGGAATATTACAGTGCAGCAAATAGAATATAAACAATCAAGGAAGAAAATAATAACTGTCTTGGTTCATGAAACAATGTATCTGTTTGAATGAGGACATGCTGCAAAGATAAATAGTAAACACATTTAAACAAGGGAATGGTCGACTATTCTTTCTTCGTGCACCAGATTGAATGAGAAATATGCCTTATTAATTAGCTTCTTGCAAAAAACTCAGAAGCTAAATGAAATCACTCTTCTGGTGGAACCATAAGGAATAACCAAATAACAGTATACTGTGCCGCCTGCATTTACAATTACAGTAAACAAGGCGCGAGGATAGTCACTTTTAGCAGTAGTCATTAACTGAAATAAAAATTCATTTTCACGAATATCAAAATATTAAAGTTTCATTTTTACTTTTCCTAAGTTTCCTTAGTATTAGAAGTATTTCACCCGTGTGTTACCGGGGCCCGAAAGGAGAGCAAAGAATAGTAACACTAATCCCTGCCATGCATGTCGTAGAAAGCGATTAAGGAGGGTTGGGCATGGGGCTGGTTACCCCATCCTGTAAAAAATTTAAACCACAAAAAACTTCAACAAAATATGGACAAGTCAATTAAGGAAAATAAAACACAGCCATCCAAGGCAGGGGAAGGTCCTCTCGCAGGGAGGTGTATAATGCAACACAGAGAAAGCCAAAAGGAGTCTGCGTTACTGACTAATCTTCTTTCTTCTTGGACAACTTCCAGATTTGGCACCTGGAATGTTCAGGCATTAAACGAAAAAGGGAAAGTGGCACAAGTAGCAGCAGAAATGAGGGAATATAAAATCAAGGTTATGGGAATGTGTGAAACAAAGTGGAAGGGGGTAGACAAGAAGAAACTCATCACAGGTGAATTGGTGCTGTCCTCAGGACATGAAGACGAGAGTTCGCACCACAGTGGGGGGTAGCTCTTGTGTTATCTAAAGAAGCACAGAAAGCACTCATTGAATGAGAAGCTGTTGGACCCAGAATAGTAACAGCTACTTTTAAAACAGATAAAAAGAAAATACATGTAAATGTCATCCAATGCTGTGCACCAACTGATGACAGGGAGGATTCTGTGAGGGAGGTGTTTTATACTAGACTACAGGAAATTATGGATAAAGTAAAGAGAAGAGACATCACAATATTGATGGGTGACATGAATGCAAAGATAGGTATGGTCAACACCGGATTTGAAGAAGTCATGGGAAGACATGGGCTGGGAATAATGAATGAAAATGGGGAACTATTCTCAAACTTCTGTGCTTCGGATCGACTGGCTATAGGAGGGGGCATGTTTCCGCATGGGAAAGTGCACAGGGCAACATGGATGTCGCCAGACCATGGAACAGAGGATCAGATTGATCATGTATGCATAGACAAGAAGTTTAGATCATCATTGCAGGATGTGAAGGTATGTGGAGGAGCGGATGTGGCATCGGATCACCACCTTCTGATAGCCAGGGTAAAAATGAAACTCAAGAGATATGCAGCAATGCAAAATTATAGACAGCAATTTAATATGGGACATCTGGGAGATCAAGAAACAAGAGACAAATTTGCGGTCACAGTATCCAACAAATTCCAAGTGCTCCAGTGGCTGGGGGAGGTGGGGAGTGCAGAAGACTGTTGGCAGCAGGTCAAAACTGTATGGAATGAGACGTGTGAGGAGATGCTGGGGAAAAGGGAATGGCAGCAGAAGGCGTGGGTGGCAACAGAGGCCATCAATAAGATAAAAGACAGAAAGAACAGGAGAGTAGATTTGGACACAAGCGAAGCCGGGGGTTCCAGGGCCGGGGCTCGTACACAGGGGCAAACAGGGAAGTAAAAAGAAGTGTAAAGGGAGACAAGAGGAGGTGTATTGGGCAGTTGGTGGGGGAGGCATGGGATGCTGCAGCCAAGGGAAATGTGACAAACCTGTATGGCAGCACAGGGGGGCTGACGAGGAGGTGCAAGCAAACAGGTTTCCTCATGGGAGACAAGAATGGAAAACTGCTCAGCAATATATGAGAGCAAATGAAGAGGTGAACAGAGTATTTTATGGACCTTCTCAATAGACCAGCTCCACAAAAACCCCTGGACATCCAGCCAGCGGGGGAAGAGCTACAAATTAACGGTGAAAGACCAACGAGGGAGGAGATAAAGAAAGCCAGAAAGCTTCTAAGAGATGGAAAAGCATATGGACCTGATGGCATTCCAGCAAAGACCATCAAAGCAGATATCAACACAGCTACAAAGATGTTATATAAGTTGCTTGGTGGGGTCTGGGAGGGGGAAGAGATGCCGGCGGGGTGGAGCGAGGGATGTTTGGTTGGGTTGCCTAGGAGGGGAGATTTGCAGGAGTGCACAAATTATAGAGGAATAGTGATACTATCAGTGCCAGGAAAAGTATTGAACAGGATTATCCTTGAGAGATTAAGAGTCCATAGACAAGAGACTGAGAGATGAACAAGCAGGTTTTTGACAAAACATATCATGTACAGACCAAATGGCCACTTTGAGAATAATAGTTGAACAGGGTCTGGAATGGAGTTCACCACTGTACATCGGATTTGTGGACTGCGAGAGGGCATTTGACAGTGTGGACAGAGAGTCACTTTGGAGATTGATGAGGCATTATGGAGTTCCCCTGGGGATGATTTGTTTAATAAGGAAGCCATATGGAGACATGACATGCAGAGTTCTTCGTGAAGGACAGCTTACAGAACCGTTTGGGATAAGAACAGGCTTGCGACAGGGATGCCTCTTGTCTCCATTTCTTTTCTTGATGGCAATAGACTGGGTTATTAGATCATCGACAACACACAACAGAAATGGAATCCAGTGGACTTTGACTAAGCAGTTGGATTATCTGGATTTTGCTGATGACTTGGCTCTTCTGTCCCATAACTGTAATCGGATGCAGGCTGGATGAGAAGTCACCGCAGTTGGGTCTTAAGGTACATAGGGAAGGGACAAAAATAGTGAGAATAGATGCAGGTGGTGATAACAGGGTTGGGCTTGGGGAAACACCAGTACAGGATGTGGAGTCGTACACATGTCTTGGCAGTGGTATAGACAGGGTTGGAGGGATGGACAGCGATATCAAAATAAGGGTGCATGTTGCTGTCATTTTCGACGGAGTTTCATATGTCAAGTTATTTGTCATATTTTTCACCCCAGTCAAAGGTGGATAATTATGTCTTTACTTGCGATGTCAGGTTGATTTGGGGTTATCTCCCCTTTTGGTTCATTGTGTTAAGGTCATAGGTAAACAGTTCGGGGCTTCTGCCCATGCGCAGATTTGAGCACCAAGTGGAGATACTTCCGTCAGGCCGGGATGTAAGCTGGCTTCTGTGGGACATGTTGTCCATTGTATTCTTGGGGAAAATCTTCGAAGTGACTGTGGTGGCAGTTTCCCCCAGTGATTCTCTGTGCGTTGGAATGATGACAGAGTTCCTTATTGTGTTCTGAGGATTCTGTTCCAGGTAACACCGACTTTTTCGTTACTAGGCATTCGGTTGCCGAACATGTTAAAGGATTACCCAGTCTGTGATAACAGCTCAGGTCCTAAATTACAGAACTATATTTTGTGCTCAAGTGAGCCATCCAAGACTATCAGTCTTTAAATTATCCAGAAGACCAGTGACGAAGATATATTGAGGGAACCGCAGATTGGCGGTGTTTATATCTACATAAGCATTACTGCAGGGTTGATGTTGACCTGCTTACAAGAAGTACACAGCCGACGTCATAACGAGGCCTGTGTTAGGGCTAATGTATTACAGCCTGATAATGTGCAATTGGCGTGTTAGGCCAAGTTAGACTTAGATGTCAAAGTTATGAAGGTATCTGACGCGTTTAGTCAGGATACCAAAGCGGCATTATGAACTGTCATTATTGAAGAACATTACTATTGACCATGTACGAATATTCAAATGTTTACCAGCCTTTTGAATGCCTGATGTATACCAAGCGATTTCCGGTTATCATGACCATGTTTACACTGACTGTTCCTGTTGATGCTACTGTGTGTTTTTGTCAAAATATGTTTTGAAATGTGCCAGCAGTGTCCAAGCATCCTTGACTACTGCATGTGAGTGTATGGGTTGTATCATATAACATATATGAGCCTAAACACATTCGCGCCTTCATCCACACCCACACTCAGCACATCATATGCAAGTACCACACCTCTAACAACATGTATGCTGTCTTGTGCAAGTGATCACCTCTACAAGAGAAAAAAAGACAGTTACATTTTTGGCCGCCAGCTGATGGATCTATAATAAATCATTCTACACAGCACTCCAGCCTTAAACAGACACCCCACCAGGCTACTTACATTTCTGGTAGGCCAGATCTGTGGGTCTAAGCTGGACAGAGTGAGAAATTAACATTTCCATGGACTTTGTGCTACATGTTTTGATAAACAAGGTGGACAGCTGAGAATAACACACACACTCGACACTTCCAAGTTTTGGCTACACAGAACAGAATTAACAGTGTTAGCATTTATGTTATAATGCTACATAAACCACAACATGACAAGTACTGAAGTTAGCATTGAGGCGTTTGTTACGTGGACCACAGCTGCATACGAGTCAAGTCCCTTACAGTAAACGGTACACGTTTCAGTCAACAACAGACTTTTCAATGTCCGAGCATTCAAATCACATTGTTCGAAGTCAAGTGTTTGTAAACAGTACGAGAAATTGTCAACATTCGATGTGCAAGTCCGAAGTCGAGAAGGTCATAGTAACTTTATGTTCTTGAGGACCACTTCATGCTACAGTGGATCTGTCAATCAGTGCGCGCTTGACATTGTGTTTATGTGTTCGCAAGGAGCAAGAAAGCTACTACACTGTCACTTGTGATTGAACTTGTTTTGCAACACATTTCATTGATTATTATATATATATTCATGTTACTTCTACTGTTGTGTATTTTTCTTGTTTTTCAGCGGGTTTAAGGTTGGGCGGTGACTATTATATGAGATACCGTATAATAGAGGTCATATAATAGCGTTCTGTAGGCGCAATTTTCTTAATTGAAAATTTGCTAGCGACAATTTGTTGCTATTTGTGTTAGCTGTGACGAAACTGTACTTATCGTTGTTTTTGTAATATTTTTTCTGTTTTTCAGTTTTGATTTCATTTGTTTGTATCTGTAGGTCTCTCCTTTCTTTCGTTTATTTCTTTACACCTTTTCGTTTATAACAGTGTTGCTATTTGTCTTGTTTACTTTCCGCGGTCATCATTACACATTTGTGTAACATTTTTAAAATTTATGCTGTATTGCTTATTTGACTTCTGCAAACGTTTTCGGTTGTTGTTCTGTATCTTTGTCTTTGTATTTATGATTGTACTACATTATTGTCATACACAGTCTACATACATAAACTTGGTCCTGTATTATTATTATTATTAAGGGGAGGAGCTACCCTGAAATGCTATTTTCGTTATTAATTGCTGGATTTCAATGAAAATGCACAGACTTAACCTATATCAATACTAGATACGAAAAATGAAGAGCTTTATGGCACTGCACTACTGGTTGCCATAGAAACGGCGGCCATATTGGATTTAGGATGAGAAAATTAGATTTTGAGAAAATCACATTTTTCTCCATAAATAGACTACAATTAAATAAGTCTGTAATATTGTCCCTGAAAAATTGCTTGCTTGTCATTTAGAACATACTAGTAGCATAGCCAGCCTTCTCTGCAGCTTCCTATCTGGCTTTCTGTTGAAATTTGTGCCTAATTTCCTTCCTTGTCTTAGTGCAGTTTTCTGCCGTTTTAGAGCTGAGCAATATTGGATTCTTTGTTCTATTTCAATTTGCTAAAGCTTTTTTATTTATTAAGCTATGAATACCAAATATGAACACAATGTTTATCATTATATGTTAAAACTTTTCCAGTGATGGATTTTTGATAACTTTAGTACAAAAAAAAGCTGTAGGACTTTGAAAATAGTGTCTAAAAATAGTAACAAATTTTACTAAATTTTACATTACTTTTGTCAATTAACCAAAAATTTGATCAGATACTTAAAATCCATCACATAAAAAGTTTTAAAAGATTATGGGCAATATATGTTCCTATTCTTGTCAATTAATACATAAGTGTGGAAGTTATAAGAAAATTAGTATGAGAATAATGATTTCTTTAAAATCACATTTTTCAATATAATTAGAATATAATTAAATAAGTATGTGATACTGCAGCAAAATAAAATAACTTACTAGTCATGCAGAACATACCGGCAGCATATCCAGCTTCCTCTGCAGTTTCTTGTGTGGCTTTCTGTTGAGATTTGTGCTAAATGTCCTTCATTTTCTTAGTGCAGTTTTCTGCCATTTTAGAGCTGAGCACCAGACGTTTAACGCTTTCTTGCTCCTACCAGTCGACAAGCTTCTTTTCCACTGTTCAGCCCCAGGACTTTCTTGAAAAATATAGCGGCCTCAGGTCCTTGATTAAATTCATCAATATTAGGGACATATGGTTTAATTGCTATGATCTGATTGAATGCTTTGCTATCACAATCACTTTACACGGTGTAGCAAAATTTATGTCACGTCAGATAACAGCTTCACAAATGACTACCTGCCTCAGCTTCCATGACACTTGAACTTCCTAGAAAGAGGTAAATGTTTACATTAGTAAAATTTCAAATAAAGATGTAAACAAGCATTAATAAACTGTGTCTTTAAGTACAATGGAAGCAAAACAATACATGTAAGTCATGAAATTATTTTCTAAACTTGATATTTATGGAGATCAAAATAAATTACATTTAAAGTAAGTTTCAAAAGTAAATACCTTCAAAATGTATATGACAGCCTTGCTTCACTTTCTATTTGATGAAGTTTCCAATCTTTCTTCTGGTACCAAGAACCGGCTGTTGCACATGTCTGGCAGGCATTTTTTAAATAACACATAAGCATCTGTGACAAGACATGTCAATAAAAATACACAAGAAACAAACATTAAATTGAGGAAACAAATATGCACTATGCTTACAAGAATCATGATAATGTACTGAATTATGAGAAGTCACCCTTTATTCTGTAAACTCAGGAAAACATGATGATTTTTAATTGACTGTCTACTACTCGTAATAGCTAGTTCATGTAACTCCCTGGTGGTTGAAATGAAGCACAGTTGGCCGCCTTCTTTTATGTCATTCCAGTAAGTAGCCAACGTCGTAAGGTTTAGGGTTAGGTTAAGATTCTTAAACCTGGTTGAAATGAGTCACTGTGGGCCGTCTTCTCAGATGTCATCCCAGTAAGTCGCCAACGTCGTTAGGGTTAGGTTTAGGATACATTTACGTAACCATTAGCCCTTTTTACTGCGTCTCTGAATTCTAATCTAAGGAACTATCGTGCAGACGGTCCTGTCTGCTTCATTTCAACCACTAAGCCTAACCCTTACTCCTGTTTACTGCGTCTCTAAATTCTTGTCAAAGGCCACATTGAACAAACGGTCCGCTATGCTTAATTTCAACACTCCTTGCCTGAGTAGTAATGTCCCAGTTTTTACCATTATATCGTCACAATAAGTATGTTTTACCTGCAGTGTAGGATAAGTCTTGCTTCCATCTCTAACTCTGGCCTATTCCAGTTGGAGGTAACGAGAGCATCTCATTTTTTTAGGCATTGTCACAT
Source organism: Oreohelix idahoensis (assembly GCA_024509875.1). Lineage (NCBI taxonomy): Eukaryota > Metazoa > Mollusca > Gastropoda > Stylommatophora > Oreohelicidae > Oreohelix > Oreohelix idahoensis. The sequence goes on from JAMPIV010012949.1 coordinate 15,194, forward strand.
CAATAACAAATCAAAACTGAGATTCCGTAAACACGCAGCCATATTGTTGCCGGTCACGTAAACGCGAACAGCCAATTAAAAATTTAGAATCGAGGGGAAACCCTTTTTGTTGACTTGGAAATTATAAATTTCCAATCTGGCATTTGGAATCCCGAAATAAGTGACCTGCTTACAGTAAAGTGCAGATTTTGACGAATCCAGTAATGTATAATATGTAGGGGTGTAAGCTTGGTTGCTATGGGAAAAACTAGGTCCAATTAGGCTTATTTTCTCGAGTTTGAGAAAATCTCTTTGTACCATACCTTTTTCAAAGTCAAAATACATATTGTTAGAGTGCATTTTGACATTTAATTCTGTTATATTTAGATTCAGGAGATGTTAAAGTATCAGAAAATGGACTAATCCCAAAATCCATCATTTTTGTATTTTGACTTTAATTTCATGCCCGCTCCTGGCCTTAATATGGTACACTCTTCATATAGAGATTGTTGATAACATATTATTATATAGATAGTTATACAAGTTCTTTGCTAAAAGACTTGTTGTCCACAAAGTTTGAGACAAGGTGAAATACATATGCAAGTTCTTTAAAAAAGAGACTTGTGCCCATAGTGATTGGGATATAAAGGTATTATTTTCCACAGGTACTTAAGTGATTTTTTTGTTACATTATAAACAAGATAACCATACAAGGTCTTTGACTAAGTGAGTATACAAATCTATAGTACAGACTTGTCTCCCATTGAAGTGGGATAAGGTAATTTATTTAATTTTTCAGGTTACTGATCTCATTAGACAGAATGTCTACACTACAAGCCTTCATTGAGCAAGGGAAAGCCCTTGGAAAGACAGGTGACAAGTTAGAAGAATACGCGACTGCTCAATTTGACAAGGCGTTGAAGTTGGAAGAAAAGAGACAAAAAGATGAAGATAAAAAGAAAGCAGAAGCTGAACAAAGGAAAGCAGATGAAAGAAAATTCCAGATGGAGATGGAAGAGAGAAAACTTCAAGCTGCTGTAGAGGAGAGAAAACTTCAAGTCGAGGAGAAAAAATTTCAAGCTGCTGCTGAGGAGAGAAAATTCCAGATGGAAATGGAGGAGAGAAAACTCCAAGCTCAAGCGGAGGAGAGAAAACTCCAAGCTCAAGCTGCTGCTGAGGAGAGAAAACTCCAAGCTCAAGCTGCTGCTGAGGAGAGAAAACTTCAGGCTGAGGCTGAAAATAGAAAAATGGAACATGAGGAAAGACTCACAACTTTGGAGTTAGAGAAATTGAAATTGGCGAGTCCGGGTGCTCATCAAACAACTTTGAGTACGACAAAGGAGTTTGTTAGTAGGATTAAATTACCTCATTTCAATCCTTTAAAGGATGACGTAGCGGATTATCTAGATAGATTCCAATTTTTATGCGATGCGCATAAGGTAAAAAAAGAAAAATATGTCGAACAACTGATGGAATTTTTTACAGGTGACACAGTGACTACTCTTATGACAATAGACGAACATGACAGGACTAATTATGATGTTGTCAGAGCAGCACTGCTAAAAAAAATCAACTGAAAGAGGAAGATTATCGTCTTTGTTTTAGGACAATGGTTCCAGAAAATGTAGATTTTTCTGATTTTGTTACAAAAATACGTCGTACATTCACACGATGGGTTGAGTTGTCTCAGACTGAGAAAACATATGAAGGCCTAATGGACTTATTACTTTGGGATAAGGTTTTGTCATCTGTTAATGATTCTTTCCTTGCATTTCTTCATGAGTGTAAACCCAAAAACTTAAAAGACATGGAGGAATACTGTTGCCAGTATGCCATCGCGCATCCCCATGCTACAGTTAGCAATTCTAAAGTGAAAGAAGGGGTGCCAGTTGCTTTGGCAGCACCATATGGCCCTAATTTCAAAAAAAAATTTCAGGGTGCTCAACAAAACTGGAATAGGAAAAGTAATCAGAATTACACTCAGAATCAGAGTAATCCAGCATATAATGGTTCTTCTTCTAAGAACTGGAGACGAGATGGTAGTTCTCGTAATTTTGGTGGTAATAATTTGAGACACTTTCGCAAAGGTTATCACAATAATAACTTTTCGAACTTTTGAGATAATCATTCTCGACGTCAAGAATATGACGATGGTGAATATAGAAACCGGGATTCAAACCGGAATGATAATTACAATAGGCAATATGATAACAATTACAGGGGAAATGATAATCGAGGCAGACCTAGATATGACAAAAGGAGATCTTTCCAACAGGCAAACTCTGCACAACAAGAGTTTGATGGAGCCTGTAATCAAGTAAATGATAGTGGTAACTCTAAGGCTATCACTGGTTGTGCTTTCGATTTTGGGAGAGCAACTGAATGCCCCCAATGCTCAACATTGTTCCATCCATCGTCTGTATCTACTTTAATTTGTGGTCACCCTCTTCCTGCTCTACCTGCTACGGTTGCGCATGATGGGAGAGGATCTCTCATCTTGCATAACTGTTTAGTGAATGATAGGCTGGTCTCAGTACTTTTCGATTCGGGTTGTACTACTGTCGGGGTTAGGGAGTCTCTGATAGATCCTTGCTGTGCCACAGGGAAAGTGATCAAATGTGTTACATTTGGTGGTACCATGGAAAGTTATCCTACTGCTGTTATTAGGATTGACACTCCCTTCTTTACAGGAGATGTCCATGCATGTCTGCTTCCTAATCCTATTGCGGATCTTATAATCGGTCGTATTCATGGGGTTAAGGAATGCACCCCGCAACAAATTTCTATTTGGGAAGAACAAAACATTCAAACGGTCAATGCAATGGTGACAAGAGCCCAAGCTCTTATTCCCCCAACTTCATCTGATGAGAATAATGGAGTTGATAGCCAAGACGATCACTTGGTGATTTCCCATGACTCGTTTGTTAAACGTCAAGAAGAGGATCCTTCTTTGAAAAAATTCTTTCTTCTCGCAAAGAAAGGGGATCCTAATCGGAATACGAATCACAAATCGTATCTCACTATGAGGAATGGTATACTGGTACGAATGGTACAACACTCGGACAAGTCTATGCACTCGCAAATTCTTGTGCCTAAGTGTATGAGAGCCTTAATTCTTCAACATGCACATGATTCTCAGTGTGCTGGACACATGGTTTTTTCCAGAACTAAAATTAGAGTCCTTGCGTCTTTCTTTTGGCCATTTGTGAATAAAGACATACGAATTTATTGCCAATCTTGCAAAATTTGTCAAGAGGTCAAGTCTAGAGGTCCAAGACATGTTGCACCTATTCAGGCTGCAGAAATTCCTATTCGGCCGTTTCAGAAAATGGCTATAGACATCATTGGCCCGTTTAAGATTAAGTCAGCCAGAGGACATCAATTTATCCTCACTTGCGTTGACATGTGCACGCATTGGCCAGAGGCTATTCCTCTGAAGAGCATATCAACTGTCGATATCGCTGATGCTCTTTGGCTCATATTTTCTCGTCTGGGATTCCCCGGAAAAATACTGTCGGACCATGGCACTCAGTTAATTTCGGACACTATGTCTCAGGTAATGGCTACGCTGGACATTAAAAGGTCTCTCAGTATAATATTTATCATCCAATGTCCAATGGATTGGTTGAACGTCTTAACAGGACACTAAAGAACTTACTTGGCAAGATAACAGAGGATCATCCTGATGATTGGGACAGGGTCCTACCTGCAACTCTCTTTGCCTATAGAGAGGTTCCCAACGAGCATACAGGATTTTCTCCTTTCAAACTTGTCTTTGGTGCACAACCACGCGGTCCGATGTCCTTGCTACACGATTTGATAACTTCCGATAATATTGACGATGATACACAATCATCATATGAATATGTCATTACTCTTAGAGAAAAGATTATCGAATCATGCAGATTAGCAACTTCATCTTCCGAATGCGAAAGAAAAGGCTAGGCGATTTGCTAACAAGAAAAGACGCCTACGTCAACTTTGTCCTTGAGACAAAGCGTATGTCTTACTTCCCTCAAGGGAGAATAGACTTCTCATTTCATGGAAAGGTCCATACACTATAATCTCGAAAATTTCTGATGTCGACTATATTGTCGATGTGGATGGAAGGCATAAAACCTTTCATATAAATATGCTTACAGAGTTTATTGAACGACCAGACTATTTGCAGCCTATTTTCCAGGCGACGGACGACTCTCCAGTCCAACATGGTCACATCTCATTCCTGTCCGTTATACAGGATGAGGAAACTATTTTTTCTGACGTTAACTTACCTCTTCCTGCGATTCCACTTAATTCTATGGAATCATGGAAAAATGTTACAATCTCTTCGAATTTGTCTTTTGAGGAACAGCGTCAAGTATCTTCCACGCTACAATCATTTCAGGATGTCCTTACCGACATTCCTGGACACACACGTGTCATTGAACATGACATCATACTTACTGATCGTAATCCAATCAGAGTAAGACCATACCCTATACCTATTCATTTTCAAGCACAAGTTGAGAAAGAATTAGATGAAATGATTCAACTGCAAATAATTGAACCATCCACTTCAGCTTATTCTTCGTCGATAGTTATTGTACGAAAGAAAGACAATAACATACGTCTTTGCGTTGATTATCGCAAATTAAACCAAGTTACGAAGTTCGATTTCTCAACTGAGCATAGTTTGACCTACACCTAGGGCTTTTGTTTCAGTGGAACTTTAGCTTATGAACGCCCCAGCAACTTTCGTTTCTTTCGTACAGATGTATCGCGTATTTCATCTGTCTTTTCAGGATACTTGGGAAGAACACTTTTTGGGTCTAAAAGGAATTGCTATCTATACTGTGAGCATGAAGAGCTTTTGTTGGGTTTAGTGAAATTTCTTTCCTAGGACCTGTTGAAGAAGAGGACCATTTCGAAGATATTAAATATCTCGGTTCCGAAGACAAAAAAGCAAGTGCGTAGTCTCTTGGGACTGATACAATTCTATGGAAGATTCATTGAGAATCTGTCCTCCATTATGGCACCACTTTCTACGTTATTGAAAAAAGGTTCTCCTAATATGGTGCATTGGTCCCAAGAATGCCAATCGTCATTGGATCAGGTTAAGAATTTGTTCTCATCTCATCCTATCTTAAGACTACCAACGATTGATAAGGCTTTTGTCCTTCGTAGTGATGCCTCTTCCACTGGGATTGGAGCGGCACTAATGCAGGAATATTCAGGAACTCTGCATCCTGTAATGTATATCTCTAGGAAGCTAAATGTGGCAGAAAGGAATTACTCGGTTTTAGACGGTGAATTGTTGGCTATGGTTTGGTCCATTCTTAAGCTACAAAGGTTCCTTCTGGGCGCGCATTTCTTTATGGAAACCGACCATAAAGCTCTTACGGCTATGCAAAGTAAGGATTTGAAGAGCTTGAGATCTACTCGTTATGCTATTGCTCTTCAGCCTTTCCATTTCACGGTGCGAGCTATCCATGGTGCGGATAATGTGATGGCTGACATATTGTCTAGATGCCCACATGATTCCATTTAAATCTTGTGTCCTAGTTTTCCTGATACACTTTCAGACTTATGTCTGTTCTTAATATCATAATATAGTGTAATACAATTGTTTTACTATTTGGATAATATATAATGACTTTAACAAATTTGGTTTTGTCCATCCATTAGTAATATGTTGCTAATATAGCATTGTAATTCATGATATTTGTATATTGCTATAATTGTAGTATTTAATAATGTTTGATATGTGTCTTGGTAATGTCAGCAACTTAGGTTCTTAATGATACCTCCTGAATTTGTTTTGCTTTGAGAAATATTGTCTCTTATATTGAGAGATGAATTTTAATCTCTCCATTGTACCTGATAGTAAGTTCATTCTTTCATGAGCGCATAATTGATGCTCGTGCTATCTTGCTCATGAATATATATATATATATTTTTTTAATGTATCTTTTTTTTACGGGGGGGGGGGGGTAGTAATATGTTGCTGTCATTTTTGACGGAGTTTCATATGACAAGTTATTTGTCGTATTTTTCACCCCAGTCAAAGGTGGATAATTATGTCTTTACTTGCAATGTCAGGTTGATTTGGAGTTATCTCCCCTTTTGGTTCATTGTGTTAAGGTCATAGGTAAACAGTTCGGGGCTTCTGCCCATGCGCAGATTTGAGCGCCAAGTGGAGATACTTCCGTCAGGCCGGGATGTAAGCTGGCTTCTGTGGGACATGTTGTCTATTGTATTCTTGGGGAAAAATCTTCGAAGTGACTGTGGTGGCAGTTTCCCCCAGTGATTCTCTGTGCATTGGAATGACGACAGAGTTCCTTATTGTGTTCTGAGGATTCTGTTCCAGGTAACACCGACTTTTTCATTACTAGGCATTCGGTTGCCGAATATGTTACCCAGTCTGTGATAACAGCTCAGGTCCTAAATTACAGAACTATATTTTGTGCTCAAGTTAGCCATCCAAGACTATCAGTCTTTAAATTATCCAGAAGTCCAGTGACGAAGATATATTGAGGGAACCGCAGATTGGTGGTGTTTATATCTACATAAGCATTACTGCAGGGTTGATGTTGACCTGCTTACAAGAAGTACACAGCCGACGTCATAATGAGGCCTGTGTTAGGGCTAATGTATTACAGCCTGATAATGTGCAATTGGCGTGTTAGGCCAAGTTAGACTTAGATGTCAAAGTTATGAAGGTATCTGACGCGTTTAGTCAGGATACCAAAGCGGCATTATGAACTGTCATTATTGAAGAACATTACTATTGACCATGTACGAATATTCAAATGTTTACCAGCCTTTTGAATGCCTGATGTATACCAAGCGATTTCCGGTTAGCATGACCTTGTTTACACTGACTGTTCCTGTTGATGCTACTGTGTGTTTTCGTCAATAAATGTTTTGAAACGTGCCAGCAGTGTCCAAGCATCCTTGACTACTGCATGTGAGTGTATGGGTTGTATCATATAACATATACGAGCCTAAACACATTCGCGCCTTCATCCACACCCACACTCAGCACATCATACGCAAGTACCTCACCTCTAACAACATGTATGCTGTCTTGTGCAAGTGAACACCTCTACAAGAGAAAAAAAGACAAGTTACAGTGCAAAAGGCAGGGGGAGCTTTCATTGCATTGGGAAGTGTATGGAGATCAAGAGAGGTCGGATCCAACGAGATGATGGCACGTGACAGGAGGACTTGGCATGTGTTTGTTGAAGGACTGTGCTCTTTTGGGAGTGGAAGGTTGTGAATGTGAAAGATTTCTTAATAGTTACTAGCAAAATCTGATCAATGTCAGGTACTTACAGCCAGTTCTTGATAAAAACTTAGATTTACCCAAGTAACTTAAACTGACAGACTTCTATTAAAATATTTCATGTGCCATAAGCTATTACTTATCACACTAGTGGGTTACTAAGGGACTACTAACACTCTTATTTTCCAGGCATGGCATAAGAGCTGACTAAGGAGGGTTGGGCTTGGAACCAGTTATCACTTGCTGTAGACAATTTGTAACCACAAAATATTTACCCAGTAATGTGTATAACATCTCTGCAGAGTTGTCCATTTCTGCTTTGATAGCCTCTACCGGAATGTCATCAGAAACAGCTTCTTTTCCTTCTGTTAGAAGCGTTATGTCTTTCTTTATTTCTTCCTTATTTGGTTTTTCACAGTTGACTTGTAGCTCCTCAATTGCTGGCTGGAAGTTAGGGGGATTTCGTGGATACAGTCTGCTGAGTTGAGTCTGTTTTGTGGAACTGTCTGTGAGAGAGAATAAATACCATCAGAATAGAAAAAAAGGATCTTTGGCCAAACTGCATTAGAAGGGAGATTTACAAATGATTTACAAGTGCACCTATTAAATGTGAATAATCTTACTATTAGTTCCAGGACAAATATTTAATAGGTTCATCCTCAAGAACTTTAAGTCTATGGGTAGAGAACAAACAGGTTCTAGACAAAGCAGTTCCTGTTTCCTGTGAACCGTTAATTTGTAGAACTGATACAATACCATTTTATTGGTTTATGTATTTATACAGATCAGAATGTCAGATTGAGAATAAAAGTGGAACAAAGTCTGAAATGGAAAGTAACTCATTACATTAGATTTTTGGACTATGAAAAGGTATTTGGCAGTGTAGACAGAGAACCACTTTGGAAAATGATGAGGCAATATGGAGTCCCATTGAAGATTATTAAATTAATGATGAAAACACATGAAGACTTAACATTTTTCACAAATGAAAACTAAAGAACTCAGGTACAACATGGATGCCTGTTGTTACCATTTCAATAATTGTGATAAAGTACATTAATACAACAATAAAATTATAACATGTGTAGAATTAGACATACTAAAGTTGTAACACGTCTTCATTCCCCGCGCCATGTATCGCATTGAGATAAGAATGGAAGGAGAAATCTTATTGTCGCGCCAGTAGTATTGGATTTTATAACTCGGCCGTCAAGGGTTAACGGTAAAATTTTGACTAAACCACAAGCTTAGTTCTTCCAGGAAAGAGTGTACGATTAAAAGCAGTGGAAGCATAAACGAATGCATAAGAAGTGTAAGAGCGAACCCATGCTGTCGGCTTGTCAAGTGCTAGACTCTTGAAGTAGCTAATCAAGACGACAGTGCGAGACGATGCCGATAGTTTGTGTTCGAAAAGGGTGTCGCAAGCTTGATAGAATTTAAAATTACCCCGCGCAAATCCACTACATTTTTTTGAAACGATAGGCACACTGATAAAATATCTAAACACACAGACAGCGCTTTCGCTGAAAAAGAGTCAAATTTTAAAATGTATCAGACTAGTAGTTTCAATTTGAGAAACGCAAAAGCGGAGCAGAGATGGTGGGTTTATGTAATGGTAGAAATTGAAACTGATATGAACAAAATATGGAATTCGTTATTAATAGGAATATTAACACAAAACTTAGTTAGTTTGATGGCTTAGGGACTTCTAATAAATAATATGCTTTCAAATAGAAAATCTAACAGTAGATAAGAAAGTTTTTGACAAAAGACTGTATTGGTTATGACAGACCAACCAACACATGATCGTCTCTGCTCTCAAAAGCGGTAATATTTTTGACGCGCCCTTGGGAAAAAAATACATGTATTCTAGTAGAGGAGGGGTAGAAAGAGGAGAAAACTTGTTATGGTCTAAAACCAAGACTGTTTTTAACTTTTATGCTAAAATGTAGGAAAGTAGCAAATCATGCTTAGGATTCCAGGAAAGGAAGAAGCAAGACTGGATAACACCAGAAACACTAAACACCATAAAGATGAGAAAGGAAATGAAAAGAAAGAAAACAGAAGCGAAGTCCCCCAGGTTAAAGCAACTATATAGCGAACAGTACAGTCAACTGGACAGGGAAGTTAAACGCCAAACCCGAGCCAACAAAAGGAATTTCCTAGACGATCTTGCAAAACAGGCAGAAGAGGCAGCACTGAGAAATGAACAAAGCACAGTATACAAAATAACTAAATTCATCAGCGGAAAACAAGGTGCAAACAATATTACATTAGTAAGAGATAAGCAAGGAAATCTCATTAAGACAGCAGAGGGACAGGAAAGAAGATGGGCAGAGCACTTCAGAGAAACTCTGAACAAGGAAATACCAAAGACACAATTGAATGTTCCTGAGGCTGAAAACGATCTAGATGTAAATACAGACATTCCACGAAAAGAAGAAATCATCACAGCAATCAAAGGGTTAAAGAACGGTAAAGCTCCGGGCCATGATAACTTAAATGCAGAGCTATTTAAGACAGACCCTGAGCTAGCAGCAGAACTATTAGAACCACTATTTGCACAAGTGTGGAAAACGGGGACAACACCATCAGAGTGGAACAAAGGAATAATTGTCAAATTGCCCAAGAAGGGAGATCTTTCAGACTGCAATAATTGGAGAGGAATCACTCTTCTCTCAGTTCCCAGCAAAATACTAGGCAGGATAATTATACAGAGAATTTCAAAGGCAATAGACTACAAACTGAGGAAAGAACAAGCAGGATTTAGAAAGAACAGAAGATGTGTAGACCATATATTCACTCTCAGGAACATTATAGAGCAGTGCTCAGAATGGCAAAGACAGCTTTACATAAATTTTGTTGATTTTGAAAAGGCTTTTGACAGCATACATAGGGACAGTCTATGGAAAATACTGAGGGCTTATGGAATTCCAAGCTGCATAGTGTCAATCATAAAAAGCCTCTATGCCAACTTTACGTGTAGTGTTGGGCAGAGCAACCTAAACTTCGAGGTGAAGACAGGAGTACGACAGGGATGCCCCTTATCAACCACTCTATTTTTAACAGTCATAGACTGGGTGATGCGCCAGACAACAGAGGGCAGTCCAAGAGGAATAAGATGGACTACATTTTCAACATTGGAAGATCTGGAATATGCAGATGACATTGCACTGCTGGCACATTCACATCAACACATCCAGGAAAAAACGGATAGACTTAATAAATTTAGCCAGCAGGTGGGCTTGAACATCAATTTAAAGAAGTCTGAGGTCATGACGCTCAATGTGAGCAACCCTGAGCCCATATCGGTAAGGAATCAGCAACTGGTACAGACAGATACCTTCACATACCTAGGAAGCATAGTAACACCAGATGGTGGGGCAGGCAAAGACATCAACATCAGAATGAATAAGGCAAGAACAGCCTTCTTTAGCCTAAATAACATCTGGAAGTCCTCCCAATACAGCACAAGCACAAAATTAAGATTATACCAGAGTTGCGTGCTTTCTGTGTAAAGTTTTGTTTTCTTCTTTCCACTCTGTAAAGTTGCTTTCAGTCTGTCTGCTCTGTAAGGAAGGGTGGTGTGTTGTTGAGATCAGGCATGCTCCAGTCTACCCAGCTGTAAATGGGTAACTCACCCTAGTCCTGAGTTAGGGAAGGCAAAGGCTCCAGGGGAAGCAGGCCCTAAACTTGGTCACTTCAGCCGACGCAGGATGGTGTATGTATGAAGTAGAAGTGTAGAGTGTGATTACCGCGAATGGTGTACTGTTCGTGTGCTGACCAATATAACCACTCACACTTGTGTCTACAAGGCACCAATGCAGACTGCTGGAATCTTAGTTTACTCAATTTATTCAGACGTACACACTGGGACATACGAGTACATCATGGTTCGTTGACATATCAATTTGTAGGTATACATAGCAGATCTGAAGTCATGACACATTCAGAAATAATGGGCAGTACATCAAAAGTTCAATGTCATGATACATTATGGCCACATTCCCCTATCTGACTAAACGCGTCAGTGAAGGCGGATCGATAAATAACTAAAGTTACTTGACGTCCATAGTTTGTAGCATATATTATGAAACCACGAAGGGGGTTTCTAGCAAGATTGAGATCTCCCTGTCACTGTCCGATAATAGGATAAATAATCTGTTCTCTTGGCAGTGATCAAAACAGATGATGACCGAAATCCAACATGGCTGCCTCCCTGAGTTGTCGTTCACTCATTCATAGGAAGGAGAATATAAGCCAGAGTTAATTTATAATGGGTATATAAAGGATTTCATAAATGTTTCCATACAGCTCTACGGTGATCAGGTTAATTCACGTAGCCATAACCGCTGCAGGAAAATCTGTCATCTTCGTCGATACCAAACACGACACTAGCATAACGAAGCACCAAAAGTCAAGCTAGGCCTAACCGACGAGAGATCATCAAAAATAGGAGCTGGGTTTACCTGGAGTCCGAATCATCTATATACTGACATAAGGAGAGTCTCTAACACAAACTATCGTAGAGACACCATCTCCTTCAGTAGAAAAACCACTTCGTAAGACATCTTTTTCTGACGAAAGGACCAGCTCTAGAAAAACGTACCCCGCCATTTGTAAGCAGTACATCGGAACTCATCACGACTTGTCAAAACAACTCATACTTCCGCTAGACCGGAATACAAGAATCTAGTCCCTCCTACCAATCCAAAATAACAATATAGGACTGATTCTACTTGTACTAATAATATGTAATACATATGAATTCAGGCCATAAACACAATAAGCAAATTAATATATTTTCTGGCCCTAAAAAATAAGTACAAACGCAAGCGCAATATCCTTGCGCTGGATCAATATCCAGAACGATTACTCCTATAATCAAAAGTGTGAATCAAACATGGATTATCTCGCTTTTACCATAAACAGCATTTTCATACACAAATAAATGAATGTCTATATTTTTCCCATATTAAATAGCCATATCGATTTTTGTAATATGTGCGTCAAAAAATGCACGCAACAGATTACCACACCCCTCGGGGAAAAAAAAATGGTACATTTTTTTTTTTGAAATACATCTAGGAGCAACATACAATAGGCTCACAACACACCAATAACAATGCGCAGATGATAAGCATAAGTTTTATGACCTTAGAGAAAGTACTTCTCTAAGTATAAATATTTCCAGAGAGGTGTCACCAACGCATACTACAATATTAGCAATGACACAATTTTCACATTAGTTTATACATAAATTTCATCTAAGATATCTTAACATCATGATCATCAAAGACAAAAACATTGAAAGATCAGCGGTGAATAAATATGAATGAACCGCTAAGTAGTGTTACAATCAATATATGATATATTACATATGTGTACACATTTCAACATAGAAACAACTGTATCAAAGTTGTATAACAGTTATGAATCGTGTGGGCATCTAGACAAAATATCTGCCATCACATTTTCTGACCCACGGATAGCTCGCACCGAAAAATGAAATGGCTGTAGAGCAATCGCGTATCGCGTTGATCTCGCGCTCTTCAGATTTTTACTCTGAATAGCCGTAAGAGCTTTCTGGTCAGTTTCCACAATGAAATGCGCGCCCAGAAGAAATCTTTGCAGTTTAAGGATTGACCAAACCATAGCCAATAATTCACGGTCTAGGACCGAGTAATTCTTCTCTGCGGCATTTAATTTCCGAGAAATATACATCACAGGATGCAGAGTTCCAGAGTACTCTTGCATTAGTGCAGCTCCAATCCCGGTGGATGAAGCGTCACTACGAAGAATAAATGTCTTATCCTTAGAAGGCAATACTAGGATAGGTGAAGTAGAAAACATAGTTTTAACCTTATCCAAAGAGGATTGACATTCTTGAGTCCAATGGACTACATTAGGAGACCCTTTCTTTAGCAATGAAGAAAGAGGTGACATAATGGAGGACAGATTCGGGATGAATCGTCCATAAAATTGTATTAGACCTAAGAGACTTCGTACTTGCTTTTTAGTCTTAGGAATAGAAATGTTAAGTATCTTACTTGTATTATGGTCTTCTGTTTTTAGGAACCCATGACCAACACGGTGTCCCAAGAAAGATATTTCGCTAAAACCAATACATGCTTTCGATGGTTTCGCTGTCAGGTTATGCTCGCGTAAGATAGACAATAGTTCATTTATACCATTATAGTGATCGTTCCAAGTATCACTGAAAAGACAGATGTCATCAAGATACGCAATGAAATCTGAGCGATGAGATAGGATTCGACGCATCATGCGTACAAATGTAGCAGGGGCGTTCATAAGACCGAAAGGCATGAAATTCCATTGGAATAGACCCCTAGGCGTCGAAAAAGCAGTAAACGGTTTGGCGTGTTCGGATAGTGGAACTTGCCAATATCCCTTAGACAAATCGAGTTTAGTAAAGAAGTGAGAATTCGATAGTCTCGTAAGTAGCTCTTCTAGTAAAGGCATAGGTTCAGCATCGAATTTAGTCACTTGATTCAATTTGCGATAATCCACGCAAAGACGTATGTTATTGTCTTTTTTCCGTACTATAACCATCGGCGAAGAATATGCTGATGTGGATGGTTCAATAATTTTTAACTCTATCATCTCATCTAACTCTTTCTCTACCTGTGCTTGAAAATGTATCGGGATAGGATACGGTCTGACTCTTATAGGACTATGGTCAGTAAGAATAATGTCATGTTGAATGACATCAGTTTGACCAGGAATGTCAGTAAGGACATCCTGAAATTGTTCTAACATAGTAGAAACTTGTTTCTGCTCTCCTGGAGATAATTCTGGAGAAATTGCAACATCTTTCCATGATTCATTAGAGTGAAGAGGAATCAGTGGAAAAGGTAAATTTACATCCGAGAAACTCGTTTCCTCATCCTGTATTACTGACAGAGATGAGTACTGTCCATGTTGGACTGGAAAATCGTCCGTTGCCTGGAAAACAGGTTGTAAATAATCAGGACGTTCATGGAATTCCGTGAGCATGTTGATGTGGAAGGTTTTACGCTTCCCGTCAATATCGACGATATAGTCAACATCGGAAACTTTTGATATTATATCGTACGGACCTTTCCAAGAAATGAGAAGTCTATTTTCCCTACAAGGTAGCAAGACAAATGCTTTGTCACCTGGACAAAGTTGACGCAAACATCTCTTTTTATTGGCAAATTCCCTTGCCTTCTGTTTCGCAAATTCAGAAGAAGCAGTTGCCAATTTGCATGCTTCAATAATCTTGTGTCTAAGTGCGATGACATATTCATAAGAGGATTTTGTGTCATCGACAATATTATCAGCAGTTATAAGATCATGAAGTAAGGACATAGGACCTCGCGGTTTCGCGCCAAAGACAAGTTCAAAGGGAGAAAATCCTGTATGTTCGTTGGCGACCTCTCTATATGCAAAGAGAGCCGCGGGTAAAACCCTATCCCAATCCTGAGGATGATCTTCTGTTATCATACCTAGTAGGTTTTTCAGAGTTCTATTCAAACGTTCCACCATCCCATTGGACATAGGATGATAAATACTACTCAGCGATCTCTCTATCTTCAGAGTCGACATTACTTGAGACATGGTATCCGATATGAGTTGGGTACCATGGTCGGATAATATTTCTGCTGGAAACCCCAGACGAGAAAATATTAACCAAAGAGCATCTGCGACATCAGCAGTAGTTATGCTCTTTAGAGGAACAGCCTCCGGCCAACGTGTGCACATATCAACACACGTCAAAATAAATTGGTGTCCTCTAGCAGACTTTATCTTAAATGGACCAATGATGTCTATCGCCATTTTTTGAAATGGCCGAATGGGAATGTCTGCAGCCTGAATAGGTGCATCATGGCGTGGACCTCTGGATTTAATCTCTTGACATACTTTACAAGATCGACAATAGATTCGTATGTCCTTATTCACAGCAGGCCAAAAGAAAGATTGAAGAACTCTAGCTTTAGTACGGGAAAAACCCATATGTCCAGCACACTGCGAATCATGAGCGTGCTGTAAGATTTTAACTCTCATATTTTTAGGCACAAGGATTTGGAATGAATGGACTTAGCGGAGTCTTGTACCATACGTACAAGTACGCCATTCTTCATCGTAATCCAAGATTTACGATTTGTATCCTTGTTCGGATCACCTTTTGTTGCCAGAGTAAAGAATTTCTTTAGAGTAGGATCATCTTCCTGCTGTTTGATAAAGGAATCGTGGGAAATCTCCAAGGGATCATCTTGGATCTGCGCATCATTATCTTCAGAATGTGAAGATTGTGGCATATTAAGAGCTTGAGCCCTAGTGATTACTGCATTAGCCGATTGCATATTAACATTTTCCCAATTAGAAATTTGCTGTGGAGTGCATTCTTTCACTCCATGAATGCGACCGATGATAAGATCAGCGATCGGATTCGGCAAGAGACATGCTTGCACCTCTCTTGTAAAGAAAGGCGTAGCAATATTGATAATGGCAGTGGAGTACTTCTCCAATGTGCCACCAAATGTTACACATTTGACTATATTGCCTGTAGCTCGAGAAGGATTTACGAGTGATTGCCTCACTCCAATGGTAGTGCACCCCGAGTCGAAAAGAATTGATACCGGAGTACCATCTATTAGGCCCCTATTAAAGACAAGAGCACCCCTTCCATTATGCGCAATTGACGCATGAAGAGCGGGAAGTGGGTGACCGCAGCTTAAAGTAGACACTGTGGTTGGATCGAATAATGTTTTGCATTGCGAACACTCAGATGCTCTAGCAAAATCGAAAGCGGAATTTGCTACACTATTGGAGTCTTTTTTATCATTATTCTGATTATCGGTGTCGTGGAACTCCTGTTGTGCAGAGTTAGCCTGGTAATAAGATTTACCATGTCTTTTGTGTTGTGATCTACCTCGGTTATAATTGTCTCTATAATTATTATTGCCTCTGTTATAACCCCTATTTGGGTTTGAATCATAATATTCATGATCATAATCATCATGCACATTATATTGAGTATCCCTGTAATATTGTTTCTTTTGTCTCCATGAAGCACTTGGGTAGTTCCTATAGCTACTCCCTTTACGAGAATTTCTAACATTATGGGAACCCCTCGCGTGTCGAGGACTATCAGACCGATTCCAGTTCTTCAAAGAAGAACTCTGATTTGAGCGGTTATCTTGGTTTTGATACTTATCCCAATTAACCTTTTTATCAAATTTATTTTTAGCTCCTTGGAATTTGTGTGAGTAATTCTGATTATATTCTGTTGCCGAAGCAACTGGCATACTCTCTTTAATGTTAGAGTTACCAAGAATCATGTCAGGGTGTGCCGTGGCATACTGGTCACAATATTCTTCCATTTGCTTTATTGTACTAGGTTTACGCTCATGTAAGAACTCTAGGAATGATTTATTTACAGAAGACATGACCTTGTCTCTTAGCAATAAATCCGTAAGACCATCAAATGTTTTCTCTGTTTTGGATAATTCAATCCATCGTGAAAGTGTAATTCGTGCTTTTGAGATGAAATCTGAGAATTCTACACCTACCTCAGGTCTCATTGTTTTAAACAAAAGACGATAACCTTCTTCAGACAGCTGATATCTCTTTATCAAAGCTGCCCTAACAGCATCATAATTATCTTTGTCGGCCTCTTCAACAAAATATAACTTACTCAGAGACTCCCCTTTTAGATTTTCAGACAACTGATTCACATACTGTGATTTGTCAACATTATGAGATCGACAAGCCCGTTCAAATCTAGAAAGCCAAAATGTTATGTCATCACTGGTAGGGTTAAACGCTGGTACCTTGACCTTATATACAAAGGGTTTACCATTACCACCAGATGCCTGATTAACATTACTCATACATGTCAATTTTAATTTCTCTAATTCAAACTCATGTTCTCTTATTGCTTTTCTCTCTTCAGCTTCTCTATCTAATTTTTTTTGTTCTGCAGCAGCTTCTAATTTTTTCTGTTCTGCAGCAGCAGCAACTTCTAATTTTTTCTGCTCTGCATCAGCTTCTAATTTCTTCTGTTCTGCCTCAAATCTCCTTTCCTCCACTTGCATCTGCAATTTCTTAAGTTCAGCAGCAGTATCAACTGGCCACCACTGTAAAGTTTTGTTTTCTTCTTTCCACTCTGTAAAGTTGCTTTCAGTCTGTCTGCTCTGTAAGGAAGGGTGGTGTGTTGTTGAGATCAGGCATGCTCCAGTCTACCCAGCTGTAAATGGGTAACTCACCCTAGTCCTGAGTTAGGGAAGGCAAAGGCTCCAGGGGAAGCAGGCCCTAAACTTGGTCACTTCAGCCGACGCAGGATGGTGTATGTATGAAGTAGAAGTGTAGAGTGTGATTACCGCGAATGGTGTACTGTTCGTGTGCTGACCAATATAACCACTCACACTTGTGTCTACAAGGCACCAATGCAGACTGCTGGAATCTTAGTTTACTCAATTTATTCAGACGTACACACTGGGACATACGAGTACATCATGGTTCGTTGACATATCAATTTGTAGGTATACATAGCAGATCTGAAGTCATGACACATTCAGAAATAATGGGCAGTACGTCAAAAGTTCAATGTCATGATACATTATGGCCACATTCCCCTATCTGACTAAACGCGTCAGTGAAGGCGGATCGATAAATAACTAAAGTTACTTGACGTCCATAGTTTGTAGCATATATTATGAAACCACGAAGGGGGTTTCTAGCAAGATTGAGATCTCCCTGTCACTGTCCGATAATAGGATAAATAATCTGTTCTCTTGGCAGTGATCAAAACAGATGATGACCGAAATCCAACATGGCTGCCTCCCTGAGTTGTCGTTCACTCATTCATAGGAAGGAGAATATAAGCCAGAGTTAATTTATAATGGGTATATAAAGGATTTCATAAATGTTTCCATACAGCTCTACGGTGATCAGGTTAATTCACGTAGCCATAACCGCTGCAGGAAAATCTGTCATCTTCGTCGATACCAAACACGACACTAGCATAACGAAGCACCAAAAGTCAAGCTAGGCCTAACCGACGAGAGATCATCAAAAATAGGAGCTGGGTTTACCTGGAGTCCGAATCATCTATATACTGACATAAGGAGAGTCTCTAACACAAACTATCGTAGAGACACCATCTCCTTCAGTAGAAAAAACCACTTCGTAAGACATCTTTTTCTGACGAAAGGACCAGCTCTAGAAAAACGTACCCCGCCATTTGTAAGCAGTACATCGGAACTCATCACGACTTGTCAAAACAACTCATACTTCCGCTAGACCGGAATACAAGAATCTAGTCCCTCCTACCAATCCAAAATAACAATATAGGACTGATTCTACTTGTACTAATAATATGTAATACATATGAATTCAGGCCATAAACACAATAAGCAAATTAATATATTTTCTGGCCCTAAAAAATAAGTACAAACGCAAGCGCAATATCCTTGCGCTGGATCAATATCCAGAACGATTACTCCTATAATCAAAAGTGTGAATCAAACATGGATTATCTCGCTTTTACCATAAACAGCATTTTCATACACAAATAAATGAATGTCTATATTTTTCCCATATTAAATAGCCATATCGATTTTTGTAATATGTGCGTCAAAAAATGCACGCAACAGAAGCATAGTAACACCAGATGGTGGGGCAGGCAAAGACATCAACATCAGAATGAATAAGGCAAGAACAGCCTTCTTTAGCCTAAATAACATCTGGAAGTCCTCCCAATACAGCACAAGCACAAAATTAAGATTATACCAGAGTTGCGTGCTTTCTGTGCTTCTCTATGATGCGGAATGCTGGAGAGTCACAGAGAAAGAAATGTCAAAATTGTCCTCTTTTCACACAACATGCCTAAGAAAAATTCACCGAATCTTTTGGCCGAATACCATCACCAACCAAGATCTGCTTACTCGTAGCAAGCAAGAGGACATGCATACCATCATAGCTGGCAGACGCTGGAGCTGGGTTGGTCATGTCCTCAGAAGAGACCCCGATGCCATCACAAGAACAGCTATGCTTTGGACCCCTGAAGGAAAGTGAAAGAGAGGCCGACCAAAAACAACTTGGCGGAGGACTGTGATGGCTGAGATGCAAAGAATGAACCAGAGTTGGGGCACTGTACGAAGGATGGCCACCGACCGTGCAAAGTGGAATCAATTTGTTGTTGCCCTACAAGACGCCACTAGGCGTGATGGCCACTGACTGCTTTGACGGTCGGTGGTTAAGGATCGAAGAAGAAGAAGAAGATGATGCTAAAATGTGACCGACGTACATTTGAAAAATTGAGATGTCATCTTGACTATTTTCAAAATTCAAACCAAAAAAGCTTGGTCTGCCAATCTGATTGGCCCATGCGTTTGATATTATGGGGAAACTTAGATAGGAGGTCACCATTTGTGTATTATAGTCCCTTAAGCAGGACGTGTGATAGTCTGATGTGATCTGCCTTAGAAATACTTATAAAACTAAACCAATTAGGGTTCACAGTCAGCCAGCAGTACATCTGGAGTCTGCTAATCCACGTACCTGTGTTTATTCATTGAATTTCTGGTAAGACCGAAATTATTCATACATATATTTTGTTTAAAAAATATGATTGAGAGATACTGCCATCATGACTGTAATTAATCAGGTCCAAGCAGGTTTATGCAGGGCCTAGAGGTTGAGTTAGACTTTAAAACATTGCCAGTTTTGTAAAATGCACATGTTTTGTGAAATAAAAATGTTTCTTAGGTGGCCAGATGGACACAGCTCACCTATCTTATTGTATGGAAGAAAAGAAAGATTAATAATATTATTTCAGATACAGGTTCGCCTTTTAGAAGAGAATATGGGGACAACACTGGTACACTTTGTAATGGATGTGCAAGTTTGGTCAATTAGATATGACCCAGATCTTTGATTTATATATTATGTTTGTAGAAGAATCAGGTAAGTAAGATATCAACCAGGAGACATTATTTCATTATCACAGGGTCTTATCTGGCACTAGTCCAGAGTCAGATGTCTGAGAAAAGCAAGGCTTTTCATTTCCAGTAGTGACAGGGATCTGCAGAGTCCACCCTGTTACTTTTGGGCCATTATCAAGTTGATTGTTTTCAGCAAGAACACGGACAGTTCCCGTTGTGCCAGTTAAGTATGATATCTGGCACACAACCCTTCATCAGCTTCAGAGAATAGGGCATAACATTATACTCCCAAAGAGTTAACACGAACAGTGGTGTAGGAAATAACTGGGTATGATTAAAGAATCCCAAACCGCCATCCAGTTTTAGAAACCAGTAATAGAAACACTTTAGTAATCATATTAGTATATGTGAAATATATATGTTTGGACAAGTTGTCCCTTTGGGTTAAAAGTATTTTATGTAATATATCTTGAGTTCTTTTCATTTTGAAAGTCCTGACCAGAGAAATACTAGGTTCAGGACAAATAAAAATTGTATAGAAAAGATTTATATGTGAAAATTTAACCCAAGTCTTACTTCACTTGATCTTAGACTTTAATATTTGTTTATATATGTGTGTGTGTTAGAGTAAAGTACCATCACACCACACTGTCATAACCCTAGACATTATACGCAGCTATCAGACATACTAGTCAAGAATAATTCTGTTTGAGGCCATAAGGTGGTAGCAGAAAGGTCTCCTGATAACTCAACCCATAATTTGTTATTATCAGGAACCTTCACAGCTGACCTCATTCAGGACAATAGAAATACAGAGCAACAATATTACATAACATCAAAAACTACCACAATAATATACGCTACAGATTGGGTTGTGAAAACATCAACTTCAACAAATAGAAACCTATTAAACTCTGATTAAACAGCTTCATGATCTAGATTTTACAGATGAACTGGCTCTCCTGTCCAAAAACTGTAATCACATGTATGACAGAATGAAAATACCTAATAAGAAGTGATAACAAGTTGGTGTAAAAATACACAGGGAGAAAACAAATATAATAAGAATAAATTCAGGAAATGATAAAAATATTGCTCCTGAAGAAACAGCACAACAAGATGTAGAATCATACATACATACAGAAAAAATAGTAAATCCATTACAAAAATAAGAACCTTTTACTGTCACGTCAGTCCTATTATATGACTTGAAACACATCAAGTCAGTCCTATTGTATGACTTGAAACACATCAAGTCAGTCCTATTGTATGACTTGAAACACATCAAGTCAGTCCTATTGTATGACTTGAAACACGTCACGTCAGTCCTATTGTATGACTTGAAACACATCAAGTCAGTCCTATTGTATGACTTGAAACACATCAAGTCAGTCCTATTGTATGACTTGAAACACATCAAGTCAGTCCTATTGTATGACTTGAAACACGTCAAGTCAGTCCTATTGTATGACTTGAAACACGGAGACCAACAACAATCAAAGAAGTTACACTCTTTCTTAAAATGGATGCCAACATAGAATAGAAGGATTGAAGTGCTATGACAAGATCACTCATGTGGAAATGATGACATCTACCAGACAAGCATCAGTGGAACCAGAGATGAGAAGATGCTGGAGACTAACAGGAAACACACTGAGAACTGATGACAACTACCAGACAAGCATTAGTGGAACCAGAGATGAGAAGATGCTGGAGACCGACAGGAAACACACTGAGAACTAATGACAACTACCAGACAAGCATCAGTGGAACCAGAGATGAGAAGATGCTGGAGACTGACAGGAAACACACTGAGAACTAATGACAACTATCAGACAAGCATTCGTTGAACCAGAGATGAGAAGATGCTATAGACTGACTGGAAACACACAGAGAACTAATGATAACTACCAGACAAGCATTTGTGGAACCAGAGATGAGAAGATGCTATAGACTGACAGGAAACACACTGAGAACTAATGACAACTATCAAACAAGCATTCGTGGAACCTGAGATGAGAAGATGCTGGAGACCGACAGGAAACAAACTGAGAACTGATGACAACTACCAGACAAGCATTCGTGGAACCAGAGATGAGAAGATACTGGAGACTGACAGGAAACACACTGAGAACTGATGACAACTATCAGACAAGCATTCGTGGAACCAGAGATGAGAAGATGCTGGAGATTGACAGGAAACACACTGAGAACTGATGACAACTACCAGACAAGCATTCGTGGACCGAGAGATGAGAAGATGCTGAAGACTGACAGGAAACACACTGGGAGCCGCGCTAGCGTAGTGGTTACAACACCGCTATGGCGACCGGGTGATACAGGATCAAACCCGGGCGACGGCATTTGAGGATTTTTCGTCGACCGGGATTTGGACTGGATTAACTCGAGACCTGGCGAGAACATTTGAAGGAGTGTCGTCGACCAGGGACTGGCGGCTCCTGAGCCGACCCAGCTGCAATGGGTACCTCCAAAATCGGCGAGTATTTGCCTGAATGGCGAGGGACACCTGTCTCTGTACAAGAAATAAAGGGATACTCACGTAAAATCAATGTCAGGTTAGACATAAAAATAATAACCTGAGATTTCGCCTCGAGTATTAGCGGGCGTATGAAAAAAAAAAAAACAGGAAACACACTGAGAACTGATGACAACTACCAGACAAGCATCAGTGGAACCAGAGATGAGAAGATGCTGGAGACTGACAGGAAACACATTGAGAACTGATGACAACTACCAGACAAGCATTTGTGGAACCAGAGATGAGAAGATGCTGGAGACTGACAGGAAACACACTGAGAAAACCTGGTGACAGCATTCCTAGAAGTCTAGAGGAAGGTCAAGGACACACATGGAGAAGAGAACTGGAGACAGACATGAAGAAGACATAGAAAGAACTAGAGCTGATGGCACAAGACAAGGAAGGACTTGACAAAAGTTTGTTCTGGTGCTAGGAGGTGGTTCTCGACGTGATGAGAGAGACATTTATGTCTTTTGTTGACAGTCACATCATTAGTTCATTCACAATATATGTCAAATATAAGAGGACATGACATGTAGAATTCCTCAAGAGAGACAATGTCAAGAACCCTTTATTCTAGAGTCTGAATAAGACAACTGTGATCTCATGTTACCATTTCTCTTCTTACGGTTTATAGATTAGATTATGAAAACAACAATATTAACCAACAGAAATGAAATTCAATATAAACTGACAATACAGCTCAATGATTGTCAGCGACCTTGGCCTTCTATCCCAAACCAAAGAAACCCTATCAAAAAGCAAAAACAAGAATTGTCTATGCAAATGCCAAAGCAGTTCTATAATATGTCTCTGAAACATGAAAAGTTCCCCCCCCCCCCCCCCCTTTCCCTCCCCCAAATAAGCACAAACACACATGTAAGAAGATATAAACTTTTTAAATGCTTACTACCAGCTCAACAGAAGAGAACAAGTAGACTCTGCACTGGCCACAACAGATTGAGATACCATCTATTCAACACTGGCCACAACAGATTGAGATACCATCTATTCAACAAGCTAAAGATAGGAACTACCAATCAGTGTAACTGTGGCACTGATAAAATGACTGCGGAACATCTGCTTTAAAGTTGCCCCTTATATGTGGTACAGAGAAAAGAGTGTATGGCCAACGCCAGCTCCTTTTTGTGCAAAAGCTTTACGGGGATTCAAATAGCCTCAAACTGATTACTGCTTACTTTGAGAACATTCAAGTGGACGTCTGAGTGTGTACGAAGAAGAAATGATTTTATTTCTGATTGCAGAAAAAAATAAAGATCATTGTGGTATGATATGATTGCTAATGTGGAACTGATTGAAACAACCAAACAAATATCAGTTGAAAAAATGGCAAGGAAATGGAAAGAAAATGAAAAACAAAAAATATAGCAAGGAGGGCTCAGCATGCAGCATTTCTGTTTAGTTAATTAAAAAAAAGGAATCCCGTTTAATATCTAATAAGTTATAATTAAGATATATAGTATCTGCAGTTTTAGATTTAATTGTCTACATAATTCACATGATCTTGCAAATTCATGTTTTCTATTCAGATTTTAATCCAAGACATACAGATCAAATCCCCACACCAGTGTCTAGAACAGAGAGGGCAGGGGTGGGCGGTCATCCCGGCACAAGGAGGGAGGTGCCAAAAAGTCAGGTTGTTTCTCTGAGAACGCATGTGTCCAACTAACATAATTTGTTTCTTTTCTTTCTCAGCAGATTCTCTCAACGTCATTTTTGACTTCAAATCCAAAGTATTCCTATTCTTTAGCTGTATAATCACAACTATAGTCCGTTCGGAAATTCGTGCCCACAGAAAGTGTCAATTTTCTCCAAAACTGTTTGTTGTATGGACATGAATTTTTGCATGCAGTCTTAGATTTTCCATGCAGTTATTAATATATTTTTTGCCCTTACAAAACTCACGTCATGTTCGAATTTTCTTCTTTACGTTATATAAAAAAAACTCTTACTGTTGTCTGGGTTAATTTTTAGTAGTTTTACAGGAAAAGTTACAAGATCCGTTCAAAAATATTTTTGTTTGTTTGAATTAGTTACTCGCGACTGTGTACAATAGGTGCGCACTCGTGCGGACATGTAGTCACTACACTAATTCAAACCAAAAAAAATATTTTTGAACGGATCTTGTAACTTTTCTGTAAAACTAAGAAAAATTAACCCAGACAACGGTAAGAGTTTTTTATATAACGTAAAGAAGAAAATTCGAACATGACATGAGTTTTGTAAGGGCAAAAAATATATTAATAACTGCATGGAAAATCTAAGACTGCAAGCAAAAATTCATGTCCATACAACAAACTGTTTTGGAGAAAATTGACACTTTCTGTGGGCACGAATTTCCGAACGGACTATAGTGTTAGTGAGCAGCTGCACATCCTCTCTAGACAGAAAACCTATATGCTACATATATACTAGCCGCCATTAAAAACGCATCGAAATCGTGACATGTTTTCACTGTTGAAATGTTTATGCAAGTGAGCGGTTTTCAAACCCCAAAAGTGTGCAAGTGATGAAGTTCATGTATTCCCACTTTACTGTCGATGTGATGTTTACTTCAAATTTTGCGTGCTTCACGTGCAAAACAAGGTTTTTGATAATTCTGGCTTTATTAAAAGTCGAATCACATTGAAATTTGGCACACGCATTAGTCAAGTTTCAGCGAGTAAAACGCCATCATCTGTTTTTATCGAAAGAAAGTCTGTTAATGTTTTTGTCATGCCTCGACTATCGTCACAAGAGCGATGGCAAGCTGTTGGTATGCTTGGCAGTGAAATGGCGACCAGAGAAGTTGCCAGACATTTCAATTGTGACCAGTCCACTATAGTGAGGCTGAACCAGCGATTTCGGCGACAGGTACCACCAATGACCGTCCCAGGCTTGGTCAACCTCGTGTAACAACACTAGCTCAAGATCGCCAAATTCTATTGATACATCTGCGCAATCGCTTCCAAACAGCAACTCAGACAGCAGCTCATACACCTGGCACTCGGAGACTTGTCAGGGCAAACACTGAGCGACGGACACTTTGCGCCGCTGGCTTGCAAAACAGACGTCCCAACATCGGTCCTATCCTTAATATTCGTCGTCCAATGGCGGGATGGAGATCAACAATGTTCTCCGATGAAAGCCGGTTTAATGTCTCCTTTGCTGATAGGAGAAATCTTGTACTGGATTGGCCTGCAAACTCTCCTGACATGAATCCGATTGAACACGCATGGGATGAACTGAACAGAAGGGTCCGCCAGTATGACATCAACAATGTGAATGATCTCGAGCGAGCACTCATTGCAGAATGGAACGCCATACCCCAAACATTTTTCGAGACACTCTGCAATAGCATGAGACGCCGATGCCAAGCCGGTATTGATGCTGTAGGGGGTCATATATGGTATTAATGATGGCTGTGACAGAATGACAGTGAGTGCTACTTTTGTTTTTACACCTAGGGTTGACAACTGCTTAGGAGCCGGTTCTGAATTGTCTCATGTTTAATAATACAGCAAATTTGGGTTAGTAAATGGATCAAAAATGTAAAATAAGTGGTTTCATGTATTTTAAATTTAGCACAACGAGTTGTGGTTCATAAACTAATGCGATGCGTTTTTAATGGCGGCTAGTATATTTTTCCCCAAAGCCCATGTTGCACGGAAGCAACTCCATTTGGAGTTCAAGAGCAGAAGCTGTTAAAGTCATTTATGAAAGATTTGATGAACTGGCAGATCTACTTGAGAAGCTCCATCAAAATGTTTTTAATTTCATTTTAATGCTTTGTTTTTTATTTTTCTGTTTCAAATTCTTGGAAAAACTCACCATGTACCAAAAGAATTACAAGATCCATCAAGGAATATCAAAGGTTTGAAGTCTCTTAAGACAGAACTTAACAAAATGAGTGACATTGTTTGCAAAGAAGTAGTTTTGAATGCAAAGACCAATGCAAAAAATAGGGCAGCACAATATTTATTAGACATCTTCTACGTTTCACTCTGAGGATCCACACAGATCACCATTGACAATGAATAAGCACGATCATCTCACATCATAATAATTCTTACACATAATGATGTGATAAGCAATGACCTTTTGAGCACCACAAAGTTCCAAGATAAAGGACACTTTGTGGTGTGCAAAGAGATGCAACAGATCAAAGCTGAAGGTTGATGTGTGATGCCCACTGAACTATCAAAAAACTTCCTGCATAAGATAAGATTGCGCGAGTGATAAGATGAACTCCGAGTATGCCGGTCCCAAGCCCAGATGAAAAAGGAGGAGGGCGGCCTGCATGGAGGCCATAAGGAGGCAGCCCCTCCACCATGCAAAGGCACAACAGGCCAATCACCTGTTTGCTTTAAACTATGATTACACGAAATATAAGAGAGAATACTGGACTGATACTAAAGGCGACGAACTGGAACGGACTACGGACTACAACTTTTGGAACTTGGAACACTTACTTACTTAGTCGTTCCCCTTCTACAGTGAGGTGTAGAGGTTTGGAAGAGAGAGCGCCAGACTATCCTATCGGCTGTCTTCCTCCTGGCCTGGTTCCATTCTAGTCCTCGGTCCTTCAAAGATTGTCTAATGTTGTCCTCCCAGCGAACTCTGGGTCGTCCTCGGGGTCTGGATCCTTGGCTCTTTGTTTCCCATGCTTGTCGTGGTAGCCGATCTTCTCCCATTCTGCAGACATGGCCAAACCATCTTAATTGGGACTGTTGGAACTTGGAACACAAGAAGTATAAATGGGAAAGAAGAGGAGCTGGTGGAAGAGGTGAGGAAAGCAAAACTAGAAATCCTGGCTATTACCGAAACAACGAAAAAGGGACAAGGAGTCATGGATCTCGATGGCAACACGCTGCTATGCAGTGGGGTACCCACATCTGAAAGAGCTAAAGGGGGCGTGGGTAGCATTGTGGCCAAAAACCAGAAAGATAGTATCAAGGGATGGAACTTTGTCTCGGAGCGCATTATGGTTGTAAAACTAAAAGAAGGAGAAACCATAGTCAACCTGGTCATAGTGTATGGGCCACATGAGGATGAGAGAGCAGAGGTCAAGGAGGAATTCTTCGAGCTGCTTCAAAGGACAGTGGATGACTGCCTTGATGAAATTATCATGCTCGGAGATTTCAATGCCAGAGTTGGAAATGACCATGCTAGATGGGGTGGAGTTATCGGAAGATATGGAGGAGATACTCTCAATGACAATGGAAAGCGACTCCTCAGATTCTGCTGTGAGCAGAATCTGATCATAACCAACACAAAGTTCCCCCATAAGCGCACACATGCATACACTAGGTGTGAACCAACAAAGAATAAGAAGTCAGTGATCGACTATGCCCTTGTTAGGAGGAGCTCATTCAAATATGTCCGGGATGCTAGAGTCTGGAGGGGGCCAGAGATTGGAAGTGATCACTACCTGCTTACAATCAAAAGAACAACTGAAAGAGTTGCTCAGCCTAAGAACTGCCCATCATTACGCAAGAAACCAAGTAAACGAACGGAAGAAATGAAAGACCTTCAAGCTGAGAGAGCCAGAAATTAAGACCAGATATCAGGGGCTTATTGCTACAGCGGTGAGAAACACAGAAGAACTACCTGATGACTTGGAAACCCTGTGGCTTAAATTCAAGGACATCATAAAGACAGCTGCTGCAGAAGCATGTGGTGAAGTCTGACTTGGGAACATGAGAAAGAGGACACCTTGGTGGAAAGAGGAAGTCAAAAAGAAAATGGCATGGAAACAATACTTAGGAGCTAAAAACACAGCAGGACAAATAGAGAAATATAGAGAATATGTGATACTCAGAACAGAAGCAAAGAACAAGGTGCTAGCAGCAAAACAGAAGTCCTGGGAAGAATTTGGAGAAAAGCTAGAAAAAGATGCGCAAGAAAACCAGAAATTGTTCTATAAGACCCTAAAGAACATGAGGAAGGAAAAACAATGCCCTCTCAAATTTATAAAGGACAAGCAAGGCAAATTGCTTACTGCCCTGAAGGAAGTAATGGAAAGATGGAAAGAATATTTCTCAGAACTCCTTGATGGTGAGCAAGGTCAAGAATCAGAAATGATAACCACTAGCACAGAAGATGAAACAAATGGTGATGAAGATGACATAAAGATGGAAGAACTGAAGGCAGCACTGGAGAAAATCAAGATGGGCAAAGCAGCAGGGCATGATGGTATAACACCAGAAATGGTTAAGTACATGGGAGCATCAGGCGACCTATTACTCTTAAGGGTCCTACAGGACAATCGACAATGTGGAAACCATAGAGGCATATCCCTTCTCAGTGTCCCTGGTAAAATCTACTCTAGAATCCTAGAGCAGAGACTCCGACGCCTAGCTGAGCCACAATTGGATGAGGTCCAGTCGGATTCCGAGCAAACCGAAGTACTCAAGACCTAATCTTCACACACAGACAGCTGAGTGAAAAGGCCCTTGAGTATAAGAGTGAGATCCATCTTTGTTTCATAGATCTGGAAAAGGCGTTTGACAGGGTCCCCTGGAGCAAACTTTGGGACTGTTTGGCAAGGAAGAACATTCCAGCACCTCTGATTCATGCTATACAGAGTTTCTACAAGTCTTGCAGGAATTATGTGAGGACAGCAAACCATAAGTCAGAAAAGTTCAGGACCACCATTGGTGTAAGACAAGGTGATATCCTGTCACCGTATCTTTTCATACTCCTCATGGACGATGTTATCAAGTCATGTAAGGAGAGAACAAGAAAGTATTCGGTGGGGTACTGGAAGATGAGACAGGCATATATTTTAGAGCTGGCATTTGCTGATGATGTTGCCCTGATTGCTAAATCAGAGGCACATCTCCAATCCAACCTGCAAGTCTGGAAGGAAGAGTTGGAGAAGAGAGGGATGGTCATAAGTAGTTCTAAAACAAAATCCATGGTGATATCACGAGAAGAAAGAAGACATGAGATTAAGCTGGGAGAACAGGTCCTGGAGCAGGTCGACCACTTTAAATATCTCTGAGCTATTATAGACCGAAAGGGAGGCATCAAAGAAGAGTTGGCCAATCAAAAAGCAGCAGCTGGGAGACTTTTTCAGGCCATAAATCGAGGATTCCTCAGCAAGAGAGAGGTTGGTAAGAAAACGAAGATGGCTGTATACCGCTCCACCTATGTCCCAGTCTTGACATATGGATGCGAGTCATGGGCAATGACTACAACCCACAAAAGTCAGATCCAAACCTCAGAAATGAGATATCTGAGGAAGGTGGTTGAAGTAACAAGAAGAGACATGGTCCGCAACCAGACGATACATCAAGGCCTAAAATGCCACCCCCTGCAGACCCAAGTAGAACAGTCCCAACTAAGATGGTTTCGCCATGTCTGCAGAATGGGAGAAGATCGGCTACCACGACACGCATGGGAAACAAAGAGCCAGGGATCCAGACCCCCAGGATGACCCTGAGTCCGCTGGGAAGACAACATTAGACAATCTTTGAAGGACCGAGGACTAGAATGGAACCAGGCCAGGAGGAAGACAGCCGATAGGATAGTCTGGCGCTCTCTCTTCCAAACCTCTACACCTCACGATAGAAGAGGAACGACTAAGTAGTAGAGTGATAAGATGCATTCTAGACAGACTTCAGCAGGAAATGTCAATACCTTTCAGTCAACTGAAGCATATAAACATGGAATTTGAATTCATTCTCAACACTGAGACTTTTATCAAGATAGATAATGCTTAAGAGATCTGTCAGAAATGCACTGACCTGGCAAGCTTTTATGTCACAGACACTGATGGCAAGATCCTGCTTTCTAAGATAAGCAATTTCATGATGCTACTGCAGTCACGAACTGACTTTGTTCCAACAACTGCTGTGAGTTTACTTTAGTTTGTTGTGTCTTATGGAAATTATGTATTCCAAAAGTTACACATAAAACTGCATATTCTGTAATGATTTCTACTTCAGTAGCCAGTTGTGAGCATTTTTTTAGTACACTAAAGCTAATTCTTTTGTATTTATGAGTATCTATGGGACAGGAACATCTGAGTAATCTGGAACTTCTTAGTACTGAAAGAGAAAATCTTGAGAACATTCATTTTGGTAAAATAATTGATCAATTTGCAGTAATGAATTTCACTGATGAAGGCCTTGTGGCCGCAACATTGGCTATTTTCTTTGTCTTTTGTCCTCGTAAGACGAATCACCTAGTGTACTGTTTATCCTGTTAATAAAAAGCTTATTACAAAGAGTGATTTATTTCTTTTCTTTTGTGTTTAACTAATTCTTAAATTTCATATTTTCCCAGTAATTCATCCTGGTGCTCTTAGAAAAATTTAAAAGTCACGACAGTGCTTCATATAGTCCTTTAAACTTTCTTTTGATTGGTCTACAAATTGAACATATATTTTATCTGGCAGTGACCAGGGGCTATAAACCCTTGGTATGCCACTGCCCCAAACAAGTAAAATTTGCAGAAAGGGATTTTCTGTGTGGACTAAAGATACCCACAAAAATTTTAAAAATTATTGAAATTAAAAAAAAAAATACACACCTTTATGGTGGATGTGTACAAATAACACTTATTATGTTACATATTTGTTGATAGTTGGTGGTGGATGTGTACAAATAACACTTATTATGTTACATATTTGTTGATAGTTGTAACATATTGAGCACAGGTTACATTTATCTTAAAATGTTGTAAATAATTACTGAGTAAATTGTCCTGAGCCGGATATACAGATGTAAAACTGGTCATTGTACTCTCTCTCCTTGCAGAAACATGACCATCTTCCTCACCTTCACTTTCTATCTTCATTGTGTGTCCCTGAAAACAAAATATTGAACATATTTAAGTTTGAAACAAATCACTTCAGTCTTAAATATCATCTCAGTTTCACAACTACATGATACATTTTTATGTATTTAAATTTCTTTCTTTTCTCAGCCACTGTCCCTGATGAAGACTGTACATTACATTGACATACGCTTCATTTTAAAAGAAAAAAAAAGAAAAGAACCTAGCAATATGTAATAAAATGGACAATATTTTAATAGATTTCTCAGTTTAACTGCCTTAGGCTGTATACAAATTTGTTATCAAGAATTAAAAAGAAAACTCACTTTAAAATCTGTACTGATGTCCTGTTTTATTTTTTGATCCAAGAATGGGATCTTCTGTTCCATATTTTTTTTTGCAATCTGAGAAGAAAAATGAATTATGTGTAACAAAATCTTAGACAGTTAGTTAGTTACAAGCTGGTTATTTAAGATACTGATTTTACAAGAAATTCACTCAAATTTTCTTTTTTTTAAAAATAATGGTGGGAAAAAAATATTACAACTTGAAAATGTAAGAAAGAGTGATACATGTTTAATGGTAGAATGTCCAATGTCACATTCAATAGTCTTTGCTATACTGACTTTCTTCTGAGTGATACATGTTTAATGGTAGAATGTCCAATGTCACATTCAATAGTCTTTGCTATACTGACTTTCTTCTGAATGAGTCAGAGCTGTCAAGTGCATACAAAATGTGTATATGGTCATTTAAAAAAAAATATAACTTGTATCTATAATCTATCTATAATCTATCTATAATATATCTATAATCTATCTATACATGTGCTTTATGCACTACACTAACTAAAGCATTTGAGATAGAGAAAATAGATGAGAAAATTATGAAAATGATAGAAAGCATCAACATTGATGGTAAGGATCTGAGAGTTATCAACAACAACTAGCAACAAACATCACCTATGACAATTAGCAGTCATATAGGAATGTTTTAGCAGATTAATAAAGGATGTTATACATGTTTGTTGGTAGAATGTCTGTGATGGTATTTTAAACAGTTTGTACCATATTGCTTTTTTTTTGAGTGATTCAGAGATTTTCAAATGCATACTAAATGTGTATAAGATTATGTTTGAAAAATGTAACTTGTCCCATTTGATAGCTAGAATGTAAGTTTCATATAATAGAAAGATTTAAAAATGGCAATTTTTCAATCAATCAGTCAATACCCTTTAGCTCCAAAAGGAGTATAGGCCTTCAACAAACACATGTAAGTCTTCCTGTCACATGCCATCAACTCAAGTTCTTTCCACGTTTTCCTCATCATTTTTACTTCTGTATCCAGTTCTCTTCTCCATGTCTTTTTTGGTCTACCTCTGCCTCTCTTTCCCTCAGGATTCCAGAACAAAGACTGCCTTGTAATGCTATTAACAGGTTTCCTCAGTGTGTGTCCTACCCAGCGCCAGCATCTTCTTCTCAACTCTTGTTCCACTGGAACTTGTCTGGTTCTTGTCAACAATTCTACATCTGTGACTTTTTCGTACCATTTTAGTCCTTCTTTTCTACGCAAGCACCCGTTTATGAAAGTCTGTAAGTATTCTATCTTCATATCGAGTAGATTCGAGCTCTTCAAGTTCTTACTCTGAATAGCTGTAAGAGCTTTTTGGTCGGTTTCCAAAATGAAATGCGCGCCGAGAAGAATCTTTGTAACTTAAGAATAGACCATACCATAGCCAACAATTCACGGTCTAGAAACTGAGTAGTTCCTTTCAGCCGCATTCAAATTTCCTAGAGATATATATCACAGGATGCAGAGTTTCCGAATACTCCTGCATTAGTGCCGCCCCGATTCCAGTGGATGAGGCGTCACCACGAAGAACAAAAGTCTTATCAGTAGTAGGTAGCCTTAAGATAGGGGGAGATGAGAATAAAGTTTTAATCTGGTCCAGTGAAGACTGGCATTCTTGGGACCAGTGCACCATATTAGGAGGATCCTTTCTTCAGGTAGGGTTGAAAGAGGTGCCATAATAGAAGATAAATTTTGAATAAATCGTTCGTAGAATCTGTATCGAACCGAACGAACTGCGAACTTGCTTTATTCGAAGGTACGGCTAATAGGGGTAGTCTTCGGTCCTGCCAAATGTACGCACCAGTTTTATATAGTTATATTATTTGTGCGTTCGATTGATTCACGCACTGACGTGCACAATGCTGTGTGAGTTGCTTTGGACGCACGTGTAACCTAGTCGAGTAGATTGTGACGTCATGATAGGGGCAGCTCGGACGACATTTATGTCCGCAGTGTTATTCTTTGATTCCTGGTAAATTTGAAGAAGCCATCAGTTGTATTCGTATCTATTGGTCTTCATGGCGAAGCCAATAGTGGAAGAATGAAGTAAGTGTCGCCCCATTTCTTATGGCAAGTTTAATTATGTAAATTAAAGTATCAGGCCGCTCCTATTAATGGTCTAGCGGGAATTCATCGGAGATGACATTCCTAGAATTGGACACACGGAGTCGATAGCCTTTGGAATCTTTTCGTAGAGAGAGAATCCATATGTGGAATCAAGTTAATGAATATATATATGCTTCACATGTTTAATATGCCGTTTTACCTATGCCAAAGTCGTGGTATGGATACCGAGAGGTTAGCCAAGATGAAACACTAACCTGGTTGTATTGTTATATCTGCCTTTGTTTGGATTGGATATGCTATCTAAGAATTTTATGAAGAAAGTCTGGGATGCTTACAAGTATGATATAAATTATTGCTCCGTGAGAATGAATCCGTTTGCCTTAATAAACGTCCTTGGGAGAAGGTCAACGGACGTTAATACCATGTCTGTTATATGGTAATGGAAGTGATCCTTAGTCACTGGAATATAAGAGAACTTAACTGTTAGAGAATCTACAACAACTATTAACAGTGATATTAACATTTTGACGTATGATCTTCGCATCTGTAACTATGATTGTCTTGTTCCACTTCGTTGGTGTCACGTCAATAAAATATATGTACAGTAATCACCGACTTGTGTGCTACCAATACTTGCCCAGTTCACCCAATTCAACGATACTTGTTGGAATTTTCGTTTGAAGAACATTGTTGACATTCATTCCGTTTTAACCATTCGCGTTTCAATTTACCTCTTCACTGAACTCAACGATAAAATGGAGTCAACAGTCATGTTCAATGACATCAGTGTGTCCAGGAATATCAGTAAGGACATCCTGAAATGTTTGTAGCATAGAAAAGGATTGTTGCTGTTCTTCTATAGATAAATTAGAAGAAACAGTAACATTTTTCCATGATTCCGTAGAATGAAGTGGAATCATAGGAAGAGGAAGATTAACATCAGAGAAAGTAGTTTCCTCATCCTGTATAACATACAGGGATGAGTACTGACGATGAGGGACTTGAGAACCGTCCACCGCTTGGAAAATAGGCAGCAAAGAGTCTGGTCGCTCATGAAATTCCGTAAACATGTTTATATGGAAGATTTTATGCTTCCCATCAATATCGACAACATAGTCGACATCGGAAATTTTTGAGACTATAGCATATGGACCTTTACATGCAATAAGAAGTCTGTTTTCCCTACAAGGTAGCAAAACAAATGCCTTATCGCCAGGACAAAGTTGTCGTAGGCATCTATTCTTATTAGCAAAGTGTCTTGCTTTCTCTTTAGCTAATTCGGAGGAAGAAGTTGCTAGTTTGCATGCTTCGATAATCTTTTGCCTGAGAGCAATGACATACTCATAAGAAGATTGAGTATCATTGTCAATATTATCGGGGTTATAATATCATGAAGTAGAGACATAGGGCCGCGCGGTCGCGCGCCAAAGACAAGTTCAAAAGGAGAAATTCCTGTATGTTCGTTTGGGACTTCTCTATTGGCAAAGAGAGCCGCGGGTAAAACCCTATCCCAATCCTGAGGATGATCCTCGGTTATCTTCCCAAGTAAGTTTTTGAGTGTTCTATTGAGACGTTCAACCGGGACCTCAAGATGCAGCAATAGTGAATGCAGTCAGCGAATCATAGCTTGACTGCCTGCGTCAGGACCAGCGAACCAGAGCTGGTCAAGACCGCACTCCACCTCCACGTGGTGGTCCTGGAAACAGTCTGCAGCAGTGCAGTCTGGCTGAGCTAGTGTGGATCGCAATGGGAAGGCAAACCCGGTCCTAAAAATGCCGTGCAGAAGTCTGATGTGTCGACCGAAAGGTGCAGATATCACAGCTTAGGCGCAAAAAAATACAACGCAACCACCGTCCTTTTCAGGGCGAACGAGGAAGAAGAAGAAGAAGGCGTTCAACCAACCCATTAGACATATGGTGATAGATACTACTTAAAGATCTTTTAATATGTAAAGTAGACATTACCTGTGACATAGTGTCTGATATTAATTGAGTGCCATGGTCTGACAATATTTCTCCGGGAAATCCCAAACGAGAAAATATTAGCCAAAGAGCGATATCAGCAGTAGAGATGTGCTTAAGAGGTATAGCCTCTGGCCAACGAGTGCACATGTCAACGCAAGTTAGAATAAATTGATGTCCTCTGGCCGACTTGATCTTAAAAGGACCAATAAAATCTATAGCCATCTTCTGAAACGGCCGAATAGGAATGTCTGCAGCCTGTATAGGTGCAGCATGTCATGGGCCTCTCGATTTGACCTCTTGACATGTTTTGCAAGAACGACTTTGAATCTTTATATCCTTATTGACAAATGGCCAAAAGAAAGCCGCAAAGATTCTAGACCTAGTGCACGAAAAACCCATATGTCCAGCACACCGAGAGTCGCGAGCATGTTGCAAGATTTGGACTCTCATATTCTTGGGCACGAGAATTTGTGAATGCATAGACGAAGTTGAGTCTTGTACCATGCGCACAAGTACTCCATTCTTCAAAGTAATCCAGGATTTGCTATTTGTGTTTTGATTTGGATCACCTTTTTTTGCCATAATGAAGAATTTTTTTAAAGACGGATCATCTTCTTGCATTTTTATACAAGTGTTACGCAAAATCACCAAGTTATCATCTTGGGTATGCACTTTATTATCTTCACTCGTTGAAGATTGAGGCATATTAAGAGCTTGAGCTCTTGTGATCACTGCATTGGCAAATTGGATATTTTGTTCCTCCCAAGCAGCTATCTGCTGTGGGGTACATTCTGTAACACCGTGGATACGACCAATTATAAGATCAGCAATAGGGTTCGGTAGAAGACACGCGTGGACATCTCCCGTAAAAAAGGGAGTAGCAATGTGAATTATAGCAGTAGGATACTTTTCTACAGTACCACCAAATGTTACACATTTGACTACTTTTCCGTGGCACATGATTGATCTACGAGGGATTGTCTAACTCCGATAGTAGTACATCCCGAATCGAAAAGGACTGAGACTTGGCTATTATTCACTAGCCATTTTTTAAGAGAAGAGATCCTCTCCCGTCATGCGCAGCTGCGGCAGGCAGAGCGGGCAGAGGATGACCACAACTCAAAGTAGATATAGTAGTAGGTTCAAATAGTGTTGTGCATTGGGGCCATTGAGATGCTCTCCCAAAGTCAAAAGCAGAGCATGTGATAGCACTAGAATTATCTTTATTATCTTTAGGTTCATTACCAGTAACCTGTGACTCTTGTTGAGCACTGTTACCATGCCGACACGATTTATTATTATTGTGTCGCCCTCTACCACGACTGCTATTTCTTTTATAACTATTGTTATCTGACCTATTGCTATTATTGTTTTGGTTTGCACCAAAATTTTTACAATCATGATTGTCATTTTCTTTTTGATGAGAATATTTCCCATATTGATATTGTTGTCTCCTAGGATAAGTATGATAGTTTTTATTATAATTTCCCTTACGAAAGTTTCTATAATTGTTTGATCCATAATAACGAGGACTGTCAGATCTCCTCCAGTTCTTTGAAGAACTATTACCATATATATCACCCTGATCCTGTTCAAAGTTACGCCTACTTTTCTTATCAAAGTTGCGTTGGCCACCCTGAAATTTATTACCAAAGTTAGGACCATATGGTGTAGCAGAAGCTACGGGCAAACGTTCTTTAACTTTAGAATTGCTTATTGTTTGCTGTGGGTGCGCAGTGACATACTGGCAACAATATTGTTCCATATCTTTTATGTCTTTAGGTTTACGTTCATGTATAAAGGCAAGTAAGTACTCGTTGACTGATGACATTACTTTATCTCTAAGTAATAAGTCTACTAGTGCTTCATATGTTTTAGAAGTCCCAGACAGCTCAATCCACCATGAGAAAGTAAGACGTATCTTTGTAATAAAGTCTGAGAACTCTACACCATTCTCCGGTAACATAGTCTTAAACCGAAGACGATAATCGTCTTCTTTAATTTGATATCTTTTCAATAAAACTGCTCTAACAACTTCATAGTTAGTCTTATCAGGTTCTTCTATTGACATTATAATATTTAATGGTTCACCTGTAAGTATTTCTAACAGTCGTCCGACATAATGCTCTTTATCTACCTTATGCGTTTCGCATGTCAGTTGGAATCTATCGAGATAGAATGTTATGTCATCCTTTGCAGCATTGAAAGCAGATAATTTGATCTTATAAGAATTCTCCTTCGTCTTACCAGAAGTTGCATGAGAACTACCCATATTGATCACTTTTGCTTTTTCTATCTCCAAAGTTAAGAGTTTTTCTTCATGTTCCATCTTTGCTTTTTCCTTTCTCTCATCAGCTTCTATCTGTAGTTTTCTCTCCTCAAATTCTCTTTGTTGCTGAAGTTTTTTCTCTTCCATTTCAGCTTGAAGTTTTTTTTCTCTTCAAATTCTCTTTGTTGCTGAAGTTTTTTCTCTTCCATTTCAGCTTGAAGTTTTTCTCTTCCCTTTCAGCTTGAAGTTTTTTCTCCTCAAATTCAGCTTCTCTTTCTAATCTTTTTTCTTCCGCCTTTTGTCTTTTCTCTTCTGCTTTTTGCGCCTTGTCATATTGAGCAAGGGCAAACTCTTCCAATTTATCACCAGATTTGCCCAGGGTTATACCCTGTTGGATAAAGTAATCCAATGTAGACATTGTGTCTAATATTGTGTTATTACCACCTGAAATAATAATACGATTTATATACCAACCTCAGTTGGGACAAGTCTTTGGCAAAGACTTTGTATGGTTACCTTGTTTATAATGTAACAAATAATCACTTAAGTACCTGTGGAAAATAATACCTTTATATCCCAATCACTGTGGGCACAAGTCTTTTTTATAAAGAACTTGCATATGTATTTCACCTTGTCTCAATCTTTGTGGATAACAAGTCTTTTAGCAAAGAACTTGTATAAACATCTTTATAATAATACCACCATCAATCAATTGTATCATAAGTGTACTAAATATGATCAACTATATATATAGAAACAGTATATGACAACAATGACTAATGTAAACAAACAGCAAACATCACGGACAATACGATAACATTTGCAGAAATCAAATAAATTATAATGCAAAACTAAAGGAAATATCACAAATTATGTGATGATAACTGCAAAAAACTATCACAAATCAATGACGTCACAGTGTATAAACATAAAGTTGTAAAAAATTAAACGAAAGAAAGAGGAGGTGGGCAGATACAAACAAATCAAAACAAAATTAAAGAACAGAAAAAATATCACAAAAACAACGATAAGTACAGCTCGTCACAACTAAACGAAAATAGCAACAGATGTCGCTAGCAAATTCCGCTAAGGGAAATTTGCACAGTCCCTACAGAACGCTGATATTGGTCTTCTGCTACGTGGAATCTCCTATATCAGAAACAACCCAACCTGAAACCCGCTGAAAATAAACATAGAAATGACATATAAACAACATGTAACACAAGAATAAATATGTCAACAAAGGTTGTGTAATGGGAAGGCTCAATTACACACTATAATGGCACAGATCACAACAACAAAACATGCCACTTAACTTATGATGCACTCCTATCGTCTATGAACAATGAAGAGGTACAGTGTTCAGCATTCTAAGATCGAGAAGATCCAACGCTGAAAAGAGCTTTCTGTACTTGCTTCTAACAACAACAATGCTCCAGGAACTTGGACTTGACAACAACAGCAGCGACAATGGTAACGGCACTTGACCTTCTGAACTGCAACAGTGACAATGGGAACGGCACTTGAAATTCTAGACAGCAGCAGTGACAATAATAACGGCACTTGACCTTCTAAACAGCAGCTGACAGTTGAACATAGAGCCAATAGCCCCATCTAGCTGGTTTCACCACATTGATAAGGTGTAATCTGGCCATCACATAGCTACCTTCATAAAGTAGATGTCTGTTTACTTGTTGACAATTATAAAGGGTACAGCACTGTGTATGTGAGTGTAGAGGTCAGGTCAACCCAAGCAGTGCTGTACAAGCGAATGTAGGTCAGTCTGTTTCGATTATGTTGAGGCGCTGGCTAGAATGCAGTGTTGACATGGAGTGAGAGTGTAGAGATGGCATACGCGAATGGCTGTACAGTTCTAAACATTGGCTCAGCACTCACTCTATCACAAGTATAAGTCAGTGAAGTTTGGAACAGCAACGGACTTTTCACAAGCTTTAATGTAGTACGCTACAACAAGACGACGACATCAAGACATGATCATATAACAAGATTCAGGAACATGTAGACATGACGATAGTACATGGATAGCATCATATTTCACAAATCAGTAAGCTGGGCCTAAGCACGATTGTTGACCACAATCTAAGTTCCCTTCCAAACAAGCCTCAGCAAATGTACCCCGCATTGCTCGCGGGTGTTGATACACGAGTTAACCAACTCTTTCCTGACATGAGTTCATCAGATGTGTTGCTTGCATGCAACAGGCCTTAAGGTAGCAGGCCTATAAGTTTAACTAGCCTCTGTGAATGGCAGACAAGATGGGTCAGACCTTGTCCATAATATATTACCGCTGAAACAGCGGGATACATCAAAATGCAATGTTTCCTGGGCGTACACAAGCCCTAAGCTAATAAAGTCAGCCTAAATTAAGAGCTTAACTCACGTAGACTGTTAAATTCTTTCCCACCCTGGGAAAAAGCAATGAGCTGACAAATATATGTGGTACGAGACAGTGATAGGCAAGGAGAATAACAAAATGTCCATTTACCTTGATAAACCTTCAGAATGCACTAATAACACACACACACGTCTCCTAGACGCTTGAAATATATCACTATCATCGGGGAATATCTTCAAATACTTCTAAGTCCATCCACAGAGGTTTTCCATTTCCCCAGGCATGACGCCGAAAACACAAAGACGTCGAGACACGTCTTACCCTCTGAAATTTTACCGCTCGACTCCTAGATCGGAAGTCTCGCTTAACCCCTGTTCATACGCGTATGCGCCGTAGACGCTACACTTCCTTGAGCTAAACTCAAGGGCAATGTTTCAACACATTCCAGGTAAAGACTGACCATTGAAGAATTATATGGTCATGAATTAAGACCTCAGCTCTAGTTGCAAACATTCTTAGAAAAGCTAGCCATTAATGCCAAATATGGACATGCAACCAGACATCGGTTCTAATTTTAAACCGGTAAGTTGAAACCAGTGGACAGACAAT
The DNA here is from genome assembly GCA_024509875.1 of Oreohelix idahoensis. Lineage (NCBI taxonomy): Eukaryota > Metazoa > Mollusca > Gastropoda > Stylommatophora > Oreohelicidae > Oreohelix > Oreohelix idahoensis. The sequence goes on from JAMPIV010012949.1 coordinate 56,311, forward strand.
CACTGTTAAATACACCTCCCAGACAAATCCTGGGTGATATCCCTTAGGTCAGGAATCAAAATTAATATCTACAAACTAGACATTTACACTAAAGCAGAATATTATACACAGCGAGAAACTGCACGCAACACTTGTAAACCTGGTTTTTTTCTGGACTGAAGTGCTTGGAGTGCTGATCTTGCATCTGTCAGGAATACCACTGGCTGTGGACCCAGGTCGGTGTTCAACAGTTTCTCGGTTGCCACCTTGATTGCCTGCATTTCTGCATCATAATTGTTACATAATTTCCCTGTTGGTACTCTGACCGTATCCCTAGTTTGGGTATTCTATGTACACTCCTGCTCCTCCATTCTTTACTGAATTTTGTGCTGACCCATCCGTGTATACTCGAACTAAGAGGTCCTGTGAGTATTCATCATCCAGGAAACTGAGAGGGACTGTCCTACGTTGCACGATGTTCTGTTCATCTTTGTCGAGTATTCCTTTCACTTTTATCTGGATGTATACTGGTAGTCCAGGCCCCTCTCACCAAGGGGTTTGTTCTGGCACAGACTTTAGGGGGCTGTCAACTTCAGGTAAGTATATGATTTGTCTACGAAGTCTTTTGGCCTGGTGGATAAAACTGCTTCTTTTCAATCGTCCCATTGCTAGGCTCTGGAATATGTCCTTCAATGGATGCCTGGCACATATGATTTTTCTGCCAGTGTTAGCACTTTCGTGTTTCTGCGTTCTCCCAGTGCTTGTATCCTCCCCATTTTCTCCATCTCCACTATAGGCGTTGATTTCATGCCCCCGTGATGACCCTAAATGCCTGGTTTTGCACCTTATCTAGCTCTTGTAATGTGGTGTTTGATGCTGGACACCACGCAGCCGACCCATATTCCAGGTGTGGGCGTATGCCTTGCTGGTAAACTTTACTAAGTATTTTCTCGCTATCTCCACATGTGGTTCCACTTAGTTTACTCAGGATGGCTAACTTCCTCCTGGCCAATGTTGCTTCCTTGTTGATATGTTGCTTCCATGTCAGCCTATTATCGAATGTAACTCCGAGATAGGTGGATTGTTTATCTTCTATCAGAAGCTCTCTATTTATCTTGATGAAACCAGCTTTTTGTTTTGGATAGAGGGTGAATAGCATAGTGCTGCTCTTATCTGTATTGATGCTGTCACACCATCTATTTGCCCATGAGGTTAAGGTATCTATAGCTCTTTGTAGCAGTTTGGTGGCCACCATTGCATGCTCATCTGTGCACTATATTACCAGGTCATCAGCTTAATTGCCACTTTCATTCCTTGTGACAGTTCGGCAACCAGGTCGTTGATGAAGACAGGACAAGTGTAGGGGACAGAACCCCTCCCTGAGGGACGCCATGACTCAGTAGAATTTTCTTACTCTTGAAGCCATTTAGTTGTACTCGGGCTCTTCTGTCATGCAAGTATGCTCCCACCCACTTGTACATCCTACCATTCACTCTGCAATTTCTCAGTTTCTTCAAAATCTCTTCTTTCCAAACCTTGTCAAATGCTTTCCTTAGATCTATCCATGCTGTTAGTACCTTTTTTTTTTAAAATCTTGGAACGCAACATCTATTTCTTGGGAAAGATAAATTGCCTGATCTTCGGTAGAGTAACACTGCCTAAAGCCCGCCTGCTTTGGTACAAGAAGGTTTTAAATCTCAAGGTACCACTGCAGCCTGAGATTGATGATTCCTTCCATTGTTTAGCAGAGTCACTGGCCTATACTTTTAAGGCTGATTGGTCTGTAGCTGGAGGCCATGGAACTGTCTTTCCTTGGTTTTGGGGGTGGTAGCATGATTGCTTCCCTCCAGGTCGGTGGAAGTCTGCCTAAGTTCCAACAGATATTACAGATCTGCAGCATCTTTGTTTTTGCTGCGGTTCCCAAGTTCTTAATCATTTCATTGGACATCCATCAACTCCTGGCGACTGTCTCCTTTTAAATTTTGAAATTGCAAGCCCCAGTTCTCTGAATGTGATTGGCGACTCCATAACTTTAGGTAGGTATGGTTCCATTTCGTCCTGCGTTTTGTCGTTTCTCACAAATCTCCTGTTGCTTCTCTGGGCTTAATTCGATATTGTTGTCTTTAGTAAAGGTGTCTGCAAAGTGATCAGCTGCCTCTTTACCTGCGAGGATGTTTCCATCTTTATATAGTGCAATCTTTGAGTTTCTCCCTGTACCCTCATCGTTAAGTTGTTTTACCAGCTTCCACAGTTTCCTTTTATCTCTTTCAAAGTTCAAGGACTCTGTTTTCTCCTTCCAGCTTCTCCGAATGGCCTGCAACTTAACCCTTTGAAATTTGGCCTTAGCATGTTAGTAGTTATTGTGATGTTCTTGGCATAGGCTGGTCTCTGCCTGCTTTCGAGATGTTTCCACGTCGTTGTGTAGTTGCTCTAGTTCACTATTCCAATATGGTTTGTCGTGCTTACGAGCCCCTCTAGGTATTGTTTCACGAGCCGCCTATAGTATGCATCTGCTGAATTCATCGACTTCCTTATTGATGTCTATCTACAATCAGATCTCTAGCCAGTATACTGGTACGATGCTGGTACATTGTCCTGTCTGCCTTCTTGTAGTTCCATCTAGAAAGAGTGCAGCTCTCCTTGACAAGTCCATTTTCCACAGTTAGGAAGACTGGCCGGTGGTTGCTGTCTCCAAGGTGTTTCCCAACAACACGTGTGATGTTCCACTGCAAATCTTTTGAGTGGAATGCAAGGTCTGGTGTAGAGGTGGCGTTCCATGATGTAGAGTGAAAGGTTGGTGTGTCGATTGGCTGGTTAATCAGGATAAGCACATTGTCATCTTGCCAGTTTTCAAGCTCCTCTTACTTACTTAGTCGTTCCTCTTCTACCGAGAGATGTAGAGGTTTGGAAGAGAGTGCGCCAGACTATCCTATCGGCTGTCTTCCTTCTGGCCTGGTTTCATTCTAGTCCTTGGTCCTTCAAAGATTGTCTAATGTTGTCCTCCAAGCGGACTCTGGGTCGTCCTGGGGATCTGGGTGCCTGGCTCTTTGTTTCCCATGCTTGTCGTGGTAGCCGATCTTCTCCCATTCTGCAGACATGGCCAAACCATCTTAGTTGGGACTGTTCTACTTGGGTCTGCAGGGGGTGGTATTTTAGGCCTTGACGTATCGTCTGGTTGCGGACCATGTCTTTTCTTGTTACTTCAACCACCATTCTCAGATACCTCATTTGTGAGGTTTGGATCTGGCTTTTGTGGGTTGTAATCATTGCCCATGACTCGCATCTATATGTCAAGACTTAGACATAGGTAGAGCGGTATACAGCCATCTTCGTTTTCTTACCAACCTCTCTCTTGCTGAGGAATCCTCGATTTATAGCCTGAAAAAGTCTCACAGCTGCTGCTTTTAGAGTTACCAATTCTTCTCTGATGCCTTTTTTCGGTCCATAATAGCTCCGAGGTATTAAAAGTGGTCGACCTGCTCCATGACCTGTTCTCCTAGCTTAATCTGGTGTACTCTTTCTTCTCGTGATATCACCATGGATGTTGTTTTGGAGCTGCTTATGACCATCCCTCTCTTCTCCAACTCTTCCTTCCAGACCTGGATTGGAGATGTGCCTCTGATTTAGCAATCAGGACAATATCATCAGCAAATGCCAGCTCTGAAATACAGACCTGTCTCATCTTCCAGTACCCCACTGAGTACTTTCTTGTTCTCTCCTTATATGCCTTGATGATATCGTCCACGAAGAGTATGAAAAGTAAGGTAACAGGATATCACCTTATCTTACACCAGTGGTGGTCCTGAACTCTTCTGACTTATAGTTTGATGTCCTCATATTATTTCTGCAAGACTTGTAAAAGCTCTGTATAGCATGAATCAAAGGTGCTGGAATGTTTTTCCTTGCCAGGCAGTCCCAGAGTTTGCTCCAGGGGACCCTGTCAAACGCCTTTTCCAGATCTAAGAAACAAAGATGGATCTCACTCTTATACTCAAGGGCCTTTTCACTCAGCTGTCTGAGTGTGAATATTAGGTCTTGAGTACTTCGGTTTGCTCGAAATCTGCACTGGACTTCATTCAATTGTGGCTCAGCTAGGCATCGAAGTCTCTGCTCTAGGATTCTAGAGTAGATTCTGCCAGGGACACTGAGAAGGGATATGCGTCTATAGTTTCCAAATTGTCGATTGTTACCCTTTTTGAAAATCGGTGTTACGATGGCAATCTCCCAATCCTTTGGTATGGCCTTGTTGCACCACGCTGCCTGTAGGACCCTTAAGAGTAATGGGTCGCCTGATGCTCCTATGTACTTAACCATTTCTGGTCTTATACCATCATGACCTGCTGCTTTGCCCATCTTGATTTTCTCCAGTCTTGCCTTCAGCTCTTCCATCTTTATGTCATCTTCACCACCATTGGTTTTCTCTTCTGTGCTAGTGGTTATCATTTCTGATGCTTTACCTTGCTCACCATCAAGGAGTTCTGAGAAATATTCTTTCCATTTCTTCATTCATGGCAGTGAGCAATTTGCCTTGCTTGTCCTTTATAAATTTGAGAGGGCATTGTTTTTCCTTCCTCGTGTTCTTTAGAGTCTTATAGAACATTTTCTAGTTTTCTTGCGCCTCTTTTCCTAGCCTTTCTTCAAATTATTCCCAGAACTTTTGTTTTGCTGCTAGCACTTTGTTCTTTGCTTCTATTCTGAGAGTCACATATTCTCTATATTTTTCTATTTGTCCTGCTGTGTTGTTAGCTCCTAAGTATTGTTTCTATACCATTTTTTCTTCTCTCATTTTTTCTTTGACTTCCTCTGTCCACCAAGGTGTCCTCTTTCTCCTGTTCCCAAGTCGGACTTCACCACATGCTTCTGCAGCAGCTGTCTTTATGATGTTCTTTAATTTAAGCCAGAGGGTTTCTAAAATCACTATGTTGTTCTTCTGTGTTTCTCACTGCTGTAGCAATAAGCCCCTGATATCTGGTCTTAATTTCTTGGTCTCTCAGCTAATTCTCATTTCTCCCTTTCAAGCTCCTCACCATCTCCTATCCATGTGATCATAGCCCCAGCTCTGTGTGTGGCTGTTGAAGTCTCCGCACACAATCAGTCTTTCTTATCCTGGGATTGTCTCTAGTGCCAGTGGACAGTCGCTTGGACAGTAGTAGTTGAGCAGGTGGAATTCTGTACTTTATGTCCTGAGATGAAGCGTCTGGTATTCCGCCCATTCATATATGTTTCAAGCTGACATGCACTGATTTTATTCTTCACGAGTGTCAGTATTCCACTCTTTCGCTTGTATTTTCGGTCGGATGGATAGCACTGGTAGCCTCTGATTTTGAAGGCTATGCCTTGGTTGAGGTGGGTTACTTGCTCGTCATTCAAGATATTTTCGACCTCTAACTTTTTCCTGTAGCCGTATTTTTTACTGTTGACGCCTTCAGCATTCAAGGGCATTATGTTAAATTGCTTTGCTTGGCCAGTACCTCTATTCTCATGCCTCCTTGCTCCACGGGGCAACTGAGAAGGACCTCTAGTAGTAAGGGCTGGGCCCTTTTGAGGCAGAAGGCCCGGCACTACATCTGCCTGGGTGTCCATCACAGGGCGAGTGCCATAACGATTTGTAGATATAGGCATATTTCCATTGCGTGTGAGCGTGGCATCATGATTGTGTGGTGCCCCTCTTGGCTGGTTGCCTCCGTCTTCAGCACCTTGACTTGCTAGGGCAGACTGTGGTCTTGCTCGAGTGTAGGAGGGCTTTGCCAGTCTTGGTTTTTTGGCAGCTGGTGGCTGTACTTGAGCCCCATCTCTACGTTAAAGAGCAATAATTCCGTTAACATCAATATAGTTTGGAATCAGAAGGTACAGCTTTCCAGTAATATTTGTTTCTGACAATAAAAAGTGATTGCATAATTGATATTTGGTTTATATTTTGATTCATGTGACATGTCACTTTGAAAAAGGTTTTATAATATACACCCAGCTGCCTCGGTAAATTTGTTGAACATCTTCCATTAAATTGTGCATACAAAAAAAAAAAAATACCTCATGTTCTGTATCTTTCTCCAAATGGGTCAGTTTCTGACAACTGGTGCCAACATGTCCTGGGAAGTGTGGTGGACACTACAGGAAGATGAACGTGTCCAGAGTGACATTTTGATTTATACACGCTTTTTAAACAGAATAGTCATACTTCAATTCTTTTTCGTCGTAATACCCGTATTACTTATTAAGGATGTATCTGATAAATATTAATGGTCTGTGCTGCAGTGGCGTACTGACCCGTGTTACAGCCTGGAAGTGGGTGCCATCAGACACTATTATGAAAGTAGGCCTACTGTTACCAGTGCGTTTTGTGGTAGGGCTGTTTTATGCAAATGTTTTCTCGTGGGCCGTTTCTTTTGGTTTGATTAAAGGGGACAAGACAAACGCAACTGTAACGATGGGTCATAAGACTGAACAACTTGTAAGTAGTGTAAGCAGGACCCATGTAGAACATCAATCACGGCACGATTTATTATACGAAAGGACATCATAGCCAGGTACAGTATCATCAAATGGTTTCATGGCAGAAAAGAATACGTAGTTAATACATTCATAGTTGACAGACATCCTTCATCAACAATGGTCATGGTAGGAACATGTTCTTCAATACAAGTTATCAATATTGAACTTGACCGATCTCACTAACCGCCATCATCTCAAGGGCGACGGAAGCTCTGTGGTAATATGTCCATATAAACTTAGTTTCTATTACAAGACTTGTGTAATATTTTGGAGGTCTTCCATAAAAATAATGCGTTATGATCCTATATGATTCCTAGCGGGAATTTGGACGCACTAGCGACACGCCATAGCTAGACGTGCCGAAGCTCTGCCAAAGATTTGCAAAAAAATAAATTCGGTATCTAACACGATACCTGAAAGAGCCAGTTCAGGCTAATATATATATGCTCCACTTAGGGAGATAGTACAATTTATTTCAGTGTGTCTTCCCACGGCTTAGGACTAAGACATAACAATATTCATCTAAGACGTCTGTCCATCCCAAAGGACTTTCCGGATCTGCTAAAGCATGATTGCTCTCTGGTAACAAATCACCGCAAGAATTCGAGTCATACCGTTCTATAATAGTGTACGGTCGCGCACAAATACTTAATCATATAATTACTTTATAGCTGGAGAAGAGAGGGATGGTCATAAGCAGCTCTAAAACAAAATCCATGGTGATATCACGAGAAGAAAGAAGACATCAGAGTAAGTTATGAGAACAGGTCCTGGAGCAGGTCGATCACTTTTAATACCTCGGAGCTATTATAGACCGAAAGGGAGGCATCAAAGAAGAGTTGGCCACTCGAAAAGCAGCGGCTGGGAGACTTTTTCAGGCCATAAATCGAGGATTCCTCAGCAAGAAAGAGGTTGGTAAGAAAACGAAGATGGCTGTATACCGCTCCACCTATGTCCCAGTCTTGACATATGGATGCGAGTCATGGGCAATGACTACAACCCACAAAAGTCAGATCCAAACCTCAGAAATGAGGTATCCGAGAAAGGTGGTTGAAGTAACAAGAAGAGACATGGTCCGCAACCAGACGATACGTCAAGGCCTAAAATGCCACCCGCTGCAGACCCAAGTAGAACAGTCCCAACTAAGATGGTTTGGCCATGTCTGCAGAATGGGAGAAGATCGGCTACCACGACAAGCATGGGAAACAAAGAGCCAGGGATCCAGACCCCCAGGACGACCGAGAGTCCGCTGGGAGGACAACATTAGACAGTCTTTGAAGGACCGAGGACTGGAATGGAACCAGGCCAGGAAGAAGACACCTGATAGAATAGTCTGGCGCTCTCTCTTCCAAATCTCTACACCTCACGGTAGAAGGGGAACGACTAAGTAAGTAAGTATAATTACTTTATATGCACTCAAATGTGCGTCTATAAAACACTAGACCCACATGTGAGAATCTCAAACACTTAACTCCCACACGAAAATAACTTACCACATACTTACTGTTAAAATTATACTTGCAAGTATATTTCTTTATGGCGGAGGGTGCCAAAAACAAGATCTGCCCCGTTGCCAAATATTTTAAGGACATCTCTGCTGTGCTGCACATTAATAGTGTTTTGCAAAATTAAAAAAAAAAACAAATGTGTGTGATTGACTGCTAAGTTTCATGACAAGCAGAAACAAGCTGTTTTAAAAACATTTTCCTCTAGCTTATAATCATAATGATAGAAAATGTCTTGCATGGTAATGCAAATACAATGTATAAAACAATGGACGTTCCATGCTTGTTCGTGTTTTGCTGTATGTGCCATTCACGTACTTGTTTTGAGAAAAACGTGTTGAAAGTTTTTGGGTTAGGGGTTGAAAAGAAAGAAGTGTAGAAAGAAAACATCAGATTAAGTTGGGAGAACAGGTCCTGGAGCAGTTCGACCACTTTAAATATCTCGGAGCTATTATAGACCGACAGGGAGGCATCAAAGAAGAGTTGGCCACTCGAAAAGCAGCGGCTGGGAGACTTTTTCAGGCCATAAATCGTGGATTCCTCAGCAAGAAAGAGGTTGGTAAGAAAACGAAGATGGCTGTATACCGCTCCACCTATGTCCCAGTCTTGACATATGGATGCGAGTCGTGGGCAATGACTACAACCCACAAAAGCCAGATCCAAACCTCAGAAATGAGGTATCTGAGGAAAGTGGTTGAAGTAACAAGAAGAGACATGGTCCGCAACCAGACGATCCGTCAAAGCCTAAAATCCCATCCGCTGCAGACCCAAATAGAACAGTCCCAACTAAGATGGTTTGGCCATGTCTGCAGAATGGGAGAAGATCGGCTACCACGACAAGCATGGGAAACAAAGAGCCAGGGATCCAGACCTCCAGGACGACCCAGAGTCCGCGGGGAGGACAACATTAGACAATCTTTGAAGGACCGAGGACTAGAATGGAACCAGACCAGGAAGAAGACAGCTGATAGAATGGTCTGGCGCTCTCTCTTCCAAACCTCTACACCTCATGGTAGAAAGGGAACGACTAAGTAAGTAAGTAAGTAAGAAAGAAGTGTCACATTAAAATGAAATGTTATATGAGGATTCAAACTGTTAACCGTATGATATGGTGTAGGAGGATAGATTAAAAAATGTCGATTCGTGACCTTGTGTTAATTTCGGCCAAATGAGGAGATGGAATAAATCTGTACTAACTCGACGAGAGGTCATAGGTTAAAAGTTGAAAAGGTCGCCTCAGGCAAAAGAATTTATGTATTAAGACCCTATGGTTTAAGGCATCCCATACGATGAATGAGGCTTTGTTCAAGATGGACTCGATTAGCAGTGTCAGATGAGATGGATCTAATCGCAATCACCTGGATGCCTATAAAACTGTGGGGGTCTAGCCATTGACGAACGCTGATCGGGTTAGCAGTCAATAGAGTTGACTTCTTTTTGGGATGGTAAATGCGCTCTGATATAACCACCTAGGTTGAAAGGAACGCGCCTCGCCAGAAGCAGGCAAACACCGACCAAAAAAAAATTGACGTGAATAGCTACTGGTGTGGTTCCTCACGGGAGATGCTATAGAGGTGCTGTCAGAATCTGTCCCCAAGTCATTGACCTATCTGGTCAATATATGTTTTACTGCAAAATTTGCATATTATGGTATAGATGATGTTTCATGACTCACATGTGAAGCCATCGGTGATGGTGAACGTTTCCTTGGGAAATTACACCTTGCGAGTTTGAATGACATTTTTGCTCGTATTGCATCGAGCTGGGCCACAAGGTCGTATGTCAAAGTAACCGGTACTCTCAGCTGTGAACGGGTTGTTGTGGTGGGTTGATATTGTTAAGTGTGGTTGCTAGGTTACCTAGTGTACTGATTGAGGTCAGCTGTGAAGGTCCCTGAAAATAAAAGTATATGTGAGTTTACAGAGTACCTTTCTGCTGCCACCCTTGACCTCAATCAGACTTATTCTGGACTAAAATGTCTGCTAGCTACGTCTATTGTCTAGGGTACTGAAATGTGGTGTGATGTTACCTGAATACACAAACACACACACACACAAACTTTAATATTAATCTCTATGATCAAGTCAACTAACACTGTGTTTAACGTTTGAATTTACAATTTTTTTTTTTAATTTATTTTGTCCTGAACCAAGATTTCTGATGGTCAGGACTTTAAACTCAAATGAATCAATTTCAAATATATATATATATATATTCAATAAAACACATGAACATTTTTCACAGATATTTCAATTAAATTAACTAGTAATGTTATTACAAACTAAAGTCTTTAGTGCCTGATGTCTGGTCGGGATGTGTTCATCATATCACTGTCTAATATGTTTATAAGTATTTTGCTTCACAACCAGGGTGAAGATGGGAACGTTTAATGTGGTTTTCACAGTATATATATATATATATATATATATATATATATATATATATATATATATATATATATATATATATATATGTTATTTTATTTTGTTGATGAATCTCCGCAGGCCAGGTCTATCATACTCAACTTGGCCTGTACTGCGCGAAGATAGTTGTCTAGGCCCACTCCTCGTATGCTTTGAGGTAGTCTATTAGGCTTCATCTACAAACAGCATGCATTCTGCAGCAAATTTTGGCTCTAGCCCAGAGCCAGACGAAGAAACTCTGAAACCACAAAATTAGCTAGGTCTTAGCCTAATATCTACTTCACCCTGTATACATGCATGAATATAATGACACAAAAGACAAGATCAGATCTCTCTGACCGTACCAGCACATCTCATCCAGGCTGTTATCAAGTAGCACTAGTTCTCATCCTTCTAAGGACTGCACTGCATCTGAAATATTTTCTTAAGTTCGTTTTTTTCATATAATAAGGTGGGTGATATGTTTCCACCTGATCAATTGCAAAGAAACATCTGTCTTCTCCATTCCTGATAGTTAATCATTTTTGTTATTTCATCCTCTAGGCCCTGGACTGTGGCTGGGGACCTAGAATAAGTACTCACTTGCCGTAATCACTTTTCATTAAATGGCAGTATCAACCACTCAGAATTTTTAAAACACAAAATTAATAATTTCTCGCTTACCACAATCAATGAAAACAGAACGTTACACTAGCTCAAGTTCAGCTGAGCTGCTGGCCAGACTAGGGCGTCTCACTTCTTAGATATAGTTTAAAATGGACGTCAAACTTCTTTAGCCTTAACGATCTGTTGGCTTGGACAGTCTTATGAAAATGGCACCTTTTCCAACAAAATTTTTCCTAACATTATCTATTTTGTCCAATCAGAGTACCGTCCCCTTTTCAAATTTAAAATTTGCCCAATTTTTTTTTTCAATGTGTAGTGTATTTCTGTTAGTCGGTCCGTCCGAACTTGTCAATTCCCAAAATTAGACTTGGTTTTTGTGTCTAATTACAAAAACAATTCACATTTTGCCTCTAACTCGTTCGTTAGGATTCCTACTGCTAAGCTATTTTTAGATTCTATCCACCTTCCTCCCCCTTGTCTGCATGTAATTTTTCTACCTCAGTCTCAAGGACGCGTAAAATGTAACTGTTAGTGGTTGCAACACTTACGTCTGTTGGTTAGTCTGCATCGAACAAAACAGTCTTTTGTCGATAATTTCTGATCTATCTGTCCGTCCTTTTATTTGAAAATATATTATTTGTCAGCAGAAGCTACGCTTTAAAACTAGCTAACTCTGGTGATCTTAAACCTATTAATAAGAAAGTACACATTTTTTCCATAATAAGGTTTTTGTTTTTAAAAACTCAACTTCTTTACTTTCATGGAAATTTAAACACCAATCTTACTATTCGCAGGCAGGAAGTAATTATGTGTGAGTGTTTATATCATTTTCTATAACGTCTATGTGTGTATACCATGTATTTGGCTGGCGGGGTAGTTTTTTTGTTTTTTTTTTGTTTTTTTTTAAATATTTAAACTAGCGACACCCTTTTGGCGATGTCGCGTCGCGCAATGTTGGCTAATTCAAACCTCTAACGTTAGACACGCCATCATATTGTGTTCGCTCTCTCTATCGTATGCATTAGTGTGTTTTAATCGTTCTCTCCTACTTTTTCCCCACCCCGTCTAAATGCATAAACCTTGCGGTACGCATGTTATAATTAGTTCGTTTCAATGACACTAGAAAATGCTAGTATGGACTGTTAAAATCAAGGCGTTGGGCGACGGCGAAGACGCTGCCGCTTATCTTCCACCTATTTCATCCTTACAATTTATATTTTGACTTTTATTTTAAAATGTGGAGAATTTTTAGCGCTGTATCAAGGTTATCTTACGACACATCTCCCCACTTGAAAACATGCACTACTGCAGGTTCCAAAACCAGTGATACACATAGATACAAATTTAACTCCTTATGCCTGCTAAATCTCTAATTTTGATCACAGGGGTGCCTACTGAGGAAATCTGCACCAACATTCAGTGACCCTGGAATGTACTCAATATTAAATTGATATGGTTGTAACAATAACGACCATCGTAATAATCTGGCATTTTCATGCTTTGCCTGTGGTAGAAAAACGAGAGGTTGATGATCTGTTTGGACCACAAATGTCCTCCCATACAGAAATATTTGGAACTTTTTTATTGCCCAGATTAACGCGAGACACTCCTTTTCGCTTGTGGAATATCCTTGTTCCGCTTTATTCAACTTGCGGCTAGCATAAGCGACTGGGTTCAGTTCCCCCTTTGGTGAAGAGGACCGTTGCAACAAAGTGGCCCCCAGGCCCACATTGCTTGCGTCCGTTCTCACCACAAAGTCCTGAGTCAAATCAGGCAATTTAAGAATAGGCTTGCTAGTGAGTTTTCCTTTAACTCTTGGAATGCAACTTCACACTGCGCTGTCCAAACAATTCTATCTGGATTTCCCTTGCGAGTCAAGTCAGTCAGAGGAGCACATATATAGTTAAAATTTTTGATATATTTTTGGTAAAACCCGCATAACGACACGAATGATCGCACGTCTTTCTTTGTTTGCGGCCTAGGTGCTCTCTGTAGTTTTTCCAGATTCTTAGGGTCAGGGGTCATATTACCCTGATATACAGTATGTCCCAAGAATTCCAACTCTTTGCATCCAATACAACATTTTGTTGGTCTAGCAGTCAAGTTTGCTTCTCTTAGCCTATCAAATAGCATATTCAGAGAGTTAACATGTTCCTCAAATGTCTCTGTAGCGATGAGGATATCATCCATGAAATTCGTGATACATGGATTATTCAAGGGATCCAACAATTTGCGCATCATTCTAGAAAATACACTCGGAGCATTTTTCAATCCAAATGACAACATATTGAATTCATAATGTCCTTCCGAGGTGCTTAAAGCTAGATAAGGTCGAACCTCAGGCTTCACTGGAATCTGATAGTAGCCTTTGCTCAGATCCACCTTTGAAAAATATTTTGCCCTGTTCAGTCTGGCAAATAACTGTTTTGTGTCTGGCAATAGATTCACCTGACTTTCTGTGACAGCATTCAGTTTCCTGTAATCTATGCACAGTCGATGTTCTCCTGACGGTTTCCTCAACAAAACTACGCAGGAGCTATAAGGAGACTCACTATGAGAAATAATCCCTTCTTTCAACAAATAATCTATCTCCTCTTTCAATGCATTCTCCTTTGCGAAAGGAACAGAATAGGCCCTCATACAGATTGGGGTTGAGTCTACCAGTTTCATATCATATTCTAGCAAATTCGTATGACCTGGTTTGTCTGTTAGCACATCTGTACGTTCCTCCAGAACCTGTTGAACTCTCTCCCTCTGATTTTTAGTCAGGTGCTTACTGACTTTTACCTGTGCGGCTGTCTCACAGGGATGTAATGGGTATTCATGTGAGGTGAGTGGTTCCTTTTTCATTTCGGTTGCAATAGCCAAGGTCAATAAGGGGGTGCTTTCCTGGAGTGGTCTGTCCAGATACTTCTTTAACAGGTTTACATGATAAACTTTCTCCTTCCCCTTTTTGTCAATTTTATAGTTTGTTCTAGAGACCTTCTCTAGAACTGTATATGGACCTTGCCATCCAATTTGCAACTTATTATTGCTGCCGGGTAGTAGAAGAAGCACTTTCTCTCCCACAGCTAATTCTCTGTCCTTTGCTTCCTTATTAAAATATGCTGCATGTTTCTTCCTGGCGTGTCTCAAATTATCATTTGTCAGTTTCCATCCAGCTTTGAGACGAGTGGTCAGCTCGTTCACATATTGATATAATGAGGTAACAGTTTCTTCTGCCTTCTCATCTGTCCAGGTCCTCAATAATTTACATCTGGACTTTTAATTTTACAAATCTATTTTTCATGGCACATGTCAGGCCCTTCACATTAGAAGCATTGTTATGAGGACTTTTCTTCCTAGAATCATCACTCACAAATCGTCCACTGCCAATTCTTTTCTGGGGTTTTTCTCCCTATTAAAATTCCTTATGGGAGATCTCCTCTCTCTTTTTTCTTCCTCCAGTTCATATAATTCAGACTGAGGGATTGTCGGCTTATTCTGGGGTATAATTTTTCTTTGTACTCGCCGCATAGTGGCCAGGTTAATACATCCAAGTGAAGACTGTGTGTGAAAAGGGGGCTCCCATTCCACGTTGTCTACTTTATTATAATTTATTTCCCTTCCAGGCCTAAGTTTGCCCCGTGGCGTTTTTAGGTCATGCACATATTTTCCCTTTGTGGGTGTTCCCTCATGAAATACGCCACATGCTTCTACAAAGTTCTCAATGTCGACATTTACGTCGGGCCAATAGTATTTTTGAGCAACTTTTTGGCAGATGGTACCTATTTTCTCATGGTCACCATCTTTTCCAACATGTAAGCTCATTATTAATTTTGCCCTATATGCCGTTGGAAGTACCAACTGTCCGTGACCAGTGGATCCAGTTCCGGCCTTCCTGTATAACAATTTGTTCTTCATATAATAGTCTCCTTTGCTTGGAGGTGTGTGACACTTGGGCAATTTTTTAAAACATGGCTTGAGTGTCCTATCCTCAGCCTGCGCCTTCCTCATCTCCTCTGGATGAGCATTTTTTGGTTCACCTTCTTCATCCTTTGACTGTGACCTGGTCTGTACTGCCGCCATGATCACAGGTCTCTTGGGATTCCCCAAGAAGACGTATCTACACCCCAATATCAGAGGGTAGATTGGTTCATCTATCACTGCTGCCCTGATTTCTCCTTCCACATAGCGAGTTTTCACCGTTACCCTGGCGATGGGAAGTGTCATGAGTGGTATGTCCTTGGTCGCCCCTTGTATTTCCACTGTTTCGGTGGTATACTGACTTGGGTCCACTAGGCTTACCCTCACAACTGAATCAAAATCCAAACCTGTATCATATAGGCACCGTATGGTGACCCCGTTACAAATAACATCCTCACATACTGGGGGGTGATAAGGTTCCTGCTGTCCAGTAGGTTTAACCTTTAATCTCTGGTTCCCCGATTTCATTGCAGCAATGTTAGAAGGTTTCCTTTTACAAAATTCGGTGTTATGGATATCCTTCTTACACCATTTACACCATCTCTTTCCTTGGTTAAACGGTTTTCTTTCATTATATTTTTGGTCATTGAACTGTGAGTTTCTATCACGATAATCATTTCGTGGCCTATCAAAGTTTGTCCTACCTTTATTACCTGGTTCTCTGGTATCAACTTTATTAAAATGCTGTGTGGCCTTAAAACTATCTACATGGTTCTTTTTAGTACCACCTACCTCTGCCTGTGCTGCCTGATACCTCTCAGCGACATTCAATACCTCCCGTAACCTCTCTGGACCATGTTCCATGAAAAACTTTCTCAGGTCTGGAGCCATGGACTCTCTTAATTGCTCCATCATGATCATTTCTTTCAGATCTTGGGTCTTCCCAAGAGAAGTCCATTTCTCCAAATAGGTTTCCAGTCTGGCAGAGAATTAGTGGTATGTCTCCCCAGACAAAAGCCTGGCATTTCTAAACTTCTTACGATAAAATTCACCATTCTTTTCATATCTTAATAAGAGAGCCTGCTTTAATATGTCATAATTGTCTTGGTCATCCCTACTAAGTTTTGCAAACACTTCATAAGAGGTACCCCTCAGTCCCTGGGATAACTTTAGGCTCCACCTTTCTCTCTCTAACCCATATGTGGTAGCTAAAAGTTCAAATCTACTTAAGAAACTTTCTATGTCATCGTCTTTCTCAACAAAATGGTCAAAATGAAACCCCATAGCTGAGGTTGAGGCTCCCTGACTAGCAGTGGCATCGGAGGTAAAGGGGCTGGCACCATTTTCAGGAGCATGGCTTTGAAACTCAAACTCCCTTAGTCGAACTCGTGCTCCCTCTGTAATCTCTTCTCCTCCTTTTCAGCCTCCCTATCAGCCGCCAGTCTTCTTTCCTCAGCTTCCCTATCAGCCGCCAGTTTTCTTTCCTCAGCTTCCCTATCAGCCGCCAGTTTTCTTTCCTCAGCCTCCAATTTCTTCTCTTCATACTGGAGCCGTTGAATCTCCGCCTCCCGATCCGCCTCCAATACCCTATCCTCTTTGTCAGCCTCAATCTGCAGCCTCTTAAGTTCTTTGTCTGCCTCAATTTGTAACTGTAATTTTCTTTCTTCCGCTAACTTCCTATCTTCCCTTTCAATATATTTGTCACATTCTGTAGTTACATATTGTATCAAAGCCTGACCCTCCATATTCATTTCCTTAGCAGTCAGCACAGCAGCCGATCTGAACTTGGCTAGATCTGCCATTCTATATCACACACTCTACTAATGTTCTAAAACAATTGTAACTCTAATAATGTTCTAATTATCAAATAATAATCTTAATTATGTACTACTGGCTGTGAGGATTCACCAACTTTTACTTTCCACCTTAATTTCTTTTGATTAACTTTGATTTATAGGGGCAGTCTCATTTTTTTCAATCTTATAAGAAGTTAATCAAAAATCCTTGAGTGAGCTACCTAATATGTGTTGTACTGGGAATTTTCCTAATGAGAAGTTAAAATCCCAGACGAGCCTACCAATATATGTGGTGGGTTGATATTGTTAAGTGTGGTTGCTAGGTTACCTAGTGTACTGATTGAGGTCAGCTGTGAAGGTCCCTGAAGATAAAAGTATATGTGAGTTTACAGAGTACCTTTCTGCTGCCACCCTTGACCTCAATCAGACTTATTCTGGACTAAAATGTCTGCTAGCTACGTCTATTGTCTAGGGTACTGAAATATGGTGTGATGTTACCTGAATACACAAACACACACACACACACAAACTTTAATATTAATCTCTATGATCAAGTCAACTAACACTGTGTTTAACGTTTGAATTTACAATGTTTTTTTTTAAATTTATTTTGTCCTGAACCAAGATTTCTGATGGTCAGGACTTTAAACTCAAATGAATCAATTTCAAATATATATATATTCAATAAAACACATGAACATTTTTCACAGATATTTCAATTAAATTAACTAGTATAATGTTATTACAAACTAAAGTCTTTAGTGCCTGATGTCTGGTCGGGATGTGTTCATCATATCACTGTCTAATATGTTTATAGGTATTTTGTTTCACAACCAGGGTGAAGATGGGAAAGTTTAATGTGGTTTTCACAGTATATATATATATATATATATATATATATATATATATATATATATATATATATATACCCCGTATCGCTGGAAAAAGGACCTTAGATACAAATATGTGCTACTGTATTTGTAGCTAATTTTGAAAGTCGCGATTGGGTCCTTTTTCCAGCGATACGAGTTTGGCCGCCATTTTCGGCCAAACGTTAGCTGGCGTTACTCTCTATATACAGGGCACTAGTCAAGACCAATCACAACGGGCTGATCACCCGTTTGCCAGTCACTTCGATTACGGAAACAACAGCAAATGGATTGATTTGCCGTTGCCCTAAAGACGCCATTAGGCGTGATGGGAAACAATGGCAAAGAAAACCAATCTGCTGTTGCCCTGAGACGCCACTAGGCGTAATGGCCACTGAGTGCTTTGACGGTCGGTGGCTAAGGACGGAAGAAGAAGTCAAGACGAATACAGTCTGTAGAGGTGTCTATGACGTCATCATCATCAGCAGCACTGCCTTTCAGCTCCAGATGAAGCATAGGCCTTACTCCAGTCTTCTCCCTTTAATTTATTTTCAACTACTTTGTCCTTGGCTTCCCTTGCGAAGCTCTTGGACCTATTGATGGCTTTCTTGTTTTTTCTCCATCTCTTCAACCCCTCCATTAATTATTGTACTTCTCTTTTGTGTTTTCCTCCATTACTGCATTGCTCTTTCCTTTTCTATCGATGCTTTGTCCACAGCCTCATTCCACCAAGGTGGTTGGGTGAAAGGTGTTCTGTCTTTTCCTGGCATTTTGACACAATATGTGTAGAAGGCTATTACAGTCATGTGAGCCTGCAGGGTACTTGAAAGTGTGTTTCAGTTTCTTGTGTCTGGTGGTCCACCCTTTGCAGCGTGAATGACACAAGGTAGATGATCACTTTCCTGTGCTCCTAGTACATCCCAACGTGCAAGGGCGGGGGTGGCAGCATTATAAATCAGTGTCCCAGGTTTAGTTGCCAGTCTTGTTGGGCGTCCATCATTCATTCCTTGTTCAGTAATGCTGGACCCAAGACCATACCCTGTCTATTGTCCATGATGTTACCCCACTCCTTAGACCTGTCATTACAATCACCAGCAATTAAACACTTTTTGTTAGGTTCATCAGACAAATCTATTAGGAAATCCCAACTACCCTCTTCAGGAAGGTGGTCTATATGAGCATACACATTGTAGACTTGCCATTCCTGATCGCTTATATTCACCCCAGTCCCATGCTATTCTGCATCCTCACTACTGTGGGAACTTGTATCCAGCTTTGCGTGTGGAAGTTTATGTTTGACATAAATAGCTTGCCCTCATCTGCCAGGTCCACACGGGTTTGTATAACATTTGTAGCCTGTGCAATTAATATTGCTATTCATTTTTAAATATATGTCCTGAATCATGAGATGTCAAAATCATAGATGATTTTCTGTATAAATAACAGCTACCCATTGATTAGTGCTTCGACAATTCCAGTTTCCTATATGTAAATATTTCAGTGACAGCCTATCCAATTTCTTTCTGATTTTCTCTTGGTAACTTTTCTTCTTCTCTCTGTTCTCTTCTCTCCCTTACCTCTCCTTCTACATTAATATTTCTTCATTTTATCTGTCAAAGAAACATTTTATTCAGAAGAAAAGTTATGTGCTAGCCATCGTATTGACATATTCAGTCGTCAAACAGGCGTAATATACACAGCCTGTGAAAATTGTTATTTAAAAAAAACACATACATTTTTTTAAAATCTGTCTTTTAGTTAATAATAACATTGATAGCAAAGATTCGGTAAATTATACTATTTATCAGCTGTCGTTCAGAATATGAATAAAATAACAGCTAATAAAAGTGCATTGTTACTAAATCAGAACAAATATAAACATATATTTAAGCAAAGACTAAAACAGTTAATATCTGATGCACATGCGTATAATTTCATAACGAAAGGAACCAGAAATGGTAGACGATCTAATAAAAAACTTGTGCGTTAATTCACCGTCAAATTAATATTTTGGCAATTTATTACCCAATTCGAGCACCGTACTATTTCTTACATTTTTTTTCTTACAATAACTTTTTTTTTATTCGCCTGCGGTCGGGGTTTGTACATTTGGCAGTAGGGGTTGCGGGTTAGTCTATTATGCATTTTCGCTTAATCTTGGTCAGAAGATTGCAGAGAAGTACTGGTCATTTGAAAACGTTTTTGTCGCATCTGCCCAAGCGGACCACCTGGTATCTGACAGTCTTTTCACAAAGGGCAAATGGGACTTATTATGAGTACCACAAGCACATAATGCAGTAGAAAGGAGACCCCCACCGGTAGGTAGAAGCAGAAAAGAAGGTGTACAGACTTTCAACAAATCCAAAAAAAAATTTCGTGACATCAAATGAAAAGGCCCTAAAGATGGCATACATCACAAGATCATTGGTTTATCGCTTGTATTAGAAGATGACCAAAAAACGATGCACATATTTATTGGCGCTGGGCCCTAAAAGAAAGGGGCTCGTAGCATATGCAACTTTTGCTACTACGTTAATCCGGCTCTGATTAGGTAAATATTTGACAAGGATCAGTGCATAGCGAGGGAGGGGACCAACTCCCCACTCAGCTATCCACACCCAGCGGTGAAAACAAATAAAGGCTTTCTTGCCAGGGTACAGTTTTGTTGGTTTTGTGGGCCCTAAACAGGACCGTGGTAGGTGCAGTTTTGTGGGCCCTGAAAAGGACCGTGGTAGGTGCAGTTTTGTGGGTCCTGAAAAGGACCGTGAAGGGAACAGATCACCAGAGATCGCTGAAGCTTGGCACATATCAGGACATACACTTGTTCGTTCGTAGTTGCATAATTTACAGAGGAGGCCAAAATTCTGCAATGTCAAGCAGAATATTGTCGAACTGTCTTACGCGACGTCACAATTCTCTTACCCACCCCGTCCGTCCTTTGTTTTTTTTTTGTTTTTTTTAATCCGGAAAAAATACAACTTACTCGAACTTTGTTTTTTTTACAGTTTTGTCTCGTTTTGGTGAGGCGCGTCCCGTTCAACCTAGTCGGTTATATTAGGGCGCATGTTAAAATATAAAAGACCCTTAAGTATAGGGAATTGCTAGTCATCATAATCATCATCATCAGCAGCAGCTTTCAAGTCCCTATCAGAGTCAGGTACCCATTTACAGCTGGTTAGACTGATGCGTGACACCTGTTCCCTTCCTCGCTGCCGTTGCCTTCTCTAACTCAAGATCAGAGTGTCACGCATCAGTCTAACCAGCTGTAAATGGGTACCTGACTCTGATCTTGAGTTAGAGAAGTCAACGGCAGCGACTTCCCTTGTTTCCTGTGTACCGTTAACTTGTAGAACTGATTCAATACCGTTTTATTAGTTTATAAACTTAAAATACGGGAGGGGGGGGGGGTTTGAGGGCGGGTCTGTCGTAAGCGTGTCAACTATGAATGCATGAGGAACTTTTTTTTTTAACTTGTCCTCCCAAATCACAATGTGAAATCAACCTTTTTCAGTCAAGAAAAAGTACGGTTCTCAGTTTTGGTAATAAATTTCCACAATTTGATTTTAGCCTGATAAGGTCACCTTCTGAACATGGATCTCAGTCAACCGTCAACATAAGCATGTAAACTCAAAGCTGAAGTGACTTGGTACAGAGCAGAGGTTCTGTGCTATGGCCCCCTTTGGTTGTCCAGTGAAGGCTACAGACATCTTTGATCATCAGTTGAAGGCTACGGACCCGTTTGATTGTCCATTGAAGGCTACATACCCCTTTTTAGAAAAAGAAGTGAATATAAACGAATAATATCAATTTTTTGAAGAAAATAATACATTTTATTACAAAGAAAGCTTACATGTAGTCATACTTAAATACTAAAACAATCTATAACAAGAATCATCATCAAGTAACGTATTCTCTCAAGAACATTGTCTCCATAACAGCTGCTCTGAACGCATCACGATTCTGGGCAAGTCGACCTGCAACACCCAAAGATAAGTTCAGACTCTTTGTGATGTCCTGGATCCACCGTCGTCTAGGTCGACCCCTTCCCCTTTTTTCAGGGACTATGCCTTCCATTATTAATTTTTCCAGACTATAATGTTTTTTTATATGGCCGAAAAACTTCAGCTCCTTTTTTTGCGATGTTATTTAGGAGCCAATTTCCTCTACATTTAGTGAGTGCAGTACTTCTCTGTTGGTCTTTTTTTTCTGTCCAGGGTATTCTCAACATCCTTCTGTAGCATTTCATTTCGAATGATGTAACCTTTTTTGCAACCGTTTTAGTGAATGTCCATGTCTCGCAGCCGTATGTTGCTACTGGGAATATACATGCTCAGTTGTAACTTTGTTTTCTTGCTTGTGCCTTGCCATAGGTTTTTCATCTGTATTAGCTTATGTGAGGCAATTGCAAGTCTTCTTGTAATTTCTACTACATAGTCGCCAAAGCTTTTAATGACTGATCCTAAGTTTTCAAGTTCATTAACACCTTCCAGTTCTTCTTTTATAACAAGAATATATTTCTTTAAATGCAAATCTTCAGACTCCGCACTGGCCACAACAGATTGAGAAACCATCTATTCAACAAGCTAAAGATAGGAACCAGCGATGGGTGTACTGTGATACTAATAAAACGACTGCTAAAAATCTGCTTCAAAGTTGCCAAAAATTTGTAGAACAGAGAAAGTGCACATGGCCGACACCAGTACCCTTCACGGAAAAGCGCTACAGAGATTCAAATAGCCTACTACTTTCTTTGAAAACATTCAAGTAGACGTCTGAGAATGTACGAAGTAGAAGAAATACAAAAGTCTATGATAATTTTTCAAGTAAAAATTTTTGTGAAAATACAATGCAAGTTTTTATACTTTGTACATGACCCCCTAGAATCCATTCATAGACCCACAAGGGGTTTGTGGATCATAGATGAAGAAACCCTGGTATAGAGGATGACCAAGGCAAAGATAGATCACAAGGGGTTTGTGGATCATAGATGAAGAAACCCTGGTGTAGAGGATGACCAAGACAAAGATAGATCACAAGGGGTTTGTGGATCATAGATGAAGAAACCCTGGTATAGAGGATGACCAAGGCAAAGATAGATCACAAGGGGTTTGTGGATCATAGATGAAGAAACCCTGGTGTAGAGGATGACCAAGACAAAGATAGATCACAAGGGGTTTGTGGATCATAGATGAAGAAACCCTGGTGTAGAGGATGACTAAGTCAAAGATAGATCACAAGGGGTTTGTGGATCATAGATGAAGAAACCCTGGTGTAGAGGATGATCACAAGGGGTTTGTGGATCATAGATGAAGAAACCCTGGTGTAGAGGATGACCAAGGCAAAGATAGATCACAAGGGGTTTGTGGATCATAGATGAAGAAACCCTGGTGTAGAGGATGACCAAGGCAAAGATAGATCACAAGGGGTTTGTGGATCATAGATGAAGAAACCCTGGTGTAGAGGATGACCAAGGCAAAGATAGATCACAAGGGGTTTGTGGATCATAGATGAAGAAACCCTGGTATAGTGGATGACCAAGGCAAAGATAGATGACAAGAGTGACAGATATAGTCATTCTGTTTATACATTCATTTATCTCTCACTTATTGTGTGTGCTCGTTATGGAGACTGGAACTACCACTACAGCTGCCCCCCCCCCCCCCCCACCCACCTTTTGCAGGAAACTATTAAAGAATATGCTCCTGTAGCAGTCATCCCTGTAACAATTTGTTTTACTTGGTAAGGATGCCAGTTTGCATCTTCTTCATCTTTGATCCATAGCCGCCGACCGTCAAAGCAGTCAGTGGCCATCACGCCTGGTGGTGTCTTGTAGGGCAGCAACAAATTGATTCAACTTTGCTTTGTCGGCGGCCATCCTTTGTACAGTGCCCCAATTCTGATTCATTCTGTCCATCTCGGCTTCCACAGTTCTCCACCAGGTTGTTTTTCTCATGCACAACCTTATATTGGTCACCTTTTACGACATATCTGATGGAGGGGTTGTTCTTTTCTTTCTTTGTGTCCTCAGAGAATCATGGGAACTAAACAAGATATGGCTTCTGTCTTTGTGTCCTCAGAGAATCATGGTAACTAAACAATATATGGCTGTTCTGTCTTTGTGTCCTCAGATAATCATGTGAACTAAACAAGATATGGCTGTTCTGTCTTTGTGTCCTCAGAGAATCATGTGAACTAAACAAGATAAGATTGTTCTGTCTTTGTGTCCTCAGAGAATTATGGGAACTAAACAAAATATGGCTGTTCTGTCTTTGTGTCCTCAGAGAATCACGGAAACTAAACAAGATATGGCTGTTCTGTCTTTGTGTCCTCAGAGAATCACGGAAACTAAACAAGATATAGCTGTTCTGTCTTTGTGTCCTCAGAGAACCATGGGAACTAAACAAGATATGTCTGTTCTGTCTTTAAGTCCTAAGAGAATCATGGGAACTAAACAAGATATGTCTGTTCTGTTTTTGTGTCCTCAGAGAATTATGTGAACTAAACAAGATATGGCTGTTCTGTCTTTGTGTCCTCGGAGAATAATGGGAACTAAACAAGATATGGCTGTTCTTTCTTTGTGACCTCAGAGAATCATGGGAACTAAACAAGATATGGCTGTTCTTTCTTTGTGTCCTCAGAGAATCATTGGAACTAAACAAGATATGGCTGTACTTTATCATCATCACCCTTTAGCTCTCCGAAGCTTATAACAAACTTATACCAAGTCTTCCTGTCCTGTGCCATCTGTTCCAGGTCTGTCTGTGTCTTCTGTCATGCCCCATATGTCTGTCACCAGTTCTCTTCTCTATCTGTTATTTGGTCTCCTTCTCTTATCCTTGAGATTCCAGAACACGGACTGCCTTGTGATGCTATCTTCCTGTTCAAACCCTTCCACTTTGTCTCACAGTGTCGCCCATGTCAATTTTGGAAAAAGACATTTCTTCTGCCATCTGTGCAGTTATTTATGAACATTTCAGATGCCAGTTGGGGAGATTTTTTTAGAAGAAAAAGCTGAATTAGCAACCTAAACGTTTTTTAGCTTTCTCTGAATCGCATCATTGACCTTGTAACCAAATGACTTTCTTCTGTCTTGAATGGCTGAGCTATTTTCTTTTTTTTTTGACTTGTCTATATTGTTTTGTTGTAGTATTTTTGTGGCTTAAAACTTCTACAGGATGGGGTAGCCAGTCTCATACCCAATCCTCCTTAGTCGCCTGTTATGACATGGTAGGGAACAGCGTTTCTATTCTTTACTCTTCTTTTGGGCCCTGGTATCACGTGGGTGGTACCCATTCGTACTCTAGGTAAATTAGAATTGTTAGAGAATGAATTAAATCGAAAGATTGAAGACCTTTCTTTTTTTTCCTTTTTTGCAGAGCCCAGCATTCTATGTTTTTTAGACTAGTCATGAGAATCATGCAGACGTCAAGATATTGTTGAAAGGAGAGGTCTCTGGCTATGGAAACCTTGAGCATTATTACAAGACAGTTTATGAGGGTAAGGATTTCAGTCATGAAACACGTGTCTGTATAACATGCAGTTAACTTACTACTTACTTACTTACTTAGTCGTTCCCCTTCTACCGTAAGGTGTAGAGGTTTGGAAGAGAGAGCGCCAGACTATTCTATCAGCTGTCTTCCTCCTGGCCTGGTTCAATTCCTCGTTACTCGGTCCTTCTAAGATAGTCTAATGTTGTCCTCCCAGCGGGACCTCTGGGTTCCGTCCTCGGGGGTCACTGGAATCCTTGTCTCTTTGTTTTTCCCATGCTTAGTCGTGGTCGCCGATCTTCTCACCATGCAGTAAACAGCAAAAACAAATGAATGATCTGCAAACTCAACCCGGACTCCCTCCTCAACAACCATGACCTACCTATTCCATAACACTTCCAAATCTTAAAAATCCTCCTTTGAGATTCTCTTTTTATTCAATTCCATAGCTATATCCATTTTTCGTCTTAAGTCTCTCTTTTAGCCTTCTTTATCTTTAGATTATTCCTATTCATTTTTATCTATACTCCATTACTTTTATAGCTTCTACGCGCTTACCTCTTTCTCATTTATTTGCAAATTCTGATCTCAAAATCACATACAATAATGGTTGTAATACATAACTACTAAAATAACGCTCACTTAACAGAAATCTGTATATATCAATATATACTCTTATCTCTCAAAATAAAGAATCTAGATAATCAATTCCACATTTTCCAATCTTAATCAATATCATCTCTCTCGCGCCAATCTCAATGCCCCCCACCACCCTTACTACCATCCCTCAATAAACTTTCTTTCCAACATTCCCTTCTCCAAACCCTAACCCTTAAATCAAAGCTCTTAATGTACAAAAACTATAAATAGACTCTAAAATAGAAGATATTCTCCCTTTACTCAAATGAATAATCATTAGTCAACCTCCTTATATCTTCTCTCTTCCATTCCATATCACATCACGCGTTCATAAAAACTTCATTCTATTTATGATTTCTTAAACTTTCTTCTCTATTTCCTCGCTCAATCAGATAGTACATCATAATATCTCGATCTTTCTACAACTCTCTTACTAAATTCAATCTCAACAAAATA
This sequence comes from Oreohelix idahoensis, assembly GCA_024509875.1. Classification (NCBI taxonomy): domain Eukaryota; kingdom Metazoa; phylum Mollusca; class Gastropoda; order Stylommatophora; family Oreohelicidae; genus Oreohelix; species Oreohelix idahoensis. The sequence goes on from JAMPIV010012949.1 coordinate 82,469, forward strand.
AGATCTACAAATAGATACTAAGATCTCAATTTCACAAAGCACTAGTCAAATGTTCAAAAAGCCATCCATGCATGAATCTCATCCAATTCGAATTTTCAAATCCTTTTCCCATCTCTCAATTTATTCATACACTCTTCATAATTCCTTGCTCTAATCATTAATATAACCTATCATTAAACTAATAGTTATCCCATATCTACCTATCTTCTTCACTAATCTCAATAGCATACTAATATATCTAACGCTCTGCTTTTAGCGACACTCTTTTATTTCTCAAAACTTACTTCAGACATTAGACAAATATTCACACTATCTCTATTTACTATAGTCGCAATTTCTGACAAACAAAAATAGGAAAATCTCCTCCCTACTAAAACTATTGTCAACATCATAATACGCAATCCCATCTCATACATTTTCATCCCGCCGATTCTTTATCTTACACTTATACCAAATACACTCTTGCTACGATAATTCACTTATCTAATGATCTCATCAGAATCAATCTCATTCCGAGATCGCAGTTTTCATAAAATGTAATGTATACTACATAACCTTTTAAACAAACATCCTCCTGCCATTTCCTTAACTTATAAACGATACAAACCCGCCCCCAATCAATAAACCTCACACCAGTCATAGACGCATCACATTCCAAATTGTTTACCTTAACAAACCTACTCATCATCCCACATAACTCTCGTATCAACTCCCATCAAATTCTCTAGTCTTATTATCAAATATATCTAATTCCCTTCCCTTTCTATTCACAACGCCCCTCCTCCTATATAATCTTCTCTCTGATGAATTGTCGCACATTAAATTATCAATAAAAATTCATACAATGTAAATACATACAATAATAACAAAATAAATATAAAAAGAGAAAATAAAGATCCCCTTCTCATACAAATCAAATACAAGACTTTCAAAGTTTCCTCAACTTCTCTACATTCCATAAATGAATGTAAATTAAATCATATTCAAACCCCCCTCTCATCCTATAACTACAAAACTTAAAAAATTCCTGTCTCCCATATTCATAAAATGAAATAGATTATAGACTATGTGTTCCTCACTAGTCTAACTCCTCTTTTACTATTTTTTTAAATTATGAGAATATAATCTCCCTACTTGTTCATTCCATCGTCTTCTTCTTAACTTCATTAATATATCTCCACAGAGAAGACGTCTCTCGTAACAACATCTCTATACTCCAATTTACTCAATTCAACTCTACTCGCCTCTTATCCAACTATTCAAAAAAAAATAATAGTTAAAATTCATTCATCAGAAATATTATCTTATGATTGTAATTAGATCCTTCCTCTCTGTCGCATCATTATTTCATTTTCCACTAACGAATATCGCGACTTTTCGCTTATTATTTTTTAGTTTTTTTCACGAATAGTCATACATTTTAACTTTCATAAATCAACATATCCATTAATTAATTTATTTAATATCAAAAAAGCCACATCAAAATAGTACAAAAGAAATAAGTACCACATGATAAAAAAGCTATATTAAAACTATCACTTAACAATTATTTCAACTAATCCAAAATAAATTTTAAATAAAATAAAAGTTAAAAGTTCACCTCTATCAATACATGTACTGACACTTTCTATAACATCATGCCACCATATTACTACAACAACTACTTCAAACTAATACATCACTACCTAACGTCACAATCTCATATGTACAAAAGTTTTAAAGATTAGAAAACCTCAACTTAAACACTCACTATCCTTGATGAGATACATGAAGTTCTATTTCTTAATATTTGCAATAAGTCCTCCGATCTCTCTTTGAGACTAATTCATTATCTATTCATGATTATTCAATAATAATTTAATATTCTCTCCTACCTATATAAAGATGACCTTGACTTCGATCATTTATTATTCCCTCTTGTCAACAAGACATTTTAACTCAAATCAACTACACAGATTTTATGTATCTCTAGACGTATCGCTTCTCTTATTTCATGATACCACAGCCTTCCCATTTTCATTACTTCTAAATCAACCATCTATCTCTTAAGATTCCTTTTATACCTTCTATTAAGAATCACTGATTAGATCTCAGAATAGACCGCTATTTAGTTATTGTTACTCATCCTCCTCTAAGACTCACGAACAAAATCTCACTCTCATACGACCATATAAACGTGTATCTTATCCACACACACTATACTTGCACGAAATACTGTGCCCACTCATGTTCTCACATCTATCCATCATATCCACTATGTGCATCCCTCATATCACCCACTCCGTCATCAGTGTGTGACTATTCTATCTGCAGACTATTAATCCATAAACTATCAAACTCTCACATAGAGACCTGTCGTGGCAAACATCCACCCAGCACAATGACCCTACTCCTCATACAAACCCTAGCCACCTCCTAATATATCCGACGCTGAAGATGCCATCGCGACACACACAATCACTAGATCGACTGCACACCCACAATCACATACATAACACACTAGATACCTATATCATATAACACTCTCATTCCACGCATCATACCAAATACCATAAGATAGATAGAGACAGACACCCTACTATGTCAACCGATCAGACCTAATCATTAATGTAATCCATATCCACGTCTACATACCTCCTCTATCTTAAAAGATCCAACATGTCTATGACATATCCATTTCCTACTACTTCATACATGTATCCCTTCCCCTTACAATCACATAAACCAACGTGTCTTAGTCATTTTCTATTCGGAGATCTCTCCACTATACACTCATGCTGCTTCGTCAACCTACAAAAACACCCTCTGACCTTCTCACATGCTGTCATTACGAGACGATATAATTGTGATCCGACCCCTATCCAACACTACTACACTGTTGAGTCTAGCAACATCCCCCTGCAACTGCTACCACCAGTCACTTAGCGAACAACTAGGTCCTACATACGCTTACTATCACTTTACCAATACCTCTAGTCAAGCACATATACTTACCTTGTGTCTAAACATAACATCCTCCCAATAAAATATATATGACACATACAAACAAACACATACAACAAACATACAGCGACATTCTCTGTGACTCTCAACACTCCACCATACCCTTCCTGTCCTCTTAATACTCCATTGTTATCCTCCCGCACTTCCTCATCATTACTCTCACACCTCACCTACCCATATGTCAGTTCTGTTCCATCCTATCCTCTTGTGTGTTCATCTCCTCCCTCCATCATATAGACCTCACATTGTGACTAACCGACAAGTCACCCCCGCCCCTACTCGACGCCTCTTGTTCAATCCAATGAGCTCCTCCTGACCCCACGCCACATCCCTATCCACAGTTAATGACCTGAACCCTATACAGTAAATGTGTGACCTATGAACTATAGACTCCTCCATAGACCATTCCTCCTATCCCACAGACCTCTGCGCTCACTACTCCTTGTCACCAAATAATCACCATCTTATACTATCGAATTCCCTAGTAGTTATGTACCCACTATACAGCCAATAACCCACGCTTAGAATACTCGCATCGTCTCTCAAGTCACCCTATCATTGTCAACCTTAGTCCCCTGCAGCTATTCCCCCCACTATATTAAGCTAGCAATACACAGCTCGGAGCCACTCTCCTCTCCACATACCCACAGTCTACCCCTCCACAGGGTAATACACCTTGATGACTCAAACCACTCCCATCATCTCTCGCGCACTCCTCTCTATTGTCTATAGATAGAGTGTATTATGGAGATCACTCGTCAGTATCAACGAGTACCATTACATATAACAACCTTGGTACCCTTAGAAAAATAATTGACCTCTAAAAGACAATAGATATACCCCCTCACTGGACACATAAACATATACATCTCACACGCTCGCTATCTCAAAGTCTTCCTCCCCGCTCACACATCACCTCGTCACCGCTCGCCACACCTCTGCGCGACTCTCACGCACTCCAATACTGCTCGTACGTAACACACCGCTGTCACCCCCTTCTACTAACATCTTTCTCACTGTCTCCTCCCGTCTCGTAGTCGTCCCCACTCCGCCCCCTGCCACACCCAACCACACTAGATCAATGTAAAATCCAACAAAACATTATTTATCCTCATTCTGTATCAACCTCTCTCTCTACGCAACAACATCACCTCACATCGCATTCCCTACTCCCCCTAGCTCATACTAACATCATCCATCTTCCTCGAAATGCCACTCTCAGTATAATATCCGACCAATGTACACCCATGAATGTCTGGTCATACACATCCCACCTACTTTATGCTCTCAGTCGCACACAGACACCTGCCATCCTACATACACTAGCTCTAGAGTGCCGTATCACAAACCTGTGCCATTTCTACCCTCACACATCCCAACTACACCCCTTACCCCCAAATACTACCCCCCCCCCAACACATACAAACTAATCCCCCCCCCCAGAGACGATAGACTGAGTTAGAGGAGAGAGAGAGATAGATGAGAGATCACATATATTCACTCTTCCATAAATATTACATCTACATCACTAAATCCCCTCACGCACCCTCCCCATCTCCACAGAAGTCGCAATCACACCAACGCTAATCTGATTTCGTCCGCCCGTATCCGCCTGTCTCACCCTCCCCCCGTCACTCTCAAGTGCATTCTCAGCAAGGTACACATGCGCTTTCTAGCGACCTCTATCAAATTTTAATGTGCGACACCTGCCTATGTCTTAGAAGCGTAATATGTCATGCATTGTGCAGAGCCTTCATGTCTCTATCCTCAGCAGCTATATCCCCTGCTGTATATGTCACTGTCTCGTGTATCGGCTCGCCCACTCTCCCTCAGTTGCCTGAATCCAAATCGCACTACCTTCTGTCCCCACGTGCTGCTCTGCAATGTGCCTCTAGACTGAAAGAAGCTCGCGCGCCCTGTAACTCTCACATCCTCTAGCTCATATAACCAAATTCCTGTGTGCGCGCCCCTGCTGTAGCGTAAGTCCTTCTGTTTGACTATGATGTACAGAATACCGATATTCGATAAGATGCGAAGCACAGAGCCGCGGCCCTCGTGATGTGTCATCATCCTTGACACGATCGTGAGACAGCCGGCATTCTGAGTGTCGCACTTACAACTCGTGTACCGCTATTATCAGGAATCACGATGCTATGTCTGACTCTAGCCTCCGTGTCCCCCATGCCTCGCGCTGTTCGCTGTGCTTTCTCGCGAAGTTTGCATCGCACTGCCCATTGCCAGAGATAAGCCGCCGAACGCAGTCAGCACTCTGACTCCTCGCAGAGTCTAAGCGACAGCGGCTGGGCTTCTCTATCGCTGTCTGGAGTTTCAACGATCTAAGGAAATCTCTGTGATGAATCACTGTTGCACATATAATTAGCTACTGCTTGTGCCTCCCTCTCCTCGGCGCCTTCCATGTTTTTTCCACATGGGCATATAAAGGCAAGCACTGGAAAAAGGCCCCACAGGGCAGCTGTCAAAAAACCGCCCCAGCTTCTTGTAACACCCTTTCAGCTTTGTCTTAGGGGGTCCCTTGTAATACCTAATTGCCACTTTCGATTGGCCAAAAAAAAACGTTTTGGTGTAGAAGGGTCTTTGCCAAAAATGGTTTGCTGTTCTGCCTTTGCTTTTGGAGGATCCTGGGTGTTTTACCTCAATCATCAATGAAACAATGTTCTGGGGGATAGTGTGCTTACCAAAGGTTAATTGTTTATTTTGTTTTCCACCCACAAAAAAAACCCATTCAGCTTTCTCCCACCACCTTTTTTTTTTACCCTTGATGAATTGGCTCAGTTATAAAAAAATTTTGTGCCAGAATAAAGCCTGGGTTTTTTTGGTACATTGAAATTTCTTTTTTTCTTTTTACGTGTTGATTGGTAAAAAGCCCAAAAAAAAAAGTTGGGAAAAACAGGCTTCGGGAAGAAAAATCTAATTTTTTTCCACCGCTATGAATTGCAGAATCCCCAGCCTCTGGAGGGCCCAGCATTTGGAGGTTGGCACAAAATCGTTCAAGGCAGAAAACAGAAAGATCTCTGGTTTGGTGTGTTGTGTTGTGATTTGACCCTTTGTGGTTTTTGCTTGGAAAAGCCCCTCCTAAAGGCTTTAAAAAAAACAATTTTTCCATCAATTACGATATTTTTCTGACGCCCGTCGATTTCCTGTGTCCCCCCCCCGTTCTTGAAAGCATCAGTCAGCATAAGCAGAAAACATGGATATCTTAATTAAAAAAAAAAACATGATTTTCTGAAAAGCCGTCGGTGCAAGTACATACACACCCTTTTTTTTGTTTTAACTCCATTTGAGACGGGGAAAGGCTCTGATCCGACAGCTCAAAACCGTTTTCCTGAACTCTAGCCTGCACATTTTCCATACATGCAGTTTGCTGCACTTACTGAGATAAATTTCTTTGGCAGGCCGTATTTTGCCATGATCTTCCATAGACCCTCTCTACTGACCGTGTCGAACGCCTTTGTCAAGTCGATGAAAGCTGTGTACAGGTCACAGTGCTGTTCTTGGCATTTTTCTTGAAGCTGTCTTGCAGTGAACACCATATCGGTGGTTCCACGTTCTTTCCGGAATCCACACTGACTTTCAGGTAGAAGACCTTTGTCAAGATGAGCCGTAAGGCGATTACCTTCCACGTACACCTGCATGATCAGGACAGTAGATCCATATCTGTTCCTGAAGATTTGAGGCTTCCATGAAGGTTTTACATTCATGCCGGAGCCATCCACTTTGGACTTCAAAGCACGGATTGTGAGTCTGATACAATAACTGCCCTTGTTAATGACGTTTCAGAAAGCCATCTTAAGGCTGCGTAGCTGCCTCTACCTCCTTTCTCATGCTAGAGGTTGTTATCATGTAAGCCGTGCTGTGTCCAGCAACAATTCTGCCCTTTACTGTAGTAGAGAAACCCCACCCTGATTTCTCACCATGTACTTACATATGTGAACACGAGAATACCTCTACTTACATATGTGATCATGAGAATATCTCTACTTACATATGTGAACACGAGAATACCTCTACTTACATATGTGATCGTGAGAATACCTCTACTTACATATGTGATCATGAGAATACCTCTACTTACATATGTGATCATGAGAATACCTCTACTTACATATTGTGAACACGATGAAATACCTCGTACTTACATATGTTGATTCATGAGAATACCCTCTACTTACATATGTGAATCTGGTGAGAATACCTCTACTTACATATGTGCTCATAGAGAATACCTCCTACATTACATATGTGATTCATGAGAATACTCTCTACTTACATATGTGATCATGAGAAATACCTCTACTTACATATGTGACATGCATGAGAATACCTCTACTTACATATGTGATTCATGTGAATACCTCTACTTACATATGTGATCATGAGAATACCTCTACTTACATATGTGATCATGAGAATACCTCTACTTACATATGTGATCATGAGAATACCGCTACTTACTTGCATCAGATTGGCTGAGTGGTTCGAGTGCTGGTCTCTTGCGGCAAAGGTGCTGGGTTCTATTCACGATATCGACATGCTTCAATCTACCCAGCTGTAAATGGGTACATGACTTTGCACTTGAGATAGGGAACGAAAAGGCAGGAAGGAAAGGAACTGGTCACCCCACCTCTCGATGCTGGATCTAGATAAGTGAAGTCTCTAACACTTCATTCCCCTACTGCAGTCAGTGCTGGATTAAGCCAAGAAGAGCCTCTAAGCATTTTGGTGTTTGGGCTCCCCTTCACCTAATAGGCAGTAATTGTAATAATTTGTTCAAACCTGTTAGCATTGTGATGGTATATTTTGGTAGTATTAATAGACTGGTACGTTAGTTTGTTAGCATTGTGATGGTATATTCTAGTAGTATTAATAGACCGGTACGTTAGTTTGTTAGCATTGTGATGGTATTTTCTAGTAGTATTAATAGACTTGTACGTTTGTATTTTAACATTGTGAAGGTATATTCTAGTAGTATTCATAGATTGGTACGTCAGTTCATATGCATTGTGATGGTATATTCTACTAGTATTAATAGATCTGTACGTTAGTTTGTTAGCATTGCTTACCTCTTTTATTAGTAATTATTTTTAATACTGTTTTTTTAATATTATTGTTATTATTAGTCAGTTAATCACAATCAACACATTTTATTGACAAATCTATGCACGAGCTCACAAGAGCTCTGGGCCCCTAGGCTCCAGCCTAATGAATAATCCGGCCCTGACTGCAGTATCTGCTATAGGACTAACTTTTACATGTGTCAACACCAAAATACATGTAATCACATACTTCATGTGTGAACACCAAAATACATGTAATCACATACGTCATGTGGGAACACCAAAATACATCTAATCACATACGTCAACATGACCATATCTGCTATGGGACTACTTTTTACATGTGTGAACACCAAAATACATGTAATCACATGCATCATGTGTGAACATCAAAATACATGTAATCACATACATCATGTGTGAACACCAAAATACATGTAATCACATACGTCATGTGTGAACACCAAAATATATGTAATCACATACGTCATGTGTGAACACCAAAATACATCCAATCACATACATCATGTGAACACCAAAATACATGTAATCACATACGTCAACATGACCACATCTGTTATGGGACTACTTTTTACGAGAGCAGATGGACAGGTAAGGGGAGAATAAAAACAGCTACAGGGGAAACAGTACTTTATTCTGGCAGAGAGGATGGTCAGGACAACGAAGGTGTAGCCATTATGCTGAAGAAAGGAATGGAAAGGTCTTTACTTGAATGGAAACTCATCAACAACAGACTGATAAGAGCAAGACTAAGAGGGAGGTTCACCAACACCACAATTATACAATGCTATGCACCAACAAACGACAGTGATGAAGAGATCAAGGACGAGTTCTATCAGCAGGTACAAAACGAAATGGAAACTACACCCAGGTACGATCTCATTATAGTAATGGGAAACCTAAATGCGAAAGTGGGAGCATACAATAATTATAACGAAAAAGTAATGGGGAAATGCGGCAGTGGAACAGCAAATGAGAATGGGGACAAATTAATAAGCTTCTGCAGTATTAACAACCTGGTCATTGGAGGAACACTTTTTCCACACAAAGAAGAAGTGCACAAGTTAACATGGGAATCACCAACGGACAAGACAGAAAACTGATAGATCACATAATGAATCAATGGCAGAAAGATGGAGACATGCACTACAAAGACGTAAAAGTAAGGAAGAAGTGTCAGATGTGGGAAGTAATCACCACCTAGTAGTAGCAAGACTGAAAGTGAAACTCAGAGCTGCTGCTGGACCAGTTGCAGTCAAACAGAAAAGATACAACATCACGAAACTGAAGGATCCCCTCACCAGAAAAGCTTTCGTGGTCGGTGTAAAGAGAAGAAATGAGATTATCCAAAGCCAGGAAAGAACAGAGACCGATGATGTTGACCAGAGATTCAACACCATCTCAACAATATACAAGGAAAGCAGCAAGTCATGCTTGGGATTCCAGGAAAGAAAGAGCCAAGACTAGATAACACCAGATACACTAAACACCATAGCGAAGAGAAAGGAAGTGAAAAGAAAGAAAACAGAAGCTAAGTCTCCCAGGTTAAAGGCAATATATAGGGAACAGCACAGTCAGCTGGACAAGGAAGTTAAACGTCAAACCCGTGCTAACAAAAGGACATTTCTGGATGACCTTGCAAGACAAGTAAATGAGGCAGCACTGAGAAATGAACAAAGCACAGTATACAAAATAACTAAAATCATCAGTGGAAAACGAGGATTAAACAATATTACATTAGTAAGAGATAGGCACGGAAATCTCATCACGACAGTAGAGGGACAGGAAACAAGATGGGCAGAGCATTTCAGAGAAACTCTGAATAAGGAACCGCCAAAGACACAATTGAATGTTCCTGAGGCGGAAAATGATCTAGATGTTAAGACAGACATCCCACGAAAAGAAGAGATCATCACAGCAATCAAAGGGTTAAAGAATGGAAAAGCTCCTGGTCATGATAACTTAAATGCAGAGCTATTTAAGACATACCCAGAGCTAGCAGCAGAACTATTAGAATCACTATTTGCACAAGTCTAGAAAACAGGGACAACACCAACAGAGTAGAGAAAAGGAATAATTGTCAAATTGCCCAAGAAGGGAGATCTTGCAGACTGCAATAATTGGAGAGGAATAACTCTTCTCGCAGTTCCCAGAAAAATACTAGGCAAGATAATTATACAGAGAATCTCAAAAGCAGTAGACCACAAACTGAGGAAAGAACAAGCAGGATTTAGAAAGAACAGAAGATGTGTAGATCATATATTTACCCTCAGGAACATTATAGAGCAGTGCCCAGAATGGCAAAGACAGCTGTACATTAATTTCGTTGATCTTGAAAAGGCTTTTGACAGCATACATAGGGACAGTTTATGGAAAATACTGAGGGCTTATGGAATTCTAAGCTGCATAGTGTCAATCATAAAAAGCCTCTATGCCAACTTTACGTGTAGTGTTGGGCAGAGCAACATAACCTTTGAGGTGAAGACAGGAGTACGACAGGGATGGCCCTTATCAACCACTGGTTTTTTAACAGTCATAGATTGGGTGATGCGCCAGGCAACAGAAGGCAGTCCAAGAGGAATAAGATGGACTACATTTTCCACATTGGAAGATCTGGAATATGCAGATGACATTGCACTACCAGCACATTCACATCAACACTTCCAGGAAAAAATGGATAGACTTAATAAGTTTAGCCAGCAGGTGGGCTTGAACATCAATTTAAAGAAGTCAGAGGTCATGATGCTCAATGTGAGCAACACTGAGCCCATATCAGTAAGGAATCAGCAACTGGAACAGACAGATGCATTCACATATCTAAGATGCATAGTAACACCAGACCATAACAGCTATGCTATGGACCCCTGAAGGAAAACGAAAGAGAGGCCGACCAAGAACAACTTGGCGGAGGACTGGAGGCTGAGATACAAAGAATGAACCAGAGTTGGGGCACTGTATGAAGGATGGCCGCCGACTGAGAAAGTGGAACCAATTTGTTGTTGCCCTACAAGACGCCACCAGGCGTAATGGCCACTGACTGCTTTGACGGTCGGCGGCTAAGGATCAAAGAAGAAGAAGAACACCAAAATACATGTAATCACATATGTCAACATGACCATATCTGCTATGGGACTACCTTTTACATTTGTCAACACCAAAATACATGTAATCACATACGTGAACATGGTCATATCTGCACTTACAAATGGGAACAGTCCCTCTTTAAAAAAAATAATATAACATGGGTCACCCTAAGTGAATAAATATGAAAAAAACATAAAGGTATGCATTTTTCAGGCACTCGCAATAAATAAAGAAACTTAAGAAGTAGAACACTAGACACACAGAAAAACAACAGACATGAGTGGCTTACCCAGGATTTGAACACTGGACCTTCCATGCGATAACCCCGCCTAGCTATGCAAGTGAATCACACTATCCTCCCTGCCATCTACGCATCACCAAAAAATGATGCCTTTTATGACAGGTCAATAGTGCGAACTGAAAGACATAACACCGGAAGTCCACCATGGGCAGTACAGCCTATTAATGATACAATCACTTCTGTTATTTCCCTATCAGACATCGTAGGCCAGTCCACACAAGACAAAGAGACCTTAATACTGTGTCTAGTACATGATAGTAGACTTAGGGCAGTAAGTACAGGACAGAGGGTAGGTTTTGGTATTGTATAAACATTTATAACATATTGTGATGGACGAACTCGGCTGACCCTGAACTTTGTTGTAATTCTTGTAAAAACGGGACTTCTTTCACGTGGATTCATTAGCTATGCAACTGTTCCACACAGAGGGCAAACACGTTTGCTGATTGATATGCGGAAAGTTTACCTATCGTTCATTCTGGTCATCGCATTGATTTAAGGAGAGATTAAATCACGCCCACTAATATCTTTTGAACAATCATAGGCAGTTATTTTCATTAACTTGGCCAGGTGGGGGGCGTCGCCAGAATCAAACAGATACAGCGTCCACGATCAAAGAGACAGACTGAGGGATTTCAGGGGAGACTATCGGCGTTATCAAAGACAGTAGTGGTCCCTGATACGAGACGCAGTTGCTTGCCGCTAATTTCGCGTCTCGGTGTCAATCGCAACAGAGCGCACGGGGCAAAGCCGAAACGGGCATCAGCCAACGGAGAAACGAAGACCAGGGTGCGTTTTCTTCTCTTGATTTGGCGGTAAGATCCCCAAAAGTTCGTGAGATCAAATAAGCTGTCAAGGTTATCATGTCCCACTCAACTTACATTCCATTTTAGCTAAATAGACCATGAAGAACTAGACACGTTATCACTCGCTGGCCAGACCTTTACAGAAGCACTAGCTTTATTGAAATCTTGTTATAGATTTTCCCCTGGATTTTATATATATATTTGCAGTGATTTCTATTCTGTGCAAAGCGGTAATATATATTGTGTAAAGTGATCAGTGGTCTAGGTCAGTCATTCTATTTCAAGTGGATTTTGTGTTAATTTAAATCTATTTAATTAAACCATCTCAAGAGTTCCAGTTTTAAATATAATGATCTATCTATTATATTATTTCAAAAGATAATAGATGCTTAAATTAACTTTTAAAGTCACGAAGGAATTTATAATTAATAAATTCAGTTAAGTCCTAGTTTTATAGATGTGTGTTTTTAAGCACTAGAATTCGCGCAGTGTTTATTAAATACATAATTAAATACTCGAGTGTATTATAGGCTTAACGGGAAATTTATCGCGCTTGATTTTTCGGTATGTTACATGTCTTTTTTTCTTTCACACAGAGTGATCGTAACCTGCGGTCCCAGCTAAATAGAGAAAGAAATAAAGAAATCATCCTATAAACTTCCAGTCATATTGAAGAAACATTTCTTTTAAATATAATCTTTGTGGCGGTCTTTTGCGACCTAGCTGTCAGAATTAAATGCAAAACAAAGCCCACCAAGAACATTTTAAAGAACAATCATCAAATTACCTTACAAACCTGTAAGATAAACTGGAAGGTAATCATCGCCAGTAGCGATATCATATTTACTGTTTACTGTGAGAGAGTACATATTTTCCTGACTGTGACTGAGCCTAGTTTTTTCCTCAATTGGATTTAATAAAACTATCATCACGCATTGAAGGAATTTTACCATAGCGGAGGATTAAAAGAGACCACTTCATTTTCACCCCTGTGCCGAACTGTGTCAGTGCCATCCCATAGACTCGTTTTTTTATTATAATAAAACCACGAGAAAGAAATCTTAGTCTTCAAGTCTTGCGATAAGTGAGAATATTTGTTACCAACAAACCCTCGCAAACATCTGGGGCGGGACATCGAAGGACTAGACAGTTCATATGTCAAAGAATTACTTGCTGTTTTTATATACTTTTATGGATCGTCTGAGGCTGCATTCGGTAAGTGTGTGGAGTATATGAGTGTGGATCCGCACAGTGTATGAATGACAGGAAATTTAATCTTTTTCTTTTGTAAACCTGTTGTTAAACTTGCTTACCTAGTAAATATAATTTTTCTGTATTCCCTGCATTGTTCCTTTAAGGGGGAGTTGCTAATTGGTTAACTCTGTTTAAAAACCCCCCACCTTTCCATTTGCTTAGTAAAGGGAAGAACAGCTGGGAAGAACAGGTTTTTTTTTCTATCACCTATACCTAACTTTGTAACACCTCTTTCAGAGTAATTAACTTTACTGTTAGGTTAACGTACCCGTGTTCCTGATATTATCTATCTCTGGACTGGGTTTATCTTTGTCTAATAAGCGGGAAGGGCTTAGTCGATACCAATCTTCTTCACCCCTCCCAAATTTGTTATTTGCATTTGTGTACTTATGATAATTTATGTAATACCTGATATTTGTTAGTGATTGATGTTTAAAGTGAATAAAATCACATAAACTCATTTAGTTCTGTGTGTTGGATATACCCAAAGCCCAAACTTTTCCCCTATTCGTTTAATATAGTTTGTATCTACATCGTCTGTGTGTGGTTGAAAACACCAAATCGGTGTGCGCGCAGATGCGTGTCTGGAAAACTGGCAAATAATTGTTTGACCAGGAGAGTGAAAGAGAAGATTGAGAGAAACGATTTGTCGTAAATAAGTCTGTCTTTACTCTCCTCCAGCACGCTGTGAAGCAACTATTAAATCTCTACATTTTCTATCACTGAGCTTTCCATCATCATTTTCCACTCTAAACCGGACCACTATTTCTAGACTCTTTTCTCTCAAAATAAATTTACGACAATATTTGGCTGGCTCGCCGGGATAATTTTGAGATACATTTGATGCACACATATTTGTGGGCTGGTTCTGGGATCTTGAGCTACATTTGAGGCAATCGCATAGCCGGGTTAAAGATATTTTGAGTCTGATTTAGTTTGGGTCTAACTAGGTAGAGTGTGAATGATTTGTCTTTGTGAATTAGGGAAATAAATAAATAATTACACCCTTAGACAAACGTTCTTTAAGTATTTGGGTTGTCCACACAGCATATTTACAGGTTGTTTTTTTCTCTCCACAGCAGTAGAAAAGTACAGATAAACAAAATATTTGCTATTTTAATTATCCTCTGGCGGAGATAATTATATTTCTTTCTTTATAAGAGTTGCTGGGATTGCGTGATTGTTTTACAGTCACTAAGGTTTTTGAAGTTAAAAAGAGTTGAGCTTAGCTAAAGACGGATTGTTCTGATTTTTAAAAATTAAGTTAACAACGTCTCATCTCAATAATTGACTTTAGGGACGGAGTTTGTTGTCAGAGATTTAAAATTTAGGGGAAATTTTTTTTTTTTCCTTTTAAATTGTTTTAATATAAATTTTTCTCTACTGTTAGTAAAAAGTAGATTCTTTTCCAGTGTAACTTACCATTTAGTGGCATAGTCGCTTGCGTTTAGAGCCTTAATTGCCAGATAATAGCAGCGATAAGTTTGCACAGTACAGGTAGGAGGTAACACAGGTAAATTTGTACTTGTGTTTTTTTTCGTAGCGGTTCAGAGTTCCTCCCTTTCGCGTTTCTTCTTACTAGTTCTCTAAGCATACTTCATCTTATTCTTTAACAATGGCAGAGAGGATAAAGATGAGGTCCATCTTGAGGCTGGAAGCGAAAGAGGCAGGATTAGATGCAGAAGCTGCAAACGCGTTTATTAACCAGGAATTGGAAATATATGACGCGGAGCAACAGAGAGCCGAAGCTGAGAGGAAGGCGGAGCAACAACAGAGAGCGAAGCTGAGAGGAGGAAGAGAGGAAGGAAGAGAAAGAAAGAACAGAGAGAGAGAGAAGCCCAGGAGAGGGCAGATAAGAAAGAAGCGGAAGAACGTCTTTTGGAACAGAAGAAAATTGAAGCAGAGATGGAAACTCGCAGAGAGAGAGAGAGAGAGAGAGAGAGAGACAAACGGAAAGACAGCATCAACTGGCGCTTAAGGCTCTAGAGAGTCGGGGCGCCTCTACTTCGACTAACGGAGAGCCGTCTTCGCCCCAGTCTCAATCAATGGACCTCTCCAGTACTCAATCTGCCCAATTAACTGCTATGTCGTTTTCTTTAGAATCTTTTCCTAGCCCTAACGAAAAAATTGACAGCTACCTAGAAAAAATTCGAGAGACTCGCGAATCTTTATGGGTTAGAGAGTACCGCTGGGCGCTCAAACTTTCAACGTCACTGAAAGGCACTGCTTATGACGCGTCCACAAAGCTGCGACCGAATCAACATGATTACGACATGTTGAAAAGGCCTTACTACAGCAGTTTGAGATGACTGCCCGAAAGTTTCTGCAGTTGTTCAGAAACAGCCGAAAAGAGAGCACTGAAACATTTCCCCAGTTCTCTTCACGTCTCACGGGTTATCTGACAAAGTGCATTGAATTATCTGACCTACCTCTTTCATATGAGGGACTCCTCGAACTTGTTCTTGTGGAGCAGATAAAATCCACTTTGTCGAATGAAACTCGTAGATTTTTGGCTGAACAGGGGGCAGTCAGGCTTGAAGACATACTCAATAAAGCCGAACGCTATAGCAATGCAATGGCCGAACTTCCCAGCACTAAACGTAAACCCACCGATGAGCCATCTCTCGAAAACAGAATCTAGAGCAGGCATCCTATTCTTCCACTTCCTCTCAACATTATAACCAACGAGATAACAATACCCCCCCCCAGAAACCCCCCAGGAAAAATCGAAATTCCACAAACACCCCGACACCCCCCCCCCCCCCCAACATCCCCCCCAACAAGCCTATTTCCTCTGGCCCCCCTTACCTTCCCCTTCCCCCCCCCACCCCCCCTTCCCTACATCACAAACCCCCCCCCCTTATCCCCCCTCCAATCATAAATCACCCTCCACTCCCTTACTCTACCCATACCTATCAAACCCCATCTTTTTTCCCTCCCCACCACTCCACTCTTCCCCATACCAAAATCCCTTACCCACCACCCACCAATACAAAAATCCCCATTCAACCTAAAATCAATACAATACTCACTTCCCCACTACCCCCCCTTACCTTCTCCTCTCTTCCCCCTACCCCCCAACTATATTCTAAAACCTTCTATCATCCCCCCTTCCTCAACCACACTCCATTACTCCCACCCCCACATCCAAATACCTCTTCTAACAACCCTCTTCCCACCATTCATCACTCACAACCCCTAACACCATTTCATACTCACATATAAACAATTTCTCCCACCTTCTCCTCAATATTCCTCTTACCCCCCCTCTTTCCCTCCCCTCCTTCTCTTTCTCATCTCCCCCCCCAATAATCTCCATCCCATCCCTTCTCCCCCCCCTTCCCCCACCACATTCTCCCATCAAACCCCCCCATCACCCCATTCACCTTCCCCCCTCCCCCCCTTCTCCCACAAAAAACCTTCATTATACAATACATACTCCCTTTCCCCCTTCCCCTTTTCCACCCCCTCACCACTACCCCTCCTACCCTCCCCCTCAAACTCCCATTTTCCCACACAACCCAAACTCTTCCCCCATTTCCCCCCCCCCCCTCCCACAAACTCTCCACCCCCCCCCCACAATTATTCCCTTCCATCCCACATCATCCAATACATTACATATCCCCATCTCCCATATCCCCTTTAACTCCCCCCTCCCAATCCCACCCCCTACCCACATTTTCCCAATCCCCACTACTTTCCACCCAAATCCCTTTAATCATACCTCCCAACAATTACCACATTCCCTACCCCCCTCCTTCCCTTAACACATCCCAACTAATCCCCAATCCCATATTTCCTCCTCTACCCTCACCCCCATCCCACCAAACCCCCTCCCATACTCCTCCCCCCAATATCCTCCCCCCAAAAACCCTTAATTTCAACCCCCCCCTAAAATCCCCCCCATTCACCCCCAACCTAATCCTACTATAACCATTCTTCTCAAAACCTCACAATCTTTCCCCCCCCCCCCCCCCCCCCCCAACCCACCCTTCCTTCCCCATTTCACTATTCCCTAAAACCTTACCCCCCACCCCCATCATAACCTACCTCATTTACCTTCTCCCCTTCCTCCATTTCCCCCACACAACACTTCATCCAACAACTCACCCTCTCTTACCCCCCTCTAACCTTTAAAATCTCCCCCTCACCCCCAAAACAAATTCCTCCCCACAACCTTTTCCCCCACTCCTCCAACCAACTTATCCCCATCCCTCCCCTCCTTATCCTCTCCCTACTACACATCCCTCCCTACATACACATCTCAACCTTCCCTTCACCCTCACTTCATTTCAACTCACCCACCCCCCAACCTCCCTCCTCTCCTCCTCAACCCCCCACCCCTCACCCCCCCCCCCCTCATCCCCCTCTCTCTCCCCCCCCCCTTTTCTCTCCCTACACAATCACCAACCCCCCTTCCTCCCACCCCAACTCACTTCATTCCCTTCCCTAAACCCTACCAACCCTCACAACCTACCCCCACCCCTCACACCCCCCCTTCCCTTCTCCTTAAACCAACCCACCCACATCACCCTCCCACAAATTCCCTCCCTTATCCACCACCTCTCCACACATTCCATACTCCCACTCCCCCTTCCTCCTCTTCCTCATCATCATT